>SKCR01028362.1:600000-766025 GCA_019454045.1 Zanthoxylum bungeanum
TTTTATTTCTTAGTCTTGTAATTTTTATAGTTGTTGTGAAATGAAGATTTTAAATAGTGATTTGTTGAGTTTTTTGACTTTGGCTACTTTATTTTTGGGTGGAAATTATGTTTTTGACATTTTGTAGAGGAGCTTTAAGATTCATATGTTCTCAAAGCTCATAAAATTTCATGGTATAGGAAGGTTGAAAAGTTAAAGAAATAAAGCATTGCATTATGTTTTTCTTTGAATTTAAATTGAACTAGTGCAGCTAAATATATTTCAGCTGTTAGAATTTCATGCAATTCTCTGTGATAGTTGAATTTAAATAGGTTGAAAGGTAAAAGAAAGCAATAGATCTGGGAAGTTATTAGAATCTCCTAACGGGGATTTGTATTCAAGACTTTTATAATTTGTGCAATCTGGACTTAGCTTTATTGAGTTAAATGCTATACTTATAATATCTCAACTCATTGAGTTATGGGGAAGGAGGAAGATGGTTTCATTCCTAGTATACGAAGCAAACCTAGGAGCTCCAAGATAGGGGTTATGGAGTTTTGCCAAATTTTGTAGGCATCTCTTATTAAGATGACCAAATCTTGTTCTTATGATGTTGTTGAACCCTTTTTTTACAAACAAAATTAACCACACATGAAGTTTGGTTTGAAGGCTAAAAATGAATTTGTCTTGCATATAAACAAACGCCATATTATTTTAACTTGATGTAAAATGATGAACAACTATCTGCCAAATATTGATATTGCTGTTGCAATACCACCATTTTTCATTTGCATTTTCCAAAGCTTTGTAGAATTTTGTCCAGACTCTCTTGCTGCTTTAACAAAGTTTACATTATTTTGTTACTTTAATTGCAATTAAAACATTAAGGATGCAAGTGAGTCCAAGAGATTAATTTTTTAACAAGAATTAAAATTTTTCATAGCCATGATTTTATCAAAATTCTTATGAGTTTATTTTGTAACAGTCTCTTGGAGAAGATAGCCTCTTGGCTGTTGATTACTTCACTTTTTCGTCGAGCATTGCAGACCATCTAAGGTCTGCATCTCTTGTAATCAGTCATGCTGGTAAATTCTCGAA
The DNA here is from genome assembly GCA_019454045.1 of Zanthoxylum bungeanum. Lineage (NCBI taxonomy): Eukaryota > Viridiplantae > Streptophyta > Magnoliopsida > Sapindales > Rutaceae > Zanthoxylum > Zanthoxylum bungeanum. The sequence continues at coordinate 601,078 of SKCR01028362.1, forward strand.
AACTGACTTCATTTTCCTTGTCTCCTTTGATCGTTTTCATAGCCATGATTTTATCAAAATTCTTGCGATTTTTTTCAATCCTAATTAAAATGATTTTGTTCTTCAAATGGTGTAGAACCTTGTCATATGATGAGAATCTTGTAAAGAAATTCTCATAATTTTGCTCCTCCTTAGATTTGTATATGCTTGGTGATCTCAATTGAGTTATCTGTATGATTCATTAGTAGAAAGTATTGAACGCCATTTCCTTCCCATCTCACTGTGCTTTTTTCACCATACCTTGACAAGAAAACAATAGCACAAATTCCGAACAACAAAGCCCCAAATTTATAGATCATGGAATGCAAGGAAAATCAAGCAAGTTAGAAGCTGCCGTTTTAGAGTATCATACAAGTGTGTAGTCAAGTTCTGTCCTTCCGCCTCATACCACTCTCCTCTCCTCTCTTCTCTCTACTTTTACAAGCGGAGGGGAAAAAATATCAGCACTCTAGCCAATAGACTTTTTTTAACTTGATTTCTTGATGTGTAGGGAAGAGTGAAAGGCACACAAATGCGAAGGAACAAACACTTGCAAAGAAACGTCCTTAATTGATTTTCTCTGTGTTGCAGGGTCAGGGAGTATATTTGAGTCCTTGCGGCTCGGTAAACCTTTGATAGTTGTAGTGAATGAAGATTTAATGGACAATCATCAGAGTGAGCTAGCAGAAGAATTAGCAGAAAGGAAGCATTTATATTGTGCGCATCCTCAATCACTTCATCAGGTTATAACTGATATAAATTTGGAGTCTCTCCTACCATACCATCCTGGTGATGCCACACCTGTTGCCGAGCTTATAAACAGATTTTTGGGTTTCCAAGATGACTAATGAAATTACAGAAACAACAAAACAAGTGTAATGCTTTTTTTTTTCCTTGTACGACATTGATTACATGATGCTGCCTACACATTGCTGTAAGGAAATTCACTGTCCCATAGCATAATATTGCATCCTAAATTTTTTACAACTTTAAATTCTTTTAACAGCTTTGTGTAATTCATGTTGAAAGATCAATTAAATGGCCAATTTAAATGTTCTGTTAAGTTTGTCATTTTGTTAGGTGAAGCTAACATGTTATCGTATCTTGTTGACATGCATATTTGATGGAGAGTCTTTAACATGAGATAGTATACTAGCATATTGTTGCCATCAGTTTGGACTTGGCCCCCACATGAATTCAATTTCTTTGCTTTGCAACTGCCACACGACTCTTGTGACTGTCAGATGAGCATTTACATAATTTCACCCCTCCCAGTGGAGTGGTTTAGGTGAGAAATAGATAGAGCTAAGAAGGGACAATGCCCCAGGCCACAAGATAATGACATTTCACTGTCAAGTTTATAGCAATGTCACCCTCATTAGGTCTAAGGCAAACAGAGGAAAAGATGTTCATTTATCACTGGGATCAAAAAGTAGATTAGAAGAAACATGCTGGGCTAATTGTAGATTATTCAATAATTATGTTTTGGATTAGGATTAGGTTTAAGAGTTTTCTTAAGCTACTCATGGCATCGTGATTGTGGTTGTTTGTATATTGAAATTTTTCTTATAGCAAATGATCCGAGTATTGTGATCTTCACTCGTCTGCTGGAAATTTGCTATGTCACTTTTGTAGTTTAATTATTGTTAATCAGGATTTGAGAGTTCTGCATTGATAAACTGCCTGACATTTCATTAATTTAGTTGTTTTGCCATATGTGATTAAGGTCATTCATGAATTTAGGCAGGGAACTTTGCATAGTTCCCTTTTAAAGCTCATTACAATGACAATATAGACAACATAAATAGAAATGAAAGCTTAGAAGCTGAAATAGGTGAGATTTTTTTACTTGTACAGTACTCCAAAGTTCTCTGAGTTCTAGTTTCTAAGCAACTAACTAAACTGAAGTTGTCTCATGAGGATCAAGTGGGCTAGCTACAGGTCAAAAAATTTAATGAGCTGGTGCCTGATCATATGAACAATTTGACAAAATGGTTTTGGACTAGCAGAGGAGACTAGGCAGCCAGCTCATATGATGTTGAAGTGCCACCCCAATGATAGAAACCAGGTCTCTCTGAATTCAATGCAGCCATTGATTTTACATAAACAACAGTGTTTGTGAGCTTTCAGGGTATGGATTCATTTATCCTCTTATCAGAAAAATTTCTATTCTTGATGAGGAATTGATGATGGATAATATATCAGATTCTTAAAATTTTAATTATGATTTCACACATGGATATTGGTAAATGTTAGGAAGAAAGTGATTGTAGTATCAATTGAGGAGAATATGAGAAAAATATGATTACGATAGTACGGTATATACAACGTATATTTTTAAGTGCTCTAGTGAGAAAATAAGAACAAAGACTTGAGTTGATATGAACATAAATCATAAAAAGTTGTAATACACGTGTCAAGTGATTTTTTTTCTTCGTTTGGCTTTTGTACCATACTTATCATTCCTTAATTTTGATAATCATTCCTTTTGTTGGGTGGAATTTCATTTCTTCTGCTATTATTGGTATCCTTAAGTGGTTCCTTTCCTTGATATTATTCCCAAATTATAGGCCGGAACCATTTTCTTGTCCACGTTGAAAATCCTAGAGTAAAATATAGGGTACCCACAAATGGAAATTGAGATAAAACAAATCTCTCACACACTGCAAAACATATAATATACAGAGGGTTGGTTTGATAATTATTAGGTTATAATTTGAATGAAGAATAAGGATGAAAAAAATAATGCAAAAGCTTCCAAAATTTTCTGATACAAAGACAGAGACCATTCCTTAGTAAAGATACAGAAGAATAGACAAATTCAAGTACACTAGCCACTTTATTGTTCACGAGAAAAAGAAAGAAAAAAAAAATTATTTCTAGCCATACAGCCAATCTCGATTCTGACCTTCCAGGATGAAAAATAAAATAAAAGAAGAGACAAAATCTTCTTCTATTCCATTCTTCAATTTCATATCATCTTTAACAAAAACTCATCTCTCTTTTTTTTCTCTTGAGTGTTCATAATCTTCCTCCATATTCATTGCCTTTTTGTGCTAATGGAAAGTAGCAACACTGCAATTGCACCAGCTGCAAAAGGGCTTACTCATAAGCACTATCACCATAACTCAAGTTCTGATGAACAGTCCCAAATTCTTCATCACCATGCCATTCTTTCTTTTCATTCCATTATCATTATCATTGTCTCAGTCATCTCAGTCATTGTGTTAGTAGCACTACTTCTACTTGTACTACTAATAATAAGAAGACTCAAATCCTCAAAGGATAGCCGTGGCAGCAGCATCAAAGACATTAATAGCAGCAGTAGGTTCATTGCTCACACAACCATCAACTTCACATCTAGCCCAGGTAATAATATTTCATTTTTTTTAAAATAATTCCTATTAACAAATTTTATGCAAAATCTTGATGTGGGTAAGTTCAAAAAATTGCTGCAGATGTGAAGGGAGGGTGTCTTTATAAATTGCCAGCTGCAACTACTGCTTGTGTTAAAGATAAAGGAGTGGTACAAGTTTTCACATACAAGGAATTGGAAATGGCCACAGGGAAGTTTAGTGAGGGCAATGTGATTGGAAATGGAGGATTTGGGATTGTGTACAGAGGAGTGTTGAGTGATGGGACTGTGGCTGCAATTAATAGGTTGCATATAGATGGAAAGCAAAGGGAGCGTGCCTTTAGGATGAAGGTGACTGTGACTTCATTTATTACCTTGTTTTTTTTGTTTCCATTTGCTCTCATCTTTCTATCCTTTTGTTCTTTCTTGCCTTGCCTTGCCTTGACTACCTCTTAGAATTAGAAAACTCCAAATTACAAAAAAAAGCTTGTGATTTTGTTTTTGTTCAATTCATTACTCCTACTACAAGTTATTGTACAATGTTTGACAAAAAAATATCATATATCTCTCTCTTTGGTTTATTTGTAAATTTCAACCAAAACCATTTTTTCCCCTAAGAATAGCATTATCCTCCTTAATTCATGTGAGCAAAGGTTTAAGTTTCGGTCCTCTTATTTCAACTTAAGAGATTTTTACAACTGAACTAACTGATACTCACCACGATCTACACCGATGTAGATCGGTGTAGATATGCTTAGAATTAGAGAGTTTTAGATCAAACATTTTCTTAGAATCAATATAACAAAGTTACAAGTTTTTGATTGTCCATTACTGGTCATAAGTTGTTCTATATGTTTCTGAAAATAAAATTGTTATACTTGTAAATGTTCTTGTAAAGTAAAATAACTTAGAAGGTGTTACAAAATAGAAAAGTTGTGAAAGTGAGAAAAAATGAACCACTATTTTAGAGTGTCCCTGACATATAAGTTTTGACTTTGAAGTCTCTAATCATGTGGATTAAGCAACTATTAATAGAGTTGACTTGGAAACTTTTCTCTCTCACTCACATTATTTATAATATCATTTTTGCCAAGAAGTTAAGGTTTATAATTCAAAACTAGCACATGGATGGTTGTGTAAAAGACAAATAACAAGCTGTATTATATTATAGGTTGATTTGTTAAGCCGCTTGCATTCTCCTTACTTGGTGGAGCTACTTGGCTATTGTGCTGACCAAAATCACAGGCTTCTAGTATCTGAATACATGCCTAATGGTAGTCTCCAACAACATCTTCATCACCACCACTTCAACAACCAATATCAGCCGTTGGATTGGGGGACTCGACTTATCATAGCCCTTGATTGTGCTAGGGCTCTTGAGTTCCTTCATGAGCAGGCAATACCATCTGTGATCCACTGTGACTTCAAGTCCTCTAGTATTCTACTAGACCAAAACTTCAGAGCCAAGGTGACTGATTTTGGACTGGCCAAGATGGTTTCTGATAAGATCAACGGTCAGATCTCCACACAAGTACTGGGGACCACCGGATATCTAGCTCCGGAGTGAGTGTCGAGTTATCAAAATTAAATTGAAAACACAAGAATCATGAATTTATAAGCTTTGGTGATATAATGTAGGTATGCTTCAACAGGGAAGCTTAGTACAAAATCAGATGTGTACAGCTATGGAGTGGTTCTTTTAGAACTTTTAACAGGCCGTGTACCAGTTGATACCAATAGGCCTCCAGGAGCTCATGTGCTTGTTTCATGGGTCAGTAGCAAAAAATTTCATTTTAAAAAAATTTAGCTATCATGGAAGTTAAAAGTTGTAAAATTCTGAATGAAGTGCTTTTTTTTATTTTGACTGCAGGCTCTTTCAAGATTAACTAGCAGAGAAAAAGTAGTGGAAATGGTTGATCCATCTCTACAAGGCCAATATTCAAAGAAGGATTTGATTCAGGTGAGTCATTGCAGAATTTTATTAACCATTTTTTTTGTTGATAGAAAAATCCCAAAAGTAACAGATTATGGTTGCTTCTTTGAAATATGAATATGCAGATAGCTGCGATTGCAGCCATGTGTGTGCAAACAGAAGCAGATTATCGGCCGCTAATGACAGATGTCGTGCAGTCATTAGTCCCTCTAGTGAAGAACAATGCTACTGCTGCAATGTCCTTTGGTTCCTCAAGATTTCAGCATCATCAAACACCTAGTCCCAGGCTTTAGGGACTCACCCACAGAGGCTACATTGTCACAATGAAGAATAAAATTGATAGCTTTAGTAGTTGTTTTCAATTTCTCTTTAGACAAATTTTGTTCCTAAGAATCAATTCTGTTCATTATAGTTGTAACAACGACGAATTACACAATTCCATTTAATAATAACATGATCATGTATGTAACTGTTGTGCTTCAGTTTAATTTTGAAAAGCCAGATACATAATAATTCTATTAGTGAATAGGAAGAAAGTAATTTTATTTAATACACACATTGTTAAGAGCATGTTGCTAGTTCATGTCTACTTGGGACCAAAATCTCTGATATCAAATCTTGTTCACAAGCACTTGTATGTTTCCTCCTCTTTGTTTTTTTTTTTTTTTTTTTTTTTGGTGAAATTTGCAGTGAGAATAACTTTTTAGCATACAAACAGCACATACACCAGGAAGAGAAAAGGACATTACAAGATGCTGGAGAAAGTCAAAGAAACGGGCAACTCCAATAAGTGAAAAGGAAAATAAATGGTTTAAATCACATGATCATAGTGTTGGGCGAACTCATGGGAGCAATATTTATAAGAGAACCTGAGACAGTATCGGATTTTACTCATTCAGATCGGGATCCAATGACATCTGATATGGGATAGAGAAGGATTTCCTGATATTCAAAAAAATAGTGTTGGCAATGGGCCGGGACGGGACAAAATTTTTCAATCCTAATCCCATCCCGTTTATGAAACAAGGATAAAAAATCGTCATGGTCTCATCCTGTTATATTTTTTAGGGACTAAAAATTATTTCGGTCCCGTCCCGTATCTCGTTAAATCCCATCCCATTCCATTGTCCCGCCCCGTTCCGTTTTAATTTTTTGGGACAAATTTTTTTATCCCATCCCATTTTTAAAAAAAGGGACATATTTTTATGTCCCAAATCCCGTCCCGGACGTAAAAATTGACATCATGGGGGAAAACAGTGAGTGAATTAGTACAATACAGTAAATGAAACTGTGAAACATTACAACAATGAAGAAGGGTATGGCTCGGGATCATTGTTGCGTGAATTGGAACATACAACGTTATGCTTGTACAACTGAAGAAGAAGAACACTTATAGTTCTGTTCGATTGATAAGGGTAGAAGCGGTAGAAATATAAATTCTAACATTAATGAAAGATTCAATGGTTAGAGAAAGTGAACTAACCAAAGTCATTGACGACGTTGCATCAAAGTTCATTGTGGTAGCTAATCCATCGTTTTCATTCATATTCTGGATAAGAACAGAATCATAATGCAGTAACCATGTGAAACTTTCTTCAAAGTTAGGCTTTAACCAAAGAATGTCCACCTGTCATATTGTCAATTTATTCTGGAAAAAAAAAAAATTGTGATTAATTAACATGATACGGCAAATCTAATTTAAAAATCTTCACTATTACATATCAAACACCAACTACACTGCAACTTCAAAGAACTAAATGATATTGTTATTTGTTAAAGCTAACATTACAACATTATACGTATAAATTATGGTTTGATGTGCAGATTTTCTAAACCCTACAAAATCTCTGCTGGGAGCACAAACTTTGGTAAAGCTTCAACCTCATCTAAAAGGGGAGGGAACAACAAAGAAGCTTGTAAATATGTGTACCTCCACCACCATTACTTCTTTTGCAAGATGCTTGATGTATTCTCAAGCAATTCTGCTTTCAGTTACTTGTTTCTGAGGTTATTGGGAAGTTTGGGCAAAAGAAAACGATCAACTAGCTGTTTCTTCACCAGAATTCCTATTTTCAGCACCTGCTTTGGAAGCACTTGTTTCCCCTACCTGAGATGAACTGTTTTTATTCTTACCAATTTTATCAGCATACTTGGCAAATGCAGCAGATAGGGCAGACTTAACGGACAATTCGGGTTCTTTCTTTCTATGTTTGTTTACATATTCTGTGTCTTTCTTCACAGAGGAAGGTTCAACATCTTTCTGGGAAGGAGCTTCTGGATCAGGAGGGTGACTGGAAACTACACGCTTAAATGGTTCGTGAAAAGTGTCATACAAGCGTTTAACCTGATCCATTAACAAAATGAAAAATAACATTTATAATATGAGAAACATAGAACACTTTAAATAAAGACACCAAAAATTATCATAACACTCGATGATAGCACACAGAAGTGCATCACACACTGCAGAAATTCCATCAAATGACATGTCTCTCTTTGGACATGAACAGAATACCTTGCGCTCTCCTATGCCAGGGCAACGAGCCAGGTCTTCCATGGATGCATCCATGATATGTGAAAGTGACTGCAAAAACACAGCCATCAGACCCAGAGAAACATATACTTTCAACACAACCACCAAGCACATAGCCTGGTCAATAAAGCAATGAAGCATACCCCAAATGTAGAACCCAGAGTGACGACATCAGTCTTGTTAACACTCCGAACAGATGTGAGGGCATGGGTTAGCTACATCAAAAGAGCAGGCTAAGATTAATCACTTCAAAAGGCTGGGAAGTTGGTAACACGCCAGTTATTTATTTTTGAAAATATTTGCCAGTGTAACAAACATAAATTTGTTGTGTCCAGAAATCTCAAAAAATAAGATACCCGTGATAAATAGTCGGTATCCATTTGGCCTTGGATAAGGTCTGCTGGCTTGTTCTCATAGATTTTTATGGTCTCCAAGTAGCGACCACATTCCTCCAAGCTAAAAACAAACAATTTGAAAAGTAGTAAAAATACCATATTTAGACTGTTCAACACCGATAAACGGAGTCACTTGTCAAGTACCAAAATGTAAAGAAACCACAATAGCCTATAATTTCACAGAAGATTTGAAAAGTATATACACAATATTCTTACTATATTGCCCTCATAAAAGGGAAGTAAAACAATAAGAAACAATGAAAGCAGTCTTGAAGTCCTCATTGCACAAACAGTATCTTTGAATATAACTTCATCGCTACTTATTAAAAGAGAGAGAGAATGAGATAAATAATTTACCTCCAAGCACATAACAGGGTGCAATCATGGAGCAGAGCTGTCTTAGTAACTTCGAGTAAAGGCTTAACTACATCCTCCTGAAACCAATAAGAACAGAGAGCAACACATCTTACTTTTCATACATTGAAAATAACAAACAAATAAGCAAATTACAACTTTTAATTGTTTGAATGGATTTCAAAATACATTTAAGATGATAAACCCAATCGAATGCTTAAAAGGCTTAAAGACATTAAAAAAAAGTCAATGAGAAGAGATGCTTACCACATCAATGTGGCACAAAACAACACGTAGCTTGAAGTTCTTTTGTATTTCCCTTATACGGTAATATAGATAATCTGGATGCAGCAGATGATACCGAAGACTGTATCAAGCAATTAACTTGATGCATAAGAACACATTTCAATTGCAGTTGATACAAAAATCAAGATATTACAAACAAACTCATTTGGTTGGAATTGTTATTGTCCCAAAGTTGTTACATAAGCTGGCAAACCAAAGACACATACATTATTTTATGCAATCATTGCCTTTGGATGTGTGACAAATTGCTAGTTGATTTGTGTCCAAGGCACATATATTACCCTTTGAAAAAGGAAAATGCAACATAAAAAGATATACATATACATGCTATAAAGTAGTGTGGACTTGAGTGCAAGCTAGACAAAATATCAATCTTTTAAAGCACCTATACAAGTTCGATCTACAGTGGATTCAGCTCATTCAGTCATCAATTTGGATGGATTGTTATAATTATTTTACTTTAACAGCTAACCAAGCTTAAAACTTCATCGTTTCACTATACTATCTGAAACGACCAAATACTATATGTGAAATATATCATTAAAATACTAACATCGTGCTAACGCAGAAGACAAGTATGTATGACATCATGTTTAGATGTTCAAACCTAAGATAAAGAGCGCATGAATTCTGCCCAAGCAAGTAGTCACAAACAACATCCGCAAAAGCCCATCTCACGTTTCTTATATGCTTGAGCAAGGGATTCCCCTTCTGCACAAGGAGAAAATAACTTTCACAATCAGGCTAATTCTGCAAAACGAATATGAGGAATCTAAATGACTATCATTACTAACTAACGAGCGAGCTCACTGAAACAGAAACAAAACTCCAAGGAAGCTTACTGTTCGACAAAACCAGTAAAACCAAACAAGATTAAAACGTAGATTCCATCACTTTACAAACTTGATAATAGTTTTATAAAAATTCTATAAGCTATATAAATAGATTCTGCAGTTGTCTTAAAATGCTAGTAGCTAAGCCAAACACAAAAAGTAATTAGCAAACTGGCCTCCAAACTCTAATAAAGTCCAACCCACAAAGCCAATAAGCTAAATCGGCATCCAAGTTTTCATCTTTTAGTTAGCCTGTCTCTCAAAATGACCAAGAAACACAAGCAAACACAACCAAATTGAATCTTTCACAGTCACACCAAATAAATAAACAATCTCACCTGTCTGTGACTAACAAGAATCGCATTACGACTCTGATTAGACTGTGACGAAGAAGCTGAAGCAGTCCCCACATTACCTTCCCCACCTTGACTGTAACCAAAATACAAAAAACAATTCAGCAAAAAAGCAAAATCTTTATATTGAAAAAAAAATGATATACCTTGAAGTGGGATTCTGGGAAGTGGGGGGAGGGGGAGGAGGAGGAGGAGGGTTGTAAAACTCAGAGGATTTGATGAAAGCGAAAGCTTGGGAGAAAGATTGAGATGGGGTGAAGAGATTTTGTGGTGGTGTTGCTGCTGCTGTTGAATTTATTACTTCTTGGTATGATGGTATTGTGATTATTGTTTTTTTCTTCTTTTGTGTTTGTGCTGATTCATTGTTCTGTTCTTCGTTTTCCATCGGCTTCTTTGATTTGGCGGAGAAAAGATTTGGAGAGGGGAATTGTCCTTTGTTTGGCCAAGGATGGGTTTTAATTACATTTACCAAAATTGTGGGACTTGGATGTATAAAAGCATTCTGGCAATTTATTGATATTTAGTACAAAGGTTGGACTAAAATGAAATTTATGAAAATTTGTTGTACTATATTTAGTTAATTCATATATAAAAACATCCTAATAATATCATTAGATGATCATTTTAGTTTGATTACAAACCCATGATGCCTTAAAACTCCAGTCTAGTTAGGATGAGACATAATAATATAAATCAATATATGTGTAATATGTTCTCATTAACCAGTAGAGGTACATATTCACATCTAAATCTATTTATGATATAGGAGAAATTATGAGACCGTCTCGATCTGTCTACCCCAGCCAACTAGTCAATGAATACATATTCCTACACGATAATAAAACATCATAATACTCATATTGGATATTATGATATAATACTTTTACATCAATTTAATACAAGTAAATTGGAAAATCTAACAACTATAAAGATGCCTTTGAAAACATCATAGAGCTTCCAATCACCGCCTTCACAACCCGTGTCAGATCCACCTAGGTATGCACAAGGTTCGGTTACGGTTGGAAATCGTAACCAGACCATACGATTTACGATTCGACTATGGCTGAACCGTAGAAATACTTTTCGATTACGTTTCGGCTAATCGAACTATACGGTTCAGTTCGATTATTCTTGTTTAGTTTTTTAAAAAATATATATAAATAATTAAAATTTAGTTCAACCGTAAAAAATACAATTGAACCGAATTTTTACTGTTAAACCGGGTTTGTTGCGGTTGAACCATAAATCTGGTTCAACCGTTGATTGGAAATATACTCAAACGAACTAGACCCACCCGATTCAGTTCGATTTGTAGTCCAATTGGTCAATCTTTTGGTTTTGGTTTTGGTTGACCAGACCTTATGCATGTCTAGATCCACCCATAAACTTTTAGTAGGTTAAAGAAAAGACAATTATTCTTAAAAAAAAAACAATAAATAAATAAATAAAATAAAAGCCAACATTAAGATTGGAAAAATACCACTACAATAGATCCCCAGATCTGTTGATTGGGAGAATAAAAATCACCAAACAAAACAAAAAACCAGACAAGAAGTGGAGGTGAGCCAAGAAGAGACAGAAGATGGAGTAACCGGGGAAGAGGAGAAGGAAGACAGATCGGTGCAAGTTCCCTATGTATTCAATCTAAAACTTATAACATCATTTTCTATTTAATTTAAAAAGATCTGGATATTCAATTAGGATTTTATTAACAAAATAAAATAAAAGCTTATTTTATTTAATTTGAATTTTAAAATGTCTGTTAAAATATGAGAATATTCGAAACTGTATTGATTCTTAATAATTTAATTAAATAATGGATTATGAAGGATTTAAAGTGTCTTATTTAAATAAAAAAAAAAATTGTGAAATATATTCTTTACTCAAAATGATTTGATAAATTATTATCTTTTCTTATGAACCAATATACATTTCTCTCGATTTTTTTTGTTACACCACTTACTTTTATGATTTCCATTCACTTGTGAAATTTGCTTTTACTTTTTAAATTAAGTTTTGATTTTCAGTTTCCATTATTATAGTCTTTAAAGTTGGAAATAATTTTCATTCCATTATTTGTTTTTTAATAAATCTGTTGTTTTATTAGTTTGTTATTAAAAATCCACATACTTGTTAAAATCAAGCAAAATCCTGATAAGATATCTTCAAAATATGAAGAAGTAATGATTTAAAAAAACAATTCAAAAATTTAACAGAATCCAAATTTAAAAAAACAAAAACAAAAAAAACGACACAATAAAATAAAATCCTAATTAAATACATCTTCCTGAGATTTTATTATAAAATACCCTTACTATAATTCCGCTTATATATCAATGAGACCAATTTAGAATACAAATTTAATATCTAAAATTTATAAGTATATAATTATTGACAAACATTTAAGAGTTGTGCCAATAAGACATTCACATATTAGTTTTGGCTATAATAATCATTTTTAACTTACAATGTACACAAGGAATTTACTAAACATAATTTGTTTTTTAACATGCACTTACTAAATAAGTTAACATTTAAGTTAAATGATTAACATAAAAGATAACAATAATAGTGAACTTGCATGTATTCTCTCGTGCTTTAATTTGTTTTATCCATCCTAATTGGCCTTCAGTGATTATAATTTATAAAGTTGGTAGAAATTTGTGAAATTTCACCGGGATTCGAGATCATGTATATTTTTTTTTAGATTTAGAATGAAAAATCGTGTCGAATACAAATTTCAATCAGAATTCAGGATAATTTTTCATCCCAAATAAATAAAATCGGATCAAAATTAGGTATCCCGAACTATTCGGGGTGAATTTTCATCCCGATTCAAAAATCCAATCAGATTCGGAATATTTTTTTGTCCCAAATCATAATCGATCAGAACATTTTTTATCCCAAATCAAAATCGATAAGGGACTGGACAAGATTTGTGTATGATGAGACGTCATAATTGTCATCCCATAATGTATACATCCTCACTATACAAAATAATTGATGTAATACCAATTGATGAGAATATGAGAGAAACAAGATTAAGATGGTTTGAATATATCAAACATAAACCTTTAAGTGATTCAGTGATAAAATGAGAACAAATGATATTATAATATATCAAGTAAGAAAAATAAATGTGTAATATAATATGGACGGAAATCATTAATTTTTTGGAATTTAATAAAATAATGATACATAAAATACAATAGCATGAAAAAGAAAATGGTAACATTCATTCCCAGCCCTAAGGTGTAGAAGATATTGTACACATGGGAATGAGTAAAGGCAGCTGCCACTAAATTTTACACACTAGTAGTTGTGGTTGTGGTAAGTGCATTTTTACATTAACAATTTTCATTTAGTCTTTAATTAGCGTAATTTGATGGTGTAGGATTTATGATCTCATTTTGAGGTATTGAATTTGAATCCAGAGAGTACGTTTATTGTAAGAGCCTAAGACATCCGGAAGTTTTACATGCTCCGTTTAAGCCCGAAAATAGTGGTTTGGCGGTAGGGTTTTAATGATTAAAAAAAAAAAAAAAACTTTCATTTCATTTTCATGAGATCGGAAAGGCAATATTGCCACAATTCAATGACACTCAATTATATACATTAACTACTTTCATTCCATTTTCACGAGATCTGAAAGGCAATATTGCCACAACCCAATGACACTCAATTATATAGATATATAGTATTTGATACCGAAGCAATTATAAGCAGCCACATAAAAAAATAATAAAAAAAATGATTAGTTGGCATCAATAAATAGGCCATTGCCAAATAATCGTTTAAATAATGTCCAATTTGTAAATAATTGAAGTATAAAAAGAAGACAAGATCAAACAATGTGATTTATGTTTAATTTCTTCTTTATATTCAAATTAGAGTAACATGTAGTACAACTGTACAAGTTAAGCAAATCGTACAATTATAACACACCCTTGTCTTTTTTTATTCCATACTATAAAATAGTAGCAAGTTTGATTTGTAAATTTTTTTTTTTAAATCGTTTGAAATTTTATCGTCAAATTATTTTTTCTGGACTTAAGTGGAACAGATAAAACCTTTGATTGTTCTAGATTCTTACAAGAAATATATATCCTGGATTCGAACCCAAAATCTTAAAATAAGATCATATATCCCACACCACCAAGCCAATGTAATTTGTAATTTTTTGGCTTGAATTAACATATATAAAAGGCAAATTAATAAACTAATATGACAGATTGTAATTAATGAACTTTAATGTATTTTTTTTTTAGTGGCGGCTACTAGAAAATTGAACACAAGTTATTGGGGTGGCGGCCATTTTCTGATGTAACTGCTTTCATTTCATCTTCATGAAATTTCGAAGGCAATGCAAGTATTCAATGATACTCCATTATTTGTATATTTATTTGAAGAAGAAGCAAACACAAGCAGCCATCTCACCGTCAATTGGCTGCTTTATTATTCCCAAAAAAAAAAAATTAAAAAAATTAAGATATTATAATAATTTGAAGGTCTAATGTTTGAATAATTGAAATCTCGAAGAACCAGTCAATATGACATTCCATTTCTCTTCCATTTATTCAAAGCATAGACTAACATTAGAGTGCATGTCAAAAGATGTTTATAAAAGATATTTGGTTTGTAACTTAATGACATGTTTATAAATCAAAGAGTATTGATATTAGATATAATTAAGACTAAAGATGTAATAACTTAAAAACAATTTATAAAAGATTCGGTAATTTTGAGATTATAAAGATTTTGCATTAAGTCAAATGATTAATTAAGAAGTTCAAAAAAATGATTAATTGGATAAAGTATTTTAAGGCAGCCGCCAATTAATTGAACAATGAACACAAAAATAATTGTGATGCATGGGTGCAGTTTTCACACGTAATAGCTTACATTTCATCTTGTTGGGAGTTCAAAGCCAAAGCAACTATTCAATTATCATTATTTTTATATTTATTTGAAACTGAAGCAAACTAAGCACCCACATCATCATATCCAATTTTTTATTAAGGCAAAAAAAAAAAAAAAAAAACAAAAACAAAGATTAGTTCCACGAAAATGCCATAAATAGTTATTTCAATCTCCCTTGGTGTTGAATGATTGTGATGTCTTTCTAGAAACAGTCAAAAAGACCCCCACAAAAATAAAAAAATAAAAAATCAAACAATGTACATGATATTCCATTTCAATTTCTTCCATGCCCTCAAAAGCCCGATAATATTAATCATATAATTTATAACACCTTATCTTTTATTTATTTATTGCAAATACAACAATATTTTCATGTATTAAATTACCTTCAAAGTAAGATGTCTGTGTGTTTTCTTTTTCCCTTTCCCTGTAATTTTTTAAGATTTATGATTTGTTGATCGCTGATTTTCATTCCATGGATAATTCGGGAAAATCACTTCTCGAACAAATCATCCCTCAACTGTGAATTTATTTTGATTTAGGGACCAAATGTAAACTTAGCAAAAGACGAGAAAACACACAGACAAAACAAATGATTTAACGTGGTTCGGCAGGATGAACCAGACCTATGTCCACGGAGGCAAAGAAATGAAACTTTTATTATCACCTCGGGTCAGACCAATCCGCCTTATCCCTCTCTTACAATAAGTTTTTTAAAAGTTTTTTTTTAAGTAATGGAAATTGAAAATACTAATCAGAGCCCCCATGAACTGAGTTTTCTTTCCCTTTAAATAGTGTCAATGAATTTACTGTATCTCTCACATGTGACGTCGGTAATGTTTCCATGTCATTATTGCCCATTAATCGTACATTGTTGCTCATTACTCGGACATTACTGCTCATTACTCGTACGTTACTGCTCATTACTCGTATGTTACACCCATCCAACGATCTGGCGGCTCTAGATTTCTTGTAAGGTTTACGTCATCCATACATGTGCATAAAATTCAGCAGCCCCGACTAGCCCGGCCGGCTGTTCGGTTCCGGTTCGGAACCAAACCGAACCGGCCGGTTTCCGGTTCCACACTTAAGTGGAACCGGAAAGTCGAAACCGAACCGGAACCGAACGGTTCGTTCGGTTCATTTTTTTTTTTATTAATTAAAATAAAAAATGAGAGGAGTCAAATCATAAATAAAAAAAATTTATTATTAAAAAAATGAGATTAAATTTATAAATAAAAAAACCATTATTACATTGAAGAGCTTGAGCTTAAATTTTTTAAAATTTTAAGTTGCCTACGTATCCTCCAAGGGTGAGAGGAATCAAAGCTCACGTAGTTCCATTACAAGTTTAAGACATATCCCCTTGTAAATTATAATTTACATTTATCAATCATCATTATCAGTTGATCCTTCGGCTCCGGGTCCGCAGCTTCCGCTTGCACTTGTTGCAGAAGCATTGCCATTATCGAACAAATCTTCAAAATCATCGGGGGCATCTTCTTGTTGTCTCAGATCAGCTCGAGTCTCATCGCCACACAAGCTGTTGCTTCTAGAGTGCTTGGATGTAATGAAGATCGCCTAGCTTCCAATATATTACCTCCCAAGCTGAAGGCTTGCTCAACCACAACGGTGGAATAGGTGCTGCCAATATCTCTTTAGCAATAATAGATAAAACATGATGATATATTTTGATGCCGGTTCCACCATTCAAGATTTTAAAATTTTTACTGCATAAACTTTCATTAGAAAACTCAAAATTTGTAGATAAATAATTATCTAATTCAGGGTTATTAGTTGTTGTCGTATCCCTAGATTTTTTATTTCGTTGTAATAACCAACGATCCACTGCGCTAAGTCTTGGTTGAATTACCGGTTCGCTACTACTAGACTGACCTATTGTTCCTAAGTTATATATTACAATATATAATCATTAATAAAATAATTAAATCACTTTTTAAATTCGTCATATGCTCGTAATATCAATGTCATCTAATATTCCTAAATAATCATAGTAAGCTTGTAAACCACCATTCAAACCTTCTAATTAAATCTAGGATCAAAAACAGCAGCAATAAGATAAAGTAAATGAATTTCTCTAAAATAATTCAACCATTTTACCTTCATAACAGTAATGGCTTCGAGCAAAACAATATCATTAGGGTTGTCACTGTCAACATGTTCATCGAGAGTGCCAACAATATTCAAACTTTCAAGAAGAAATAATGTGCAGTGGGATAATAAACACCGCTAAAAACTAAAGTAGCATCATTAAAAACTCTTAAAATATCTAAAATTCTTTCACAAATATCTCATTGACTATGATAAAGTGTGATATTTTGAACATGTGAGAGAAAAAAAACTATATAATGCATCTTTGTATTGAAGTGCTTGACATAAAGAAAATAAGTAGAATTCCAACGTGTTGGAACTCTCTCAGAAAATTTAATCGGTTTAATACCATTTATTTTACAAAACTTGGTCCATTCCCTCATAATTTGAGAATATGACCAAATACAGTTAAGTGCCGTTTTAATAGGATCAAGGAAAGGAGATAATAATTTTAGACCGTCTTGCACACATAAGTTTAGGACATGACATGTACAACGAATATGAAAAAATCGACCCCCTAAATTTGGTTGACATTTTCTTTTAAATCATTGATGGATGCAGTATTTGCAGATGCATTATCAAATCCAATTGTTAAAATTTTTTCCCTAAACCATATTCATCAAAAATTACCTTCATCATTCTATAAATATTATGTGCAGTATGTTGGTCATCAAAAACTCTAAATGCAATGAGTCGTTTTTTTCATGGTAAATGATGCATCAATCCAATGACAAGTCACACCCATGTATGAGTGTGTTTGCCAATGGTCACACCAAATATCAGAACATATAGAAATACGACCTTTCATTTCTTTAAATATTTCATTTAAAATAATTTTACCTTCTTTATATAATTTGAAATATGACGTTTTGTTGTGTTTCGACTCATTCTACATGCAGCAGGGTTTAAATCATTATGCACGTAATTAGTAAAATGAAGTTTTTCACCAAAGCTTAAAGAGATGTGTCATACATGTTAATTTCGCAAATTCTTCTCTATTTTTTGCATCAGAATATTTAAATAAATCTACACTACTCGTACCTCTACTAGATGATGCGTACCTGGCCATTTGAGTCTGCGCGTATCAATGCCAAATTCCAACCGGATGATGTTTCTCCATGTGCTTGATCATATTTCCGTATCCACCAGAAATTTATAGATAACCCCACAATAGTTGCAAATTGCTCGTTGTGAACCATCGTCTAGGCGTTCCAATTAAAATGAATTTTGAAAATATCGGAGGACCGAGCCTTAACTTCTCTTCTCCGTGATTGTGCACTGACACTGTGGCCGCCTCTCTTGGGTCGGCATATTTGACATTATGTTCTCGGATGAGCTTGCCATTTGAATAATTGTGATGCGAATGCCGAATGTGATAACAAATTAATTAACACTAAAATAGAGAATTGTATTGAAGTAAGATTGAGAAAAGAGATTTATAGAAAATGAGAGAGTTGAGAAATTGTGTGTGATGAAATTATGAAAAATGAATCCTATTTATAGAATTTTAGAATTTTTTTGATACCAAAAATGCCCCTAACTATAAACCGTTTTATTACCGTTATTAGGGGTACATTAGTATTTTATTATATAATAAAATTTTTTTTATAAATTTTTTTTTTTTTTTGGCAGGGAGCCGTTTGGCACCCTGCCAAAGGCCCCCAACGGCTACTAGCCGTTGGGGGCCTTAGGGTTCCTGTTGGAACCCTACGGTCCAACACGAACCCGACGGTTCCAACCGGAACCGTCCGGTTTCGGTTGGAACCGTCCGAACCGGTGGAACCGTACGGTTCCACCGGTTCGACCGGTTCGAGTTGGGGTGGAACCCCAACCGAACCGGTCTCATTCCGGTTCGGTTCCGGTTCGTCCGGTCCGAACCGGAACCGTGGCCGGGTCTAGCCCCGACCTATAACTCTCTTCTTCATCAGGTCGGGAAAGGGTCATATGACTTCGTCGGGTCGGTATGTCTAAACGAGTAACCTTTTTTCATTGCATCTACTAAAAGGTGGAGTCGATGTGCCGGGACTCACGATGCTTAGTCTGACCTCCTCTCTTTTCCTCGACCGGGTATGATCTGCTGAGTCGATTCTGACTTTAGAGGCTGACACAAGGTTCTGAATGTCAAGACCGCCCTGAGAGTCTGATGGCGGACCTGACCTGAACACCTCGGGTCAATCTTCGCAAGTGCTCTAGTGTCATCGAGCCTGACCACCTCGGTCTTGACCACCTCGAACCTGACCACATCAAACATATACATCGGGCTTAAGCCCCTCTGTCTGACCTTTTATATTCACAATAACCTCGAACTTTTACATATTAACTGCAATCTTCGTTCTACCATTCCTATGGATTATGACTTCTTGGAAGCTGAAAGCCATCATCAACATGATTTTTTTAATGGATCCTAATAAATATTTAATTTTTTTATTACATTATAATATATTTAGTAATGGTACAATTTTAATATCTCACATTTAGACTATTTTTTTTAAAGCACTAAAGTATTGTTTAAAAGTTAAAAGTTTAACCAATACCTATTTATAGCAAAATAAAATTATTTCCAACAAAAACAAATTAAGTGAAAAGTTTATCATGTTACTTTCTAATAATAGCAAGCAATCCTGTTTTATATATTATTTATCAAGTAATGCCAATAGAGAAGCAAAATTTTCAAATTGACTTCTTCTTTCAGGATTGTCAATTATCATACATTGATTTCGGAAATTAAATTACAAATTAAAAAATTAAACAAAAAGGAAAACGAAAATTGTACAAAAAGTGGGTGACCTACAAAATCAAAATAGGCGACTAAACCGGTGGTCGACTCGACTCACCCGATGAACTTGCCGGTTGAACCGAACTTTCGCTGGCATCATCGGCTGCCACTTTTGTGTTCTTAAGCGAGGATGCTCTTTGGAAAAATGGCGGGGCCATGCTAAACACCCACCGGTCTGATTTAAAGGACCGGTCGAGCCACCGACTATTTCTCCCTCTACTACTGCCTTCACCTCCTCCGGTTCGATAACCCCTCCTGGTACTAGCTTCCCTGGGCAAAACTACCAAGCTATTAGACCGGTTCAGCTCCCGGTTCATTATCTGTTTCCTCACCTCAACCGGTAGTCTCAAAGTGAACCGCTCAGTGTCTTCGCCCGGTTGGATCAACGAATGCCCGGTTGAGTGAGACCGTGGAAACTTACGTGGCCTACCGGATCTCGAGCCACGTGTCCGGTTTCTATTGAGCTTTTGATTAGCTAAGTCGACGCTGATAACTTGAGGTTCTGGTGGCTGAGAACCTTGTGGCTGAGTTTCTTGTGGGGTTTCTGATGCTGCGGCGTCGTTTTGGGCCTCGAGATCTACCTCGGAGCGCAACTCACTGGCTTGAGTAGCTGACTCGCCGGATTGAGGGACCAAATTTGCGCGGCAAACAGGACACGTGGTGTGCGATTCAAGCCAAGCATCAATACACTCGGCGTGAAAAACGTGGTCACATTTGGGGATCAAACGCAGCGTTTCATCATCTTCGAATTCGTTCAAGCAAACGGCGCACTCGAGCGCGCCTTTGCCTATCTTCTGCGTCTTCACCTCGGAGTAGACGAAGGTCGGGAGCGTCTCGAGGACTTCTTTGTCGAGCCCGCGGGTGGCGCCGGGTCTGGAGCGGTTGGCGCCGGCGGGGCGGACGGTGGAGGGGTTGATGGAGTCGGAGGAGCAGTGGCGGATGTAGATGGAGAAGAAGCCCATGAAGAAGAGGGCGGAGATGAGGACGACTATTATGATGGCTAGTGAAGGGCTGAATTTCATGTTGGCATAGGGGTCGGTGTTGGAACTGTCGGGGCTGCGTTGGGCGACGGAGAGAGGAAGCGCGTGGGCGAGGAGGAGGAGGAGGAAGAAAAGGGGAGTGATTCCATGTTTGGCGGCGTAGGGTAACAGTTGTGGTGCCATTGCATGAAGGTGGGAGCCTGTGAGGAGGGTTGTGAGAATTGAGAAATGTAGGAAGGAGCATAGAATAATATATATGGGGGAGAGAGAGAGAGCGTGAGGAACAAGAGAAAGAGAAAGAAGGTGAGTAGTGGTGGGGCCTATTGAGGGGAGAAAATATTGTACTAAGTTCGCATAGTTTGACTGATTTCTCTTGTAATTAAATTTTATACTGGGTTTACTTTAATCAATATGATGATGATTGTTACCTTGTTCAATAACAATTAGGTCCCTGATTTTGAATTTAATTATAGGTAATTATATAATAGGTAATTCTTTTTATACCGCGTCAAATACTATCGCAAGCAAGCATACGTATTGCTCGAGTAATATAGTGACTATTAGTCGGATATCATACTCACATAGACTTATTACTCATCTTATTACTACTAAAACTAACATATTTAACTAAAGCTAAACAATTGGTTAGAGAATTAGTTGATTAAACTAATTTAACTGAAGATTAAATAAAAAAAAATAACAACTTTAGATAAAACTTTATATGATATAAGAACTTATGGTTGTAACTTCACATGAACAAGCAAACAATGGATTCAATACTTTTAATTCAATTGAGTTATTAACCTAAAACACTAAAATATCTGCAAGTCTTTTTCGATGGTCATGTATAAATATTAATATAAAGCCAATTACCTATATGTTTATGTTAATTAATTTAAACCAAATTCATTAAAGTCGAGTTATAATATTAGCTACGCATGCCCTACAGATATATGTATATCATACAAGAAAATCTATTCAAAAGAATGAGATCACACGCTATTATTCACAATGTTTAATCCAAATTTTCTCTGTCGAGTTTCTAAAGATTTACCATGATTATTCTATTGTTAGTCGGACAATAAAATATGCATTCAAACACAGAAAATAATAAATAATTTAATAAAAAGCCAAAAAAATAAAAAAGATGCAACTTAATTAAACATTGTCAGTAAAATCCATTACAACCCTATATTAATGATTTAGTTTCGTATGATATTCAATAAAAACAAGCTAATTATTGATACAAGACAATAACTCATAAAAATAAATTAGAGAGAAAAAAAAAAATAACTCTCGTTGCAGCCTTCATCTTCAATCTCCAACGTCGATTGAAAACTTTGTTATTACCTTGCTCTAGGTGTTCTTCTATGCTACGAGGCTTTTTGAGGTTTTGGGATGAGCTTGTACTTATATAAGAGGTCTGAGGGTCATTCTTTATTAAAAATCGAGTTCTGGCTGAACTGCGACTATTTCTCCGTGCGCGTCACAACACACATGGTCTTCATCGGCACGTCGCGACGCGCCTATGTCTCGATTTTGTTCATGTGCGCGTTGAGAGGCGCTAAACTGCGAGAAATAAATAAAACACTAAGATAGCGAGACGGTAAATATATACCTATTAACCGTTCATCAGTTTGTATTATCACATCCCACATTGTTAGTGAAAGTGAGTCAGGATAAGTTATAACCGTTTTGTATTTGATAGACATATTTCGGATTATAAAAACATGGAACAAAATTGTGATTAAATATGTGTCAAAGGTGTACAATATCTATTAGATTATTTGGTCCATAATGTTAAAATTTGTTACATCTCAATCATTAACGAATGTCGGAGCTTAGATAGGTTGTATGCCTAGATTGGTTGTAAGCCTTGAGTTTTTCTCACTAGGCAAATGCACCTGTTTTTGGTTAAAGATGCTTGAAGCTTAAAACTAAAATACGTGGGGATGAGTGGTACGTGCGTGAAGTCCAAACTAAATTGATTTAGTTACGAGAACCGGGGGAGGCTCGGGGATAGCTCACAATACCGGTTGGAGGATCTCAAATTTGGATAAAAATTAGGGAGTTTAAATTTAATAAAATTTAATACGCATTGTAGTAAAGAAGACAAACAAAATTTTCTTTTATTAGCAAGTGTCTAAGGGACACGTATTTTAAAAATCGTTTAAAACCCTTTAAAATTCAGGGTCGCCCATAATGAGAATTTAGGAGTGAGTAGAATCGATTTCGGACTTAAGAATCGATGTAAATCAAAAGATTAAATCCGATCTGAACCGATTTGGTTCGTTTCAATTTTAATATATTGATTTTAGTTTTAATTTGGTTCGATTCACAACCGAACCGAACCTTAAACAACAAAATTAACTCACAAATCGATAAATTTACCTATTCGGTTCACAATTTTAGAAAGCAATGTGAATAGTGAGAATCTCTCACGACTTTCAGGAGTTCGCATGTGAGGGGTTAACCAATCAACACATCCGGGGAGTTTCTAAATACCATTTGCAAGTTGCAACTTTAAATTTCACGGACGCGTCTATCACCTTCACTCATTTTCTTTTGGGCTTTCACGCATACATCTTTCAATTAAAACACGTATGTTAATATCATGAGCTCACCTTTGCTAGCGGTTTCTGATTGCCATACTACAGCTAAATTATTGATTTTATTAACATATATACTTATAGTAGATACCTACCTAAACGAAATTTAAAATAATACCATTTATATATTTAGCATTTTAATTTTCTATGATTGGAGGGACTCAATGTTATCATCCCTCAATTCTATTATTTTTATCTCCACAATATATTAAAATATAGTATTGGATATGAAAAACAATGTTTCAGAAGGATTCACATTTTTATTAGAATTGTTTTAAACAAATTAACAATAAGATTTGTTATATTTAATTTATATAAAAAAGAGTTTTTCTACTCAAACGATATGTTTTGTGGATTGTTCTTTTTTTTTTTTTTAAATGTTCATAATCTATTTTGTTGAATCTATTTAAGGGTTCTACTGATTTTTTTTTTTAAAATAACATATATTCTTGAATCGTTATTGAGAAGTACTCCACTTAACTGCTTACATCGAGATTTAATTTTTATTTTTTGAGACCCATATTGAAGGTTCCTGAACTCACGGCTTGAGACCAACAGGTATGGGGATTGTTCTAAATCTTTGGAACTATGAATTATTAACAAGATTATTTTCATTTTAACCAAAGAATTGGTAAACATATTATGATAATAATTTTCCATGAAATATTGTTTTATTCATATCTATTTTGAAAATTAAATATACAATATAGACTTCCTAGAAACGTGGGGCCTAAAGTTTTGTGTGAGGGAGTGATGACGTAATGAGATTGGTCAAACATGGTGTGCCACGTGGCCTGGTGGAAGCTTCCAAGGCAAGGGGAAAGGTGTCCTTGCGATACATATTTTGACGTTGCTCTGTGTCAGCCACCGATAATAGAGGGCTTGCTTGCTTGTTGTCAATTTGTCCTACGCTAAATTATATTATGCAATCTGTGACAATAACATTTGGATCCTTAAGGTTTTTTAATTTACCTAAGTAACGAAATAGTTAGTCTAGTTGAACAAACAGGTACCTACTGCTAATGAAATGTTAGTCCACATGATTGTTGGCTTGTAACAAATTATTTATGAATCATTATGAATGTATATGTAATGGATTCAGATTGTACTTTTATATGTTGAATTGAATATAAATGAAAGTTCTGTTTTTGTTTTTGTTTTTTGTTTTTTTTTTTTCAAAACAAAAGAGCGTCCCGGCGAACCAGGATTCGGATCAAAAAGAGCGTTTGATTGGTAAGGGCACATCCTCTACACGTCGGTTCACTGGGGAGCCTGTGTATTGTATGAGGGCTCCTCCTTACCACGCTGGAGTAGGCACACGCTACAGGGGCACAACGCATCCCCGTGCTGCGTCTCTTGCGGATCCGAGATGATGAATGGATCAAAGAGTGTCCGGGATACTAAGGGCACATTCCTCCTTAGGTCCGGGATCACTGGAGCTAGCAATCGTCACAGGGGCATCACCATCCCCCGTGCTATGCTTTCCCACGGATCCATTACATCGGGTAAGTGAGGATCAAAGAGTGTTCGATACATTAAGGGCATATTCCTCCTTATGTTCGGTAACACTGGAGCAAGCAATCGCCACATGGGTATCATCCATCCCCGTGCTATGCTTCTCACGGATCCTTATGCATCGAGTATGTCCCTGAGGACCCCGGGCTAAAGTGATACTTGGCTCTGGGGGAATGTCTCGTCCCCAGACCAATGAGCATGACTCGGTGGGACGTAACCCGACCCCGAGCTAAAAAGGGCGCTTGGACCTGGGGGAATGTTACGTCCCCAGTCCGAATGGCTGACTCGGTGGGATGTACCCGACCCCGAGCTAAAGAGATACTTGGCTCTGGGGGAATGTCCCGTCCCCAGACCAATGAGTATGACTCGGTGGGACGTAACCCGACCCCGAGCTGAGAAAGGCACTTGGAACTGAGGGAATGTTACGTCCCCAGTCCGAAGGGCTGACTCGGTGGGACGTGCCCGACCCCGAGCTGAGAAAGGCACTTGGACCTGGGGGAATGTTACGTCCCCAGTCCAAAGAAGCTGACTCGGTGGGACGTAACCCGACCCCGAGCTGAAATGAATACTTGGCCCTGGGAAAATGTTATGTCCCCAGTCCGAAGGGCTGACTCGGTGGGACGTGCCCTGACCCCGAGCCAGACGTCCTCGGCGGAATAAGATCCGGCTCCGAGCTGATGGTTGGAGCGGCCTCGGCGCCTAACTGTCTTATGTAGTGGGCGTCGAGTATGCCCCCTGTTTTTGTATACGGCTTTCAATTTTGTTTTAAGAAAGCAGATGAAAAATGTTTTATTCATATTTGGGGACATATTGTCCTCCTTACAGTTCTTCTGCGTGATGCTTTGAGAAAAAACTTTATATTTGGTCCATTTGTGGGCATTGTTCGATACCGACCGACCATATTATAATTCCGGGGTCTGTTCCGTAAAGTTCTATCTCCTCGTTTTCCTCAGCTGTAGCGAGTCGAGCACTTTTGTTTGGCCAGGCGCCTGGGCCTTTGTCTTCTTCTTCTTCTCCCTGGTTCCTTTGTCGTTTTCGACTGTCTTCTGTGATGCATAGAGTTTATCGCGAGAAAGTTGCGAAGCAGCTGCGAGCTGTTTTCTGGCTTCCGCACACAATTACAATCCCTTCCCGAGTGGGGAATTTCAATTTTAGGTGGTAGCAGGACATTGCGGCTTTCATTTTCATCATGAAGGGTCACCCGACGATGGCCTGGTAACTGCTCATGCAGTCTACCACAGTGAAGTCTGTCATGATCGTCCGGGTCCGAGGGTGTGTCCCGACAGTTATAGCCAACTGTATTCTTCCTAGCGGGATGACGGCTGATCCTCCGAACCGTATAAATGAGTGCTATCGTTGGTCAGGGTTGCTATTCTACCCCTAGGTCGTCCAGTGCTTCTCTGGAAATTATGTCAACCGCGCTCCCGGGGTCCACTAGGATTCTGTCTACCTCCGACCCGCTGATGACTGCCTTGATTATCAATGCATTGTCATAAGGGAAACTTACTCCTCGGGTATCCTCATCAGTGAACATTATTGGTACCGACCGGCCTCCCGGTAGCCCTGTGCCCTGCTCTGTTTCTAAGACATCTGGTCCTCGGGTTCTGCTGTAATCTTTCCTTGACCGGTTAGAGTTTCCGGCCAGTGTTTTCCTCCTGCGATGATACTGATTTGGCGACCACGTGCTCTTTGTCTGGCTGTCATGACCTCATGGTCAATGTATTTGTTGAGATACCCGTTTCGTGCAAGATCTTCCATTTGCTATCGCAGATCTTTACATCCGTCTGTTGCATGTCCTTTGGAGTTGTGGTGTACATAATAAGCCTTTAGGTTCTTTTTGTCCGGGGGGAATCTCCTCTGGTCGGGTTCCACTAAGAGGCCTTCCCCTGGATCTCCACGACAATTTGTCCCAGTGGTTTCTTCAGGGGAATGTATGCATCTTCCCTGACCACATGGTTTACTTGGGTCGGTGCCCTTCTTTCTTGATTGTCCCGGTGCAGTGGTTTGAATTCTTTGTGCTTCGAGGGTGGTCTTCTGGATTCTCTTTCTGTCCGGCGGGGGGCACCCTCCCTTGCGGTTCTTTCTTTGATGGTGTTCCCTCTTCGGGATGCTTTCTTCTCGTTCTCTAACAAAACGAATTTTCGGGCCACCTCCAGGGCGGTGGCGTAGTCCGGGGTGTCTTGGATCCTTAGATGGGTCCATAGCCTTCCGACCCTTAAGGCTCCCTTCAAGCTTTCCAGGGCCTCGGGGGATTCATACCCTCCGACCTCGAGTACCATATTATGGTATCTTTCAATAAATATCTTCAGAGGTTCATCGTCTCCTTGCTTGATGAGCCTGAGTTCTCCAATCGTTTTTCTAGGAACACAAGCCCCTTTGAAGTGTCGTATGAATGACTTCCTCAGTTGTGTGAAGCTGCTGATGCTTCTTGGGGCTAGGCTTCTGTACCATAGAATGGCCGGTCCGGCCAGAGTTAGGGGGAATACTTTGCAGATGGCGTCCCATGTCACCCCTTGCACCTCCATTAGTAGGACGAAACCTTCAATGTGGGTTTTGGGGTCGGTATGGCCCTTGTATGGTGTCATGGTCGGCATGCTGAATCTCTTCGGGAATTTCTCTGATTTTATTTCTTCCATGATTGGGGACTCATCTTTGACGTCATGGGCATCCCCTCTGTTTGCATTGGGGTATACTCCCCATTTGACCAGCTCCTCCCGTAACTAGGATTTCATGCTGCTGTCTCGGGTTCCATGCCGCCCCCTGTGGTTTCTTTTCTTTCTGCTATCTCGAGAGTGGCGCTTCTCAGGGTCGGTGTCTTCTCGCGCCTTTTCGGTATGTTCTTTCCCTATTCTCCGAGTGCTGTGAGGGCTATCGTAGGAGGAGTCTGGTGATGATTCGTCATCTTCCTCCTCCCATGTGTCCTCGGTCTGGGAATCTCTTTGTACCACCACGGATTTTACCCTGTAGGGGTCTCCTCTCCGGGGTCTGTCGTCCTCACTTACATCGACAATTCTCTTTCCTTCCGCTATTTCATTCCTTCGCTGGCTAGTCCCGGCCTCGAATTTTCCGTCGTGTGTCCCCTCCATCTTTTCTAACCGGTTTACTATGGCTTTCAGTAGAGTTTGGTTTTCTTCCCTTTCTTTCCTAAGGTTTTCCTCAATCTTCTCCATCCAATCTGCAGCCGAACTCCTTGATGACTGTTGGTTTCCGCCTTCCGCCATTCGTCTTACTACGCAAGTTGCTTTTTGTTGGATTCCCCACAGACGGCGCCAACTGTTGACGGTGGATTTTGGTCTCAGGATAAAATGAGAATATCACTCCCGAATAAATCCTCCTTCAACGGTGAATTTGTTTGGTTATGGGGGACCAAAGGCAAATTTAGCGAGAGACGGATAAACACACCAATCGACAAGGAGATTTAACGTGGTTCGGTGGATTTGGATCCAACCTACGTCCACAGACACAAAAAAGATGGTACTTTTATTACTTAAACACTCTTCTTGGATCTCCACAAGTCAGAGCTTGAAGATTCAGATCACTAACTTCTTGATCTTTTTTATCATGTCTTTTACATAGACTATGCCCTCCTATTTATAATAATACAGAAATCAGACTCCTATTTGCATAAGAAATCCTCATTGGACTTTTAGTCTTCTTTCCTTTTAATGATTCCTAGTACGATTCTCCCTTCTCTTTCCCTTTTCGGATTCTGACTTCATTTCCTTGTGAGAGTAGGATGATATGCTTATCTTATCCGCAAGAATAGGGTGTCGTCATCTTGAATACGTCTTGCCGTATGGTCGGTCTTCATGAGGTCGGTCATGACAATCTTTTATGCTGAGAATGTTTCTGTCGACCTGTAAGTGTCCGGCTGTCTGAACCCAAGTGGTCGGTTGCCGGTCATAAAGTGCTCGGTCACTCACTCATGTGGTCGGGTCGGTATTAATGATCTTGACCAAGGAGAAAATTACCCTTTTACCCATGTCGTGCTGTCTAAAACCACCATCAACAATATATATATATTATATTTTAAATTATATATGTGTACATTATATTATAGTATATAGAAATAAGTATATTAATGATTAAACCTCGTTCCATTAGAAAGGAAAGCCATCGCTGAACAAATTTTAATTTTTGAAAACAAGATTGGAAGTTGAAAGGTTGATCTCAAAGGTTTAATATGTAATTTGTTCGATTAGTTGAACCGACTGACGTAATCATAATATCATAAATAATTTTAATTAATTAAAATTTATTATTATATATATATATTTTTTAAAACGTTGGAAATCCCGCCGTCAAATCACTCGACTCGGGCTAAAGCAGAGCAAATAAAATCTCTAGTTGTCTGATACTCTTTCAAATAAATGCATCCCCTGCACTCGAACTCAGAACCTGACAATCAATTTTTAAGCAATTTGCTATTAAGTCACATCCATTAAGGACAAAAATATATAAATACAATAATTAATTCTAATAATTTTTAATATCAAAATAAACATAATTATCAATGTTAATTTCAACATAAATAAGTAATAAGTTCTAAACACCAAAACTAATTAAACTACTAAAAATAAAATCCAACCTAGAAACATCTAAAACGATTGTGTTTTAGATTTGTTATTTATTATTTTTTGGTTTAGGAATTTTATAAAATTTATTTATTTTTGTTTTAGTATAAAAAATTAGATTTTACCAATTCATCGGTTTTGATCGATTTTAAATATTTTTTCATTGCAATATTTAACATTTACTCGAACCGGACTCATGATCCGATTTTCAAAACAATAATTGTATCTAAAATCATTTTCTCATTAAGTTTAATAAAATTTAGATAAATTATTTATAATTTCTGCCCATATCAACTTATTACGTATTTTCGATTTTAAATTTTACAGTTAATAAAGATCCACCATTACATCTATCAATGCTTTAATTAAAGAGAAAAAGCATATATGATACCAATTGATTAATCTTCTTCTTCAAAGTCAAGATTTAATCACTTTATTATTTTGTAAATATTATCAGCAACTATAATATTCAAACTTTTGTGGTGCATTAATTCAAAAGGAAGCTGGAAACAAAGTGATAAGCAGAATATAATCATCTAGAAGCTAGCTAGCCAGATCTAGAATCATATTATAATCAATCCATACGACTAACAAAATTAAAGAGACAAGAAGCAGGCACCTAACAAATTCTATAAACCGGAGGCAGCAATCTTTAAAAAGGATATTGCAGAATTGCATCCATGGCCATATGGCTTGGAGACTTTAATTGCCTTATTAATTGGATGGTTAAAAGTCATTTATGGCTTGCTTAATTTTTTTATTTTTTAAATAATCTTTAATTTGATTCCCTCTTATCTTGGGGCTTATATCGAAAATGTCTTAGAGGTTGCTGGAGTACCACGTTAGCATCTTGTACTATGTGGGTTTAATTTAATTTTATTTTATTTCATTGTCTTTCCTTACCAACATTTCAAATTTAAAAATTTATTACTGATGTGTCTCTCTATATAGATCTAATACATGACAATATTTGATGAGTAGGTGTGTGACACATCAATTTTGTAACGTGGAACTCAAGAAATTTATATCCGATACTTTTTTTTTCTTTAAATTTGTTATTGATCAAGAATATATTATGTTTTGTTGAATCATAATTAACAATGAGATTAGTATTACTGAATATATTATCAAGAGATTTCAAATAATTTTAATTTTGATAAGAATATTTTTAATATGGTTTTAAATATTTTCAAATATACTAATAATTAAAAATGAGAAAGATATGATTTTTTTTTTTTAAAAAAAAAAAGCAATTTTAATCATTTTTTTAGTTTATTTGTTTATGGTAAAGTATTTAAAAAACACTTGTATGTTTATTATTGTTAATTTATTGGGAGAGATGTAGTAGAATATATATACACCACACATAAATGTGTGTGTGTAAAACATGCTTTGGTAGGTGGGGTGTTGCCTTAAAAATTAATTGGCTAAAAAATGAATGATGTGTTAAAAAAATATTGAACCTGCAAAAATAATTTTGTTAGGTAAACGACTTACCGAATTCAGAAAATCAATTTTAAAGAAAAAGACACATCATGATGTACCCATCTTCTTGTCATTTAATGGATAAAAATGAAAAATGATAACAATTTCAACCAATTCAAATTCAATTGATAAGAGTTTAATTAATGGCAAAGGAC
This sequence comes from Zanthoxylum bungeanum, assembly GCA_019454045.1. NCBI lineage: Eukaryota > Viridiplantae > Streptophyta > Magnoliopsida > Sapindales > Rutaceae > Zanthoxylum > Zanthoxylum bungeanum. The sequence goes on from SKCR01028362.1 coordinate 632,284, forward strand.
GCTAGTAACCAATAAAATTCTTTAATTCCCTATTTATTAATATATTTTAACAATTAAATAATTAATATTTTTTATTTACATGATAATATATAATAAATATATTAATTATATTTTTTTCAATCTAAAATAATAAAAAAATTAATGAATTAATATGGTCAATATTAAAGAGTTTTATATTCATATTTTTAAACTTAGAGAGTTAATTTGTCATTCTCCCTTTAATTCATCACATCTTTCAGCATATATTTTCCCATTTCTCGAGAGTTCTTTGGCATTATTTAAATTTTTTAATCATATGAGTCATGTGGTGTGTTTACTGGAATTAGTATCATTTCCATTACGCTGTGTTTGGTTGGGGGGTTTTGGAGGGGAGGGGAGGGGAGATATTATTTTAAATTATGTTTGTTTGGTTCAATTTTTTTAAGGGGAGGGGAGGGGAGGGGAGCAAAATCCCTCATAAGCCAATTTTAGCTCCCCTCCAAAAGTTGGGGGTTTTGGAGGGGAGAGAAAGTGAATAATTAAAATTTTAAATGTAATGACTAAATTATCCTTACTTATATATTAAAAATCCTAAATTATCCTAATTACAAAATCTCTCATAAGCCAATTTTAACCTCTCCTCATAACTATTTTGCTGAAATCTTATTAACATTTTTCGTATTATCCGAACTTAATCATTTTAGTAATTTATGTTATAAACTTTGATATTTTGCAGTGTTTCTTTATATATTCATCTATGTCAAAACCTAGCTACTTGTTTGATGCATGTTTTAATTTTATTTTTAATAACATGTATTATTTATGTAGAGCTTTTAATTTTAATTTTATTATTTGTTTAATTCAAAGATAATATAAACCTATATTATTTTAATTTTATTTATAACAAACTATAAGGATAAAATAGTAAATTAGTTTTAAAATATATATCATCCCTTCTTGAACCAAACATATATTTAATTAAAAACTCTCTCATCCCCTCCTCTCCCCTCATTTGAACCAAACATATATTTCATTAAAATCTCTCCCCTCCCCTCCCCTCCATTAAAATCCCTCCCCTCCCCCCTCGTTGAACCAAACAGACCCTTAAGATTGTTTATTTTGAGACCCACACATTTGGGAATAAAGAATGTAAGTCTTATTCACACCACACCCATAGAAATGAGATTCTCATTCACATTATTGATGAGAAATTATAATATTGCACATAAGATAATTAATTAAATTAATCTATAAATAATTAATAAAATATATGAATAGTTAATAATAAAATAATAATTCATTAAAAGAATAAATTAAATAATTAATAATATTAATATTTTAATAATTCAATAAAAGAATAAATTAATATTTAGTAATTTAATACATTAATAATTAGTTAATAAAGTAATACTTAATTTATAAATAAAATAATTAATAAGAATTAATAATAAAATAATATTAATATTTTAATAATTCAATAAAAGAATAAATTAATATTTAGTAATTTAATACATTAATAATTAGTTAATAAAGTAATACTTAATTTATAAATAAAATAATTAATAAGAATTAATAATAAAATATTATTAATATTTTAATAATTCAATAAAATAATAATTTAATATTTAGTAATTTAATACATTAATAGTTAATTAATAAAGTGATAATTAATTAATAAATAATCAATAAGTTAATCAATAATCAATAATAAAAATGATATTTAATATTTTAATAAAATAATAATTTAATATTTAGTAATTAATACATTAAAATCAATAATAATTAATATATAATTTTAACTAATGATATTTTTATAACTTTTTAACAATTTACTCTGATTACTATATAAAGTAAACACATAAATGGTAATATTACTTAATTTCGATTCCGATTATTACAGTTAAGTAAATAATTTATTATGATCCTGATTTATCATTCTCATTATAGCTCATTCTGATTTGATCTCATTCCGATTATGAGTATGTAAACGCACCATTGAAGTATTCTAATTAAATTTTTGTTAGTTATCTTCACTTCATATATTGGAGATGTTTTTAGTTTGGGTTTTGCAAATAATTTAAGTAAACCATAATATAAGATTTTATAGTTTGTGAAATTGGATCGTAATAGTCAATAGCCTTAAACCCCACTATATATGGGTAGTAGTAGCTGCTTTATCTCAAACTCAATAGTCTTAAACCCACTATAAATTTCAGAAACTGCATGTCGGTTTCTAACTCAATCACGTCATCCGTCCAAGGATGATTAGCTTATAAAAAAGGAACACATTGTTGGAAATTCCGACTTCAAATCATTCATTCTGAGTTTAAGCAGACCAGATAAAACTTTGATTATCCCATATTCTTATAAAAAAACGTACTCACTGAATTCGAACTCATGATCTCAAGATCAGGTCATACGAATAATAGAGTAGGAAGCCAATTACTCTTTTACCTTTAAAGAAAATAAATATATTTTTAAAACAAATTATTTATGCGGTTAGATCAAACGGAAAGTTGAAGTCAGAGGGGTTTTGGATAATTTTTGAAAAAGTAGGGGGGTAAAAGGTAAATATCTAATATATTAGGGGGCACTAGTCATTCTCCCTTTCAAATAATATTTCATGTGATATGATACGAAATTTATAATTGCACACTGCAAATATGTGACATTATTTAAAATGCACTTTTTAGAATACCATTTAAAAATTATGTATTCTAGCTATGACATTGTTAAAAAAAATGAACAAATCTAAACTTTAGGATTAATATTTATAGAAAAAAGGAAAAAAAAAAAAAAACAAAAGAAGAGAAATTGATGTGATGTTAGTCGTTAGAGATAATGGAATTAAAAATTGACGGTTCGAGGACATTAGAATTAGCAATTGTTTTATGTTAGTGGGTCATATGATAAATTTGTATCATGTGTATTTCCAAGAAACAATACAAATGCTTTATAAAAATAAAAATAAAAATAAAAAACAAATTAAATTCATAATTTTCTTATGGTGGGTCAATTTTATCTAGAAGTTGACATTTAGATTAAATAATAGTGACTTTTGAATTTTTCTTATTCTTTGATAATTATTGACTTCTGAATCCATTCAATGAAAGTTCTTTTCAAGCCTTTGAGTCCATTCCATGGTCTCCTTCCACAAACCAAAATTATATTGCCGTGATGGAAGAAGAATATCTAGCCTTTATGTTAATTTTGAATAATGCATTTACCTTGTGATACTTTATTATATAGTATTTACAAATGATAGATACAAAAATAAATAAATAGTTTGCCAATCATTCCATGACAAGTGGTGAATGTTTTTTTATCTCGCTGTCGTTGTCGAGGTCGAGGGTTCGAGTATCTTCTTGTGTGTCGTTGAAACAAATTTATATATATATATATTAAAAAAAAAAGATAGCCCGGTTGGAACATAAATTGGGATTTTTGAAAATAACATTATACTTGTAAAGTTTTTATTTTATTAATGAAGCTTATAGCGTGATATATGAAGTATTTTTTTTTGGGAATTAGTTACTTAATTTTGGGAAAATGACACCAAATTCACTTAAAAATTGTCATAAAGATATTTTAGTACCTGTATTTTTTGAAATATATGCTTTATTTTATGTTGTTAATTAATATAATTAATTTTGACAGTTTGACTAGCTTTTGACCTATTGAAAAAAAGCAAAACAAGACAAAATCTCAAGTCTCTTACTAACTTGTAAAAAAGAAAAAACCCTTCAACACATAATTTCAATTTTTTTTAATTTGTTTTTTCAATAAAATAAAATTATAAGTTGTACTATTTAATATATTATTATTGTAGTATAAAATATTTTGTGGCATTACATAATTCTAAAAGTATGAAATTAATACAAGTATTTTACAAAAAACACCACTCTCTTTTTTGTAGTTGAAGTTATTTTGTATTAGGATGGATAATATTTGTTTTTTTCTCAATTTTACAAGAGTTAAGATTTTGTATCTTATCTTGAGATTAATTTTGTATTTTTACAAGACAACATTAGTTAATACTTAATACAGTTTGACTAACAATATGGACTGAATATTGTGATTTTGAAACTATAGGAACCAAATTATCTTTATATCAATTTATGGGGACCTTACTAGAATCATATTAAATGTATATGCTTTTTTGTGGCAGCTTGCCAAAGCATCATTTTGGGCTTATTGTTGAATGACAAAAAACTTTGAGCCCATTATAGGTTGAAGATAGCCCAAGGCCCAATAGTGTTCAAGCAATTTAAAGGAGAGTGAAACCTCTTCATCTCATCCCAAAGGTTGATGATTCCAATCTTTATGTAATTGTTAATTTATTTTTTTTTTAATTTCAATTTTTTGTACTGAACTTCAACTTTAGTACATGTTCAAACAAGTAATTTGGGTTGTATTTATTAATATTTTTATTAAACAGAGATATACCTACAAAGTTAGTGATAATAATTAATAATTAATTATCAGATGATCATATGAAGTAATGCCACATCTGTTGATATATAAACTTTGTTAAACATTATATCAAATTTATTAATCCAAATGTGTATTTAATTCCAAAAATACACATAAAATGAGTTATAGCATAAAATTGTTAAAAAATTATACTTATCACACCCAAAATAAAGTTGAATTTCTTTTAAAAGAAAGAAATTATGTTCACTAATTAATTTTTCAATTGCTAAATGGTGTAAACAAACATGTGAATGGGGCTAAATGAAATGATGATGAAGGCTTACACCACAGAGATTATTTTTTGAAAGGGGAAATTAAATAAATTTATATGGAGTTATGTGTGAAAAATGAATCATTTATTTGCAATGTCAACTTCAAGTTGGTGGTCCATATAGTGTCACCAAAAAAATGGGGCTGCTCTATCTAGGCCACTTTCTCACTAGGCCTATTTATATATATAATATAGAAGTAAGCTATGTTGTTTGGAATTTTGTTTAGGTTTCAAAGCACCCATTATTATTATCCTTATAATCATTATGAATGATTGTATTTAATCACACTTAATCCAATGCCCTTATTCACTTTTTACCCATATAATATAAGCATTCCCCACTAAGAGCAAATGAATATGTTTTCTAAATCTATTTAGACTACCTAAATACCCAAATTGAAATTATTGATTAAGTTTGCTTTCAGTGATAAAAAAGAAAATATATTTATAATTTGTTATTGTATTACGTTTTTAAACATGAGTTTTTTTTTTTTTTTTTTTTTTTTTTAAAAGATTACCCAAATACCCACATTGAATTATTGATTGCGTTTGTTCTCAATGATAAAAAGAAAAAAAAAAAGATAATCGTTATCGAATTAAGTTTAATTTTCAAAATAAATTACACACACATAGTCTGTTAAGTAATTCACTAGTCAAATAGGTTTCTTTAAATGACATGAATCTTGAGGTAGTGAGTGAGGTATTAAAGTGTGTTTTGATATAACTTATTTGAAGCCCGATTTAAAAATATATACGGGCCATCCTAGCCCGGCACGACCCATTTGAGCCATTTTGATTTTTGTGGGCCTAATTTTTAAATTTTTTTTTTTTTTTTGTGAGTATTGAACTTATAGTTATAACCACTAGTACTTTTACGTGTAAAAAGTGTATACTACTGATAAATTAAATAAATTTTGTATTTATAAAATATATAGATAATAACTTCATTAATTTGAGAAAACAATATTCTCAAATCTTACCCAGAATCAGAACAACATAGAGAATATTTCGCTAAACTCTTCTGCTTGATTACAACTCATCGAGACATGATGTATGTGAAAATCCTATTTTGGTAAGAGCAAGTGTTAAATCTCATAAATAAGCTAAAAATAATTACGTACTAGTACTAGAATGACATATGATAAAATTAACAATATGTAAAGAATCTAACTCAATAATTAGCGAAGACAACTCAATTTCTCTAACAAGTCATTAACAAAATGTAAGGTTTTATGCCTCAATAATATAAACATTATAGAAAAAAAAACAATATAACAAGTCAATGGGTTGCTGGCCCAACCCATTGATCATCTATGACTCCGCTTTGAAAAAAAAAAGGCTACATCCACGTCAGAAATGAAGTAAGAAAGTGACAAACTATTGGGCCAAAGAGTGATAAAAACTTAATTTGATGTTATCTCGTAATAAAAATAAAAAATAAAAAATAAAAAAATTGATGAAGAAAATTTAAAATAATCGAAAATAATTTAACAGCAGTAGAGTTATAGTGTCATGGTTTTAGATTAATTTGTATAATTCATGATGAGTAGCTATCGAATATTCCTAATCCATGTTTTGTTTACTCAAACCACTAGTTCTTAATTAGAGGTTTGATGTGAACACAAGCTGTCGATCATAATAAAGAAACAAATCAAATCAACAAAATCATCTCTCACTAATGACCAATAATATCTCTTATCTCAAAATTTGAATTATTTTACAATAAGGTAAATGACGCTAAGGTCCAAAAATCTCATTAATCATTTTTTTCTCGGATAAGAAACAATACTGAACATTGAATCAACTATCTAAATTTATCTAATATATATGGATATCACTTATCTCTTAATTGTTGATTCAGTACTTAATACTAAATCCTAATTCTCATGATTCATGCTTGATTTAAAACAATTCTCCTTCTTATGTGTTCCTATGTCAAGGAAGGTATTTTTTTCACATAATAGAGGAAAGTTTTAGCCAATTTTTCTTTTTTCGTATACGTTACACTTAAAATAGATCAAAATTTTATCTTCTTTCCCTGTCTTTATGAGTAAGATTCAAACATTAAATCTCTTAAATTATTATACTATCGCTATTAAAATAAGTTAAAAATTATTTTTAATTACATTAATAAGTTCACAAGTTACTTGTCAATAAGTGTTAGCTCAATTAGTTAAGACACTTTTAGTGCATTTTTAGTAGAGGCAAAATAATTTTTTTATTGCAAAAACACTTTTTAATATTTGTTTGAGAGTGTTTGGTTATATTTTGAGTGGAGCTTCTAGGGATTAAAAAAACTAAGTTGCATGTGAAATATATCAAAATTTTATCTTCCTTCCCTATTTTATGAGCAGGATTAAAACATTAAATCTCTTAAATTATTATACTATCGTTATCGAAATAAGCTAAAAATTATTTTTAATTGCATTAATAAGTTCACAAGTTACTTGTCAATAAGTGTTAACTCAATTGATTAAGACATTCTTAATGCTTGTTTGATATGACTTTTAGTAGTGGCAAAAGAGTTTTTTTTAAGGGTCATGCATGCTAACAAGTGCCATAAGGGCACTCATTAATAATTCATATTTGGAAAGTTTTCGCATCATTTTTTTGAGAAATATAAAAAATTATCAAAATATTAATTACTTTTTCCTTCTTCCCATAAAAACTTTCCAAAAATGAATTCTTAAGGAGTGTCCTTAGGGCACTCCTTAGCATTTCTTTTTTTTTTTTTAATTGCAAAAACACTTTTAACATTTTTTTTGAGAATGTTTGGTTATATTTTGATAGGAGATTCTAGAGATTAAAAAAATTAATTTGCCTCTACTAGTAAAAGCTCAAGATTTGGGCTTTTGGGAGTTGAGGCTAATGAGCTTTTTTAAAATAGATATGATAACAAATATATCTGATAATATTTCATTAATTCTACAGTACTCTTCTCATATAAAACCACATGGAACAAAAAGATTTTAAAGTGTTGATAAAAAAAAAATTAAAAAACTTACCGTCAGCGAAGCTATTTCTCTAGGTATGTATATTTCAAAGTGTTTCAATTTCTTAAGCAATTGCATGTTTGTCTAGTTGAATGATTATAAAATAACTTATTGTATATATCTATTTTCGTAATTTCATTACATAAAAAATAATTTTAATATTGTATAACCAAACAATTTAATAATTCAAAAAAGTTTTTTTAATTGACAACCAAACACCCAACAACTTTTATCAAAATCTCAATTTTTAAAAGCTCTATTGAGAAAAGCTCTACTTCCAAAAGTTCTGTTCAATAAGTCGTATCAAACAGAGCCTTACTCTTTATAGTAGGTTTTGGGTTCGAGTCCTCATGGTGACGTGAGTGAATAAATAATTAATGTAATTATTAGTATTTGGACTTGATTTTTATTAGTTTACGTACCTTATTCTCACAGTATTTTGGACTTGATTTTTATTAATTTACAGGCATTGTTCTCACAGCATCTATAACTGTTCTCATAGCCTTTAGAAATGATTCTATCAACATATGGGTTTTGTTCGTATCCCCTTTGGGACCTAATAGCCTTCAGAAATGGTTCTATCAGCTTATGGGTATTGTTTGCATCCCCATTAGGATCTAGTCAATGATAATCCTTATGGAAATGATATGGATGTTTAGATTCTCTTTATATTTATAATGACATAATATATATATATATATATATAAGAAATAGTTTGAGACTTTCCTTAAATTTTTTATAAAAAAAATGCTAGTTAGTTATGGATTATAAACTACACCACCTCCAATATAAATATTCAAGCAGAGGGGAAATGATGAAAAATTATATAATATAATAGTGGTAACACATCACTTATATAAAAACTAAATTATATTTGATCACACGTACTAGAATATATAAAAACTAAGGAATAAATGATAGTTTTTTTTTTAATATAATTGTTAGATAATGAAATAAAGTCTTAAATTCACTCTATATGAATTTACAATGTAGGCTACATAGAAAATCGAAATAGAAAAGGAATCATATAACTATGAATAATAATAATGAATATAAGAAATCTTCATATAATATGAAAATATAATAAAATCATGAATTCTAAAGATACTGAGAATTCTATTTTAGAGATTAATTATATAATATAGATTTTCATAATAATATTACTTAATATTCCTTAAAAATAATTATATATATCATATATTTATTAATCGACGATATCATCTTTGTACTAAAGAATCACTCGGAAAGAATATAAAATGGTAAAAGTCGGCAAGAGGGGACCCATGTGATGTGATGATGCATTGCAGGGGAAAGATAAAGTTCCCAAAGTTCTACTACCATCTGTAAATCACCACCATCGATTTCGATATGCTCCCTAAACATAAAGGGGGGATAAAAACAGAGAGGCCAAAACCCTACTGATGTGATCCTCTTCATTTGCCTTTTTGTTTTGTTTTTGTTTTGTTTTTGGGTTCTATTTATGATATTTACGTTAGCATCCAATCCATCCCCATCACAGGAAATGAAAGCCAATGAAGTGCTTTTCTTTTGTTTGGGGTTCCATAATTGAAACCACTGTATTTTCAGAAAAGTGGTTTTGGCTGCGCCGTTGTTTCCTAACAATGATACTTTCTTTCATATTCACATATATATATATATATATATATATATATATATATATATATATATATATATGCTAATTAGTGCCTTATGATACTTCTTAATGATTTATTTTAAGAAAATTTCATGAGAAAAATGAAAAAGTAATTAATATTTTGATAATATTTTATATTTTCCATAAAATTAATGTGAAAACTTTCCAAAAATGAATTGTTAATGAGTGCCATAACGTACTCGTTAGCATGAGCATATATATATATATATATATATACTAATAAAATAAGCTATATATATATATATATATATAGCATAGGGTTACAGTGATGATCACTCACAGACATGCACATGCACATGCAATATGTACATATTGTATATGTTAATGTCATCATGAGATTCCATTTATGCCACGTGTACGGCTGAGGTGTAATGGGTTGTTTTAGGTGCTCTTCCAAATGCATGATGACAAAAATCTTTATGTCTAATCTCTAATAGGGGGGGTCTATTTTAAATTTTAATGCTAATCGGATAAAGATTTTGTATGTTTTTCTACAGGGCCATTAGCCCCCATGCACATTTGCATTGAACGCATGACACGAAATTTTCTCTTTACTCTTTTTTTTGGGTTGCCTGTAGGTGTGAGCAAAAACCGGTTTCGGTTCCGGTTCCATGCCCTACTCAGAAAAATTCGGTTCCGCACTAAGTGGAACCTACCCAATTAAACAGGGTACCCTATTATTCGGTTCCAATTCGGTTCCGGTCCGGTTCCGAATTACCCTATTTTAAAATATTTTAATAAAAATTACATTCCAATACGAGTCCGTAGGAAAAAACGAGGACCAAATCGGAGTACAGAAGCTCAAGAACGAAGAAAATGAAGCTTTAGACTTTTAAAAACAGAGGCCATCAGTAGTCCAAGTTTAAACAGAGGCCAACAGTAGTCCCAATTTAACACTCAGTTGAATGTAATTAGAACAAGTAAATAAAAAATGTTATAATCCAATAAAAGTATTGGCCAATTGGAAATAGCCAGTAATAACAAGAAGTAATAAAAAGGTTTTAAACATCTATAAATTTCACATTGTTAAGACTAGATTCACTCTCAGAAATACAATTTTCGACCTAATTTAGGTTCTAAATTTCAACAGAAATTATCCGGTACGTTATTAAAACCGGTTCCATGGTCCGGTTCCGGTTCCGATCATTTTGGAACCGGAACCTACCCGGATAAAATCGGTTCCTTCATTTTTGGAACCGGAACCTACCCGATTATAATTGGTTCCGGTTCCAAACCCGGAAAATCGGTCCGGTTCCAACAGGTTCCGGATAGACCGGAATCGTTGCTCACCCCTAGTTGCCTGTGGGCAATAATTATTTATATATATAATATATATATATATATATTTATAACACATTATTGGCTTAAAGTTTGAGACTTCACATCACATGGGTCCTAATCTTATGCATGCCATATTTTCATCCAGTGAGATGAAATTTCTTCGTAATTTCCTTCAATTTATTTTATTATTTATAATTCTTTATTTTGTTCTTTTAGTTTTAGGAGACATGTTTCTAGGGAAAATATCAAATAGATCCCTATTTTTATAATTATCTATTAGGTTCTTATTTTTTATTTTTTAAAAAAAATAACACATCAAATCCTTACAATTAATTCTAAAAAAAAAAAGAATCGTTGTTGCATTTTATTCCATTATATTAGAACAATAAAAACCTAATAAATAAAATTAAAAAAGAAATATGGACCCAAATGACATTCTTCCATGTTTGAAATATATAAGTTTCTTAATGAATTGAAACACCAACATAGGAAGAGTCTACTACATACATTCTGAAACCAACTAAATATAATAAAGTCTGAAAGTTGAATCTCGCCTACCCTAAACATTTGGTATTGTATAGGACACATACAGACACAATTCGTACATCTGATCATTTTCGTGTTTGAGGGAGAGACAATTCGTTTCTCATATAAATTCGTACTCTTGGATCTCTCTTAATCCCACAAGTAATTCACGGATATTAGATAAATATTAATCCCAATATTTACTTCATTCCTCTTCATTTTATTTTTTATTTTTAAAATATATATTGTCTATTTGAAGCCCAATTTAGAAAATGTACTTAAAAAAGACGGAAAAACCTACTCGTAAATTAGGAGAAAATCTACAATACAACGGAGGTATAACGTCATCCGTGCAACAATCAAATAATTCATTGCCACGCGTGTTAAAATAATAAAAAATAAATAAAAAAATGGATATTAAATCATACATGTCATCTACTAATTTGTTGGTGATACCACGTCACTCATGTCTCCATTCCACTAAAGAATTACTCCTAAATTAGAATCAATTCTATAGTGTTGCCCCTCAAAAATTGAAAAGAATTTTTGTAGTATGTATTTCTAATGTACTTGGACAAATATATTTCTTCATCCAAAACCATCGAGCATTTTTTATGTCCATTTAAACTTCTAAAACAGCACTATATATATATATATATATATATTCCTCTGTCTCACTATTATATATTTAAAATCATAACAAAAAGAATAAAATACTAAATAAAATGGATTAAAGTAATTGATTATTCTCATTTTGATTCCCACGAATTAATTTTTTTTCCCTGGTAGGTTCGATCAACCAAGTGTACCAACCAATTCATTTGTTTATGGATGTTGAACTTTCATTAATAATAATGTCTCACACCAAGAAATGTACAGCAGCCTAAGACACATTGACTATCCATGAATCATTATTACGCCTTAGAAAAAAAAAAGATCTTTCTGAGTACTTGAGATTCCAATAACAGCCTTGAGAATAATTTGATTGGAGAGGCCCAATGTGATATTGAATTGATAATGATAATAATAATAATAATAATAATAATGATGATGATGATGATGATGATGATGATGATGATGAAGGAGGAGAAGAATCAAAGGTATTTTTTCTTTTTTTGTGGGGTAGGTGAGTTCTGTAGATAGATTTGAAATAGCTTTTAGACGACAATGATTTTGCCCGTTTGTTAGGATAAATCTGGAAAAAGTGTAATTGTCTTTTGCAATTGATGATTATTTGTAATATTGAATTGGCTTCTTATGTTTAAAAAGTTGAGACGTTTTAGGGTTTGGTTCAATGCAACTTTACGTTCCTACAAACAGTTTGTCGAATTTTTATTTTTACTTTCAGCTGGTCTAAAACAAGCAGCAACCGAGCTTGGATTGATTGAGGGAATTTATTTTAATTAGATTTTGAGACCCCACAAATATCGTGCTTTCACATGTTGAAAGAATTTAAAGCAATGTTGTCTTTTTCATTTATGTACATTTTCCAAATATGAAAAAAAAAAATGTTTCTTTTATCTTTTTAATTATGTTTAAAATATTTTATTATTTTAGAGTTAAAAAAATAAAATAAAATTTCAAAGAATATTATTTAGAAAGTGTAATTAATTACCATTGTCGGTTTGTTTTTACACATGAAGTGAGGATAAAGTAAATTGGTCTCTTAATTTTACTTATCTTTATACAGCTGGGACATTGCATGCATGGTTGAAATCATAATGAATTTTGGAGAATTTTGTGTAAATTATTCCTAGGAATTATGAATCAATATTGGAAATTAATGCGTGCTTTGAAAATAAAAAAGAGAGTTAGAATTATGATTGTGATTGTGATCGATCGAGTTGATGATGAGCAGCTTCCTTGTTCGATTGTGGAAAATTGTGTGACCTCAAGAGCATGATGAATTTTTCATGCTGAAATTGACTATTTTTAAAGTTAAAAGTTCACCTCTGATTATTATTTTAATTGATTCAGAATTTTTAATTAGATGAGAATGTCCACATGTTAACATTGTTTTTTTTATATACGTACACAACGTTAAGCAAATTTTATCTTTTGGTAATAGTAACATGGACGGATAATGACCTACGGGTCGGGTCGTCCATCACGTCTACGGGTCTGGCACGTGTCCGTATCAACACCGTACGATATGAAATGTTTTGTCAGGATATGCGAGCATGATACGGTTAGGGATAGCAAGAGGCTAGGTACGATATAAGGATGTCAATGCTCGTACCTTACTATTCAAACCAATGGGTACAAATTTTTTTAATCTATATACGACTCTAACGTATCGAGTCCCTTGTGGGTCCTTATTCACACAATGATTTGATCTCTATTTGAATGAGGATGCCAATACCCATATCCAACTAGCCCAACAAAATGAGTATGAAAAATTGTCTCCTTATTAATCCCCTAACATACCGGGTCTGCATGAATTTTTGTATATCCCTATACATGACCCGTACGTTTGACGGGCCTAGATTTTAGGCAAACGGGTCATGAAGTACGACATGTAAACAACCACGCTTCAATTTTATTTATTTATTTATTTAATATTAATTGAATTACTCTACTACACTTATATTTTCTTTATATAAATGAAAATGAATTGATTACATCAAATCTAATGATGTTTTATTTCATCTCAATTGAATTAAAGTTGTATCATTAACTAATGTGATATAAAATTTAAATTATTATAACTGAATTGTATTATCATTTAGTGGTATATTGATTATTATATATATTTTTAATTATGATAAGTGTTACGTTATCCATTAAAAAATTAAATTATATCGTATTTTTTAAATATACTTCGATCTAATCCTAATTTATTATTAACAATTTAAATAATAAATAGAAATATGACTAATTTAAATATTAAATAACAATCTTGAGCCAAAAAAAAAAGAAAGAAATAATAATCTAAATTTTTATGCTAATTTTTTATTTTGAGTCAAAAATCTAGATATTATCAAAACCTAGACATCATTAAATGTTATTTTGACTTAGATTCAAGGTTAGATTTCAATGTTTAGATGGGGAAGTTAGCATACCTCATGATGTTTGACAAAACTAATCGAAACTCACCTAATATTTTATAAAATTAATAGAAATCGCATGTTGTTATAACAAAACCCTCATGATAGTATGATTGACAGAAAATCCCAAACCTCAAATCCCGATCGGGATCCCGTCCCGTTTAGTATGGGATTATGAATGATTTTTTGTCCCGAATGAAAATTTCGGTTGAAATTCGGAATGATTTTTTTTGTCAAGAACCATAAATTTTAGTCTAAAAAATTCCAATCTCAATCGAGATTCAGGATCCCACACTATTTGGTACGAGATTAAGGATAATTTTTCGACCCGATTCAAAAAACCGGTCGAGATTCATGACACTTTTTTCATTTTGAATAATAATTAGGATGAGACGGGATGTCTCGATTGCCAACCCTATCAGATAACTTTACTGAGAGAGCGTACTTTTGGAAATCATGTGATTTTGTTTAATTTTTAAATATCATGCGAGTTTCGATTAATTTTATCAAATATCAGAAGGGTCTCCGTTTAGATTCTGTTAGATTATTAATGTTAGATTATTGGTAGTTGTGTAGTGCGTAGTTGGTAGTTGTGTTGTTGTGTATTTAATATGGTAGTTGTGTGTTTAATATGATAATTGTATAATGTTTATATAAAGGTCTCTCATTGTAAGTTCTAGCGTAAGCAAATGTTTATACACATTTTCTTCACAAATTCTCACATGGTATCAGACGTTAGAGTTCCGATCTCTGGATATCTCTTTGTCCATGTTTCCAAACAGGTCTTATATTCTTATCCATGTTTCCAAACAAGTATTGTCTCATTGTCTCTGTCTCTAAACAAGTCTTATCACATTGTCTCTATCTCCAAACATGTCTTATCTCCTTGTCTCTGTCTCCAAACAAGTGTATCTACGCTCCGATGATCAAATAGTTAATATCTCCACAAAGTCTTTTCTTGCTGACTCTTACGCAACCCTCATTTCCAAACTCAATCTGGTTTCCTCACTACCATATTGAGTTTGAGGGGAATGTTAGATTATTAATGTTAGATTATTAATATGGTAGTTGTGTAGTGTGTAGTTGGTAGATGGTAGTTGTGTGTTTAATATGGTAATTGTATAATACCTATATAAAAGTCTCTCATTATAATTCTAAATTTAAGTAAATATGGGCTTTTGAGTGGATTCAAAAGCAAAATTGATATAAGGATGTGGAGCTATATATATATGAAATTGGTGTTCGCATTGGATACGAACCCTTTATTTAATTATTTAATTTTTTGGATTTGTTAGTTTAATATTATATATTGTTTTAAATTTGATGATGGATAAGTTCATATGTAGGCATAAAAGCAGGCAAATTAATTTGACTAAAAATGCAAAATGAAAACTCATTGTATTAGCTAGGTAGAAACATTGTATCTAATGACATTTTCATGAAACAGTCGACAGATTAATAACAAAGTTAATAAATTACGTGAATCTGAATTCTGATTTTTCATAATTCTCCACGCGTTTGGCACATGCTGCAAATTAAAGAAAATAGGTGACGCAAAAAGCAATTATTTGGATTACATAAAGCCTAGCAATTGATTAAATATTTGGAGAAGAAAATAATAATATAATAATAGTTCTTTGATCTTTTTGCTGGATTTATTATTTGAACTAATTGTTTGGATATTTTTTTCATAATGAATATGTATTTTTTACTTGAATTTCTTGAGCGAATTTTGGGCAAAATCCACAGAGCATAGTAATTTTTCTGATTAATATTTATTTGACGTTCATCACCTCTTTTCACTTTCCAGGGTTCCTTCGGAAGTATATCTCATTGCATTATGTTGGAATTAATTTCCTATCATAAGTTAAAGTAATTTAATTCCCTCAATATTGGGAAAGATTAAATGATTAATAATTATGGTATCACCATTTTATTGTAAGACTGTTGGCCCAAAAATAAATTATGATCTAATAAATGATTAAAGAGAAGTCATCTATTTTTCACCCGAGGTATGTTTTCCACGAAAAATTTGAAAGTATTATTTTTTTCACATATTATTTGGAAATTGTACCATTAATTAGCATTCCATTAATAGCTTTAAACAAGTGCTGATATCTCATGAGGGCCATTATATTATTCACTACTGTTGAATTGAAATTTTTATTTAAACAAAGAGAAATTATATATTATTCCCTTTTAGATTCTTTTCTCTCTGATGGAGGCTATGAACTCATATTCATTTGACATTGCTCAGTTTGACGGCCATGTCGATGACGGTCTGCTAAAGGTATTGAAATTAGAGTTTAGTAAGTTTATTCATTTGAATTACGGTATTGAGAGTTAAGGGTTTCATAAGAGTTTTATGGATATTTTTTTGTTTACACATTACACAATTGATGATTTTTTTATTTTTATTTTATTTTTTTATATCCCATAAAACCTGATATGTAAAACTAAAATAATTTATAGTTTTTTTTTTGTTGATGCAATACTTACAAAAATTAATAATTTAATATTAAGAAATGATGGAAAAGGAAACAATTTTGAAATAATAGATGGATCTTAGAACACTTTTAAACTTTTCATATAAAAGTCAACTTTCAACAAACCTTAAATAGATAAGAGATAATTTCCCTTAAAATATTCTATAAATGAGATCTATAAATTTAAGAAAAAGTAATATTTTTAATTAAATATATTAATTCTGATTAACAGTGTCAACAATGAGATGAAAAAATGAATAATTTTCAAATAACATGTGTGGAAAGAAAATACTTTATGTGGATGCTGGATTTCGGCTGAGGTTCACAATCAGAATTTGTAGGTTGGGGGCACTAGCGATCCTGCAAAATAAAGGTAGAGTGAGCGGGAGTATACTACCCACCGGTGTGGTTGGTGCCGGGGGCACTCCGACGCTCAAGTCAGTAGTATGAAATGAGCTGTAAATTAAATAAGTAAAATGTGAAAGTAAGGTTTGTTATTACCTTGACCTCTTTGGGTGGCGTGAGGGCGGTCACAAGTGTTTAAAGGAATGGAGAGATCAGAGGGCTTGTGTCAGAGAACAGAAGCTTGTAAGAGAGAAGTGAAGCTTGAATGTGAGAAAATGAAGCTACGAGAGTTTAAGTTGGAAAGCTCTGACTTGAATACCCTTGTGTGCCGAGTTACGTCTCTTTTTATAGATGGAAGGAATCGTTCTTGTAGCTGTCAGATGAGCTGTATATGAGACCCACAACGTGCTGTGATTTCTAGCAAGGGGGCCTCTCACATGTTTTGCTGTTTCTGCTTTTGGCGGGGAGGATAATGTGCATGTGGAAATATATTCTTTGTTTGAAAAAAAGAGAAACGATTGGTGAATAATTAATGGGGGGTTTGTCCTTTTGTTTTTGTAAATGGTTTAAAGTTTTATAGGTTATCATTTTAGGCTTCACTTGGTATTGGGTCGAAGTGAAATGACAGTTTTTCCACTGGTCCAAATTTGGCCTGTACAGTTTGTCTCATACTCTCTAAGTCAAGAAGTCATTGACTTGTAGAGTATTTATATACATGTCAAATGAAACAAGATGTAAGAGTACCTGTCAAGAATGCATAGTTCATATTTCATACGAAAGAGAGAATTCAATGTCTTTTGGACTAAGAGTAGTCCAAGTCTTCAACTTGGCTCGACATGAGCCATGGAGAATGTCCTATATCGACTGAACCAGATGAATGTTCAGGAAAATCTCCATACTACTGATCAAGGACCAGTGGAGTCTTCAAATTTTTTTAAAACCAGATGAAGGTCATATGTTGAATTCGACTCTACATGAGTCCATGAAGGATATCCCCGGTCGATTGAACCCGATGAAGGTCAAAAAATCTCCATACTACTGGTCAAAGACCAGGGGAGTCTTCAAATTTTTCTTGACCAGATGAAGGTCATATGTTAAACTTGACTCTACATTAGTCCATGGGGAACGTTCCCATTCGAATGACCAGATGAAGGTCTGAACAATCTCCATACTACTAGTCAAGGACTAAATGAGTCTTCAAATTTTTCTAGACGAGATGAAAGTCATGTGTTGAACTCGACTCTACATGAGCCATGAGAGATATTCCCAGTCCACTGAACCAGATGAAGATCAGGACAATCTCCATACTATTGGTCAATGACCAGAGAAGTCTTCAAATTTTTATAGACCAGATGAAGGTCATGTGTTGAACTCGACTCTACATGAGTCATGTGGAATGTTCCCAGTCGACTGAACCAGATGAAGGTTCATGAGTTATTTCATACGACATGTGTCGTCTGGACTGTAAGAAGTCCATGTCTTCATTTGAATCGACATAAGTCTATGGGGGATGTTCCCGGTCGACTAAACCACATGAAGGTTCAGGACAATCTCCATACTACTGATCAAGGACCAGATGAATCTTTAAATTTTTTCTAGACCAGATGAAGGTCATGTGTTGAACTGGACTCTACATGAGTCTATAGGGGATATCCCCAGTCGACTGAACCAGATGAAGGTCAGAACAATCTCCATACTACTGGTCAAAGACCAGATGAGTCTTCAATTTTTTATTGACTAAATGAAGGTCATATGTTAAACTTGACTCTACATGAGTCCATGGGGAATGTTCCCATTCGACTGAACCAGATGAAGATCTGGAAAATCTCCATACTACTAGTCAAGGACTAAAGGAGTCTTCAAATTTTTCTAGACCAGATGAAGGTCATATGTTGAACTCGACTCTTCATGAGTCATGAGAGATGTTCCCAGTCCACTGAACCAGATGAAGGTCAGGACAATTTCTATACTATTCATCAAGGACCAGATGAGTCTTAAAATTTTTCTAGACCAGATGAAGGTAATGTGTTGAACTCGACTCTACATGAGTCATGTGGAATGTTCCCAGTCGACTGAACCAGATGAAGGTTCATGAGTTATTTCATATGACATGTGTCGTCTGGACTGTAGGAAGTCCATGTCTTCATTTGACTCGACATGAGTCTATGGGGGATGTTCCCAGTCGACTGAACCACATGAAGGTTCAGGACAATCTCCATACTACTGGTCAAAGACCAGGGGAGTCTTCAAATTTTCTAGACCAGATGAAGGTCATATGTTGACTCTATATGAGCCATGTGGGATGTCCCCAGTCCACTGAACCAGATGAAGGTCAGGACAATCTCCATACTATTGGTCAATGACCAGAGGAGTCTTCAAATTTTTCTAGACCAGATGAAGGTCATGTGTTGAACTCGACTCTAAATGAGCCATCTGGAATGTTCCCAGTCGACTGATCCAGATGAAGGTTCAAGAGTTATTTCATACGACATGTGTTGTCTGGACTGTAGGAAGTCCATGTCTTCATTTGGCTCGACATGAGTCTATGAGGGATGTCCCTGGTCGACTGAACCTGATGAAGGTTCCAGATACACTTTATACGACGGGGAGTCTTCAATTTCGTATTGACTAGGAGCAGTCCAGGTCTTCAACTATGTCATACAACATTGCTTGTAAATTTCAAAACCACAATCATGGTAAGTACATAAAGAAGAATATTGATACATGTCGTCTGGAGGATTTGTCGAGTGATTAGTCAATGACTATTCAATATAAGAAGCATACTCTGTTTGACTAAAATAATGATAGATCTTTTACTTGCCTGTTGTGTCGACTGGGCAAAAGTTTGATAATGATGACCTATATGGAGGATGTTTCATTGTCTTATGTATCAAGACGACCATATATATTGATGAAAGTACAAGGGAGTCTACAGATTACCAGATCAGATGGAGGTCTAAGAAATTTTCATTCTACAACACTTGAAGAAGTACATTAGAGTCTACACTCCACATGACCCGATGAAGGTCCAAAAAAGTCTACACACTCCATATACCTGATGAAGGTACATGAGAGTCTACACTCACAGACATGATGAAGATCTATGAGGGTCTTCATTCCTCATTCTACAAGATCTAACATGAGTCAATGAAGGTCTTTACTCTACTAGACATGATGAAGGTCTATGCATGTCTTTCCTTCTCATACTACTAGACTTGATGAAGGTCCATGTGACTACTATCAAATGGACCTGATGAAGGTCCATGAAGGTCATCACTCACTCTCTGATGAAGATTTATGAGAATATGGTAGAATGGACTTGAAGAATATCTATCAAGGTCACCACTCTTCACACTTCTACGATACTACTGTCGAATGAAGTTGTTGAATGGACTGATGAAGGTCTAAAGAAGTCATCGCTCACTCTCCCGATGAAGGTCCACGAGACTACTGTTGAATGAACGTCGTATGAACTTGATGAATGTCTATCAATGTCATCACTTACTATACTAGACCCGAAGAAGGTCTATGATGCTACAATAGAATGAACTTGATGAAAGTCCAAGTGAATCTTTATTCTACCTAATCTGATGAAGGATATGAGACTCCGGTCGAATGAACCTGATGAAGGTTCAAGAAGCTATGGTCGAATGAACTTGATGAAAGTCCAAGTGAATCTTCACTCCCTGACCTGGTGAAGGCCAGGAGACTATAGTCGAATGAACTTGATCAAGGTCCATGTGAACCTTCACTCTAGCTGACCTGATGAAGGTCAGGAGACTACAGTCGAATGAACCTGATGAAGGTTCATGGGGCTCTTCCAATGCTTTCTAGAGTTTATGGAAATCCATCTATGTAGTCTACAGTGGATGATGATCTCCATACGTAGTGTGATGATGAGGTGATTATCTTCACATGTAGTATGAATTTGATGAATGTATATCAAGATCATTACTTACTATACTAGACCTGAAGAAAGTCTATGATGCTACAATGAGCTTTATGAAAGTCATAGAAAATTTTCATACTACCTATCCTGATAAATGTTGGTCGATTGGACCTAAAAGAAGTCCAAGAAAGTTCTTCATTCTACTAGGCATGATAATATATTTCCTATGTAGTATGGAGTTGGCGGAATTAAATCAACGTAGCATGAAGATGATAACTAACCTTTGACTTAATCTGGAAGAGTTGATAATCATTCCAAGTAGCCTAGAATGTTGGGAATTTTCCATGTAGCCTGAAGTTGATAGCCACCCACTTTGTCGTATGGAGAATAGTTTTGTTGTTTAGCTTTGTGTTCATGCTCCACATACACCAAGAAAAGAAGCTCGAGTCTCCAATCAAGAGAGAATTTCCAAGTGACGACATTTTGCAAGTATTGTTGCAGCCTGCAGGCCCCCAATTAGGGAAGCAAATTGGTGATGAGATGTGCATTTTTTTCTTCTATAATCTCCTTCAAGCCATTCTATCATGGAACATGAAGAATAGTGTAACATATGGCAGCTACCGAGCATACAATCATTCCATGGTACACGTGAAGATGCTTTCATGTAGAGTCAAATAAGCCAAGCCAAAGCACCTATTGATCACGTGAAGATGCTTGCATGTAGAATCAAATAAACATTTATTTTTGATTGCCATTTTACTAATTCAGTGTGGCATTCAATTTCTTCAAAGATTCTTATCCATTGGCCATCCCTTGCATAATCGTTGTGGGATGGTTTCTGGAGCTTCAAAGTTTTGGAGAGCGTCGTGCATAATCGATGTGGGAAAGAATTTATTGCATGAAGTTTTTGTGCCTCTCTTGTTTTAATCGATGTGGGATCCAGAGGCACATTTTGTTTTGGTTTATCAGGCTGATTAGGCCTATGGTTCTACAGGCTCCCAATGCTGTGATAAGTGGGCTGACTTCTTCTCGCATGAAGTGTGTTTGGACTTTGATTGTATCAGTCTGATTGGAAATTGTGGGCTATTATTCCCGTTTGAAGAACTTGATTTATGTGGCTAATGGGATGACAATTCATAGGCTATTTTGAGCTTCATTTCGACTCAAGTTATTGGACTTGGCAGCTGGGCTTGGATGCGTTGACTCATCTTCCAGTTGTGTTTGTTGTGGACTGATGAGTCTTTGCTTGTTATGAATCGCTAAGGCCCCACGGTGGGCGCCAAATTGTGGATGCTGGACTTCGGTCGAGGTCCACAATCAGAATTTGTAGGTTGGGGGCACTAGCGATCCTGCAAAACAAATGTAGAGTGAGCGGGAGTATACTACCCACCGGTGTGGTGGGTGCCGGGGGCACTCCGACGCTCAAGTCAGAAATGAGCTATAAATGAGTAAAATGTGAAAGCAATGTTTGTTGTTACCTTGACCTCTTTGGGTGGCCGTGAGGGCGGTCACAAGTGTTTAAAGGAATTGAGAGATCAGAGGGCTTGTGTCAGAGAACAGAAGCTTGTAAGAGAGAAGTGAAGCTTGAATGTGAGAAAATGAAGCTCTGAGAGTTAAGTTGGAAAGCTCTGACTTGAATGCCCTTGTGTGCCTAGTTACGTCTCTTTTTATTAGGGGTGGCAAAACGAATCAACGACTCAATTTGTATCGAATCCTAAACAAATCGAATCAAAATGTGATGGATTCGTATTCGATTCGTTTATTAAACGAATCATAATATCAGGATTCGTGTTCGATTCGTTTATTAAACGAATCGAATACGAATATTCGTTTAGTCAATTATATTATTTAATAAATTAATTTACCACACTTGATTTAAATTAATTCTTCATAAATATATACATATGAAATATGTAATTAATATATTTACTAAAAATACCTCACCAGTATCGCAAATATTACGTTTTCTATGATAATTAGTTATAATTTCTCGTATTTTAATTGAAAATTAACAAGAACTAGTAAATAAAAATAATAAAACGAATCCTAACGAATAAACGAATCCATGAGCTTAAATTCGTATTCGATTCGTTTAATAAACGAATCGAATCGAATTGACCAATTTATTAAACGAATCCAATTTTTCAAACCCGTATTCGCTTTAAAGCGAATCGAATCGAACGAATAAACGAATCCTGACCCAAATTGCCACCCCTACTTTTTATAGATGGAGGGAATCATCCTTGTAGCTGTCAGATGAGCTGTATATGAGACCCATAACATGCTGTGATTTCTAGCAATGGGGCCTTTCACATGTTTGATGTTCTGCTTTCGGCAGGGAGGATAATGTGCATGTGGAAATATATTCTTTGTTTGGAAAAAAGAGAAACAATTGGTGAATAATTAAAGGGGGGGTTTGTCCTTTTGCTTTTGTAAATGGTTAAAGTTTTATGGGTTATCATTTTGGACTTCACTTGGTATTGGGTCGAAGTGAAAGGACAGTTTTGCCCTTGTCCCAAATTTGGCCCGTACACTTTCAAAGTATTATTCATCTGGTGGAAAAATAATAATTTCTTATGATTAAAAAGAATAAAAATATTCTTCAATGGAGTCGGCTTTAATACTATTTATTTTTATTTTTTGTTATTTTAACATCTTTTTTAGTCATAATTTTTTTTTCAAGAAAAACTTTTGCAAGAAAAATAAAAAATTCATAATAAAATATTTGGTTTTCAATTTTAACTTTTAATAAGAATGACAATTTTTAAAGCTTAGGTTTTGGGAGGAAAGTAGTAAAATCTTAAAATAAATAAGGGCAAATTCATATAATTTAACAAAAGCTATTTAAGAGCATGATCGAGTAATTTTCAAGAAATTTTCTTTGATTAGTAATATGAGTTCGAATCTTAAGATAATTGAGGACTGAAAATCAATTTAAATTTTGCCCATCCTTAACTTTTATTAAAATGCAAAAAAATATACTAAAAAGCTCAACAATTTTCACTGAGTATATTCTCATTCACTACAAGAATTATACCATTTAGCGTCGAATTATTTCGACGCCATAAGTGACGGTTTCGACGCAAAAAACATTTAGCGTCGAAAAAATTAGACGCAAAAAAAGGACGATAAAATGTCGACGAAAATCACTTTTAGCGTCTAAATAATTAAATGCGACGCTAAAAAACAGTATTCTGCGTCCAATTTTTTCGACGCTAAAGTAAATTGTCTGACTTTATATTTTATATTTCGCGACGAAATAATTCGACACAAAAATGTAAACTTTTAGCGTCGAAAATTATCGACGCTAAAGTATATTAAAAAAGTATTATATGTAAGCTTACATCGACCATTTTTTTACTATTACCGTCGAAATATTCGACGCTAAAAGTTTGCATTTTAGCGTCGAATTATATCGACGCTAACGTATATTAAAAAAGTATTAATGTACGCTTACAACGACCATTTTTTATACTATTAGCGTCGAAATATTCGACGCTAAAAGTAAAAAATTTATTTTTTAAAAATTAGTAATTTACTTATTTTTTGGTCTAAAATATTTAATTTAGTTGAAAAAAAATGTAATTAATAACAAAATGACGAAATATTATATTGAATTTGTTTTAGAAAAAAGAAATATTATATTAAATCTATTTGTTCAAAATGTTTATACAAAACCAAATATAAAATTAATTGCTACTGTGATGGGGGACGCTCGAGCCCGATGCACCATGACTCATTGAGGCTCGAACATCTGACGGAAAGCCAGCAGTTGCTGTTCCAACTGCTCCATCTTATTCTCGTGGTCCACCGTGACCTGTTGTAGCTTCTCCTTAGTCTGCTGCAGCTCGTCTTTGGTGGTGACTAACTCGTCTCGAAGAGAGACATTGTCCGAATTACCACTATTGCGTGCATATGACGTTGGCTTCTTACGAGTGCCAAGACCAATGTTGTAAGCTGTCTGATTCTTGAAAACCAATTGCGACAGCTGCTCATCTGGTATGGGGTCGGACCCTGTCTCCTGAGTTTGATGTTGGAGTTCCATCATTTCGTTCTGTTTCAAAAAATAAGTTAATATTAGAATTTGAGAAAAAAAATTAACATATATATTAATTATTTTATTTTAAAAACTGAAACTTACATAGCAGCGTTCGGCTTCTTCATTTATCCATCTGTTTCTCTCATTGTAATGCGTCACACGGAAAAAATCTGGAAATGATTGCACCTCACCTGTGTTACTCTGTTATAAACATAAAATAAATTCATTATTATTCCAGATTAGTAAAAACAATTAACTGTTAAATTTTACGTTAGGATATATTTACCTCAGAATGTTCGGCACGATGTTGGATAAATGGCTTCGAACCTCCACGGTGGTTAAAACGCAAATGACTTCGATTTTCCGCATTTGCGTGACATTTATCCTGTATTTACCAACACTGTAAGTACCGAAAACAAAGACAATTATAAATTTCCGTTTATTTCAAAATTTACCTCGTGTTTTTTGCTAGACCAAATCTCACATAAGAATGTCCAATCTTGTTCCTCTATAAAATCAGGCTTGTGTTGTGGAGCATTTGAAGATCCATGTTCGTCGAATATTGGTTTCGGGACTTTTGTTCTATAATCTTTATAACTTTTCCCCATGTGGTAGTCAATATATTGTTGGACATTCACTTGGGTCAGATCGAATTCGAACCATTCCTACATGAAAATTCGAGTAAAAATAAGTATAAAATAAAAATGTTAAATAACAAACAATATCGAAAACTTACAAGTAGCGAAGGGAATAGCTGGTTCATTTTCGTCTCCCACGGTATCTTTCTCCAAGATACGTAGCTTTGGGGAGCTTCATATCGAGCTGTAGCTTCTATGGTTGTATTAAACGCTGAATTATGTTGTCCGACTTGAGTGTGTCCATCATCTGATATCTCTATCTGGATACGGCCGTGAGCCTTAACGTACTTAGCCAACCCCAGGCCACAGGTGCGTCCTCGACCCTTCACTGTACTTGACTCACCTGTGCTAGCAGAGAAATCACCAGGGCCAGTTGCCCTTGCTGATGTAGATGGAGTCGCGGTAGCCCGTTTGCGATTGCCCGGTGCCATCTGCAAAAACCCGTCGCATTAGCGTCATCAAATTCCAAAGTTCTTATACATATACATACATATCCATACAAGTCAATACAACTTAACAAAAGCGCTTATAACATTGAATGCTCACTTTCGTTTTCAAATTCATTCATTCATTTATTTATTTCACATATGCATTCATTATTCACATAACCAATACATCACAAGCCACACAATCAAACAATACATACATATCACGACACACCAAACTCATCATCACACACATACAAACTTCCAAACATACATATCCGTTTTTAGCAATTGCTGCTGTTCTGGGCAAGAACGGCAGCAAATGCTGCTGTTCTGGGCAGCAACATCATCATCATGAACGCCAAATATTGTTTGTAAAACTGTAATCCATCCTCTATCATCATCATCATCAATTTATCAATCTCAAATTCATCAATTCATCCTCAATCTCATCCTCAATTTCATCAAATTCATCCTCATCAACAAATTTAAATCAACAAATGAGACTTACCTGTAATTTTCCTTTGTTCTTCACTGTTGGAGAATCGAATACAGAGGGGAGAATCGAATTTTTTGCTTTGAGCCGAGGAAGAAGAGAAGCACTGGTTTTAGGGATTTAAAGGACATTTAGCGTCGAATTAATTCACTTTTAGCGTCGAAGTTTTCGACGCAAAATATTAGGCGGCTAATGAAAAAATTAGGGTTATTTTTCCGGGAAATTTAATTTTTATTTAGCGTCGAAATACAATAGTCGACGGTAAATGTAAGACATTTAGCGTCGAAATACAATAGTCGACGCTAAATGTAAGTCATCTAGCGTCGAAATACAATAGTCGACGCTTTTGTTCGACGCTAAATTAAAGACATATAGCGTCGACTATTATATTTCGACGCTAAATGTCTTTAATTAAATTTCCCGAAAAATAACCCTAATTTTTCATTAGCCGCCTAATATTTGGCGTCGAAGACTTCGACGCCAAAAGTGAATTAATTCGATGTTAATGTCTACCATTAAAAGTAATACTTAAAAACAAATATATCATAGTTATACTATTAATCATTACGTTAATATTTCAACCATATCTAAAGAGTAATTAAAATCAACAACCATACATTAATCCATAAAATTATTCATCAATCACAAATACTGTAACTTCATAATTAATCACTATTATCGTCGGTATTTGAGGATTCGTGACTGGAATCGAAGTCATCTTCAGTGTCAAATTGTTCTTCACTTGCTACTTCAACGCTCACTTCAGAATGAGGAATTAGCTCAACGTCTGTACTAGCTCGAGTTAATGTGATATTTTCAAGAACGTTGACAGTTGGTCCAAAAAATATCTGTTCAGGAACTTCAAAATTGCTGGAGACTTCTTGTGTTCATCTGATATGTCAACTCTATCTTTCTCTTCTCCGTGTCCCAAATGGCCCTATGTTGTAACTTTTCTACAACCATCCATCCAGTTCCTAACTTAGGATCAGATATATATATCACTGAACGTGCTTGCGTACAAAAAATGTATGGATCATTCTTGTACCAACAACGTTGAACATTAATTGGCGTGAGATTATTACTAACTTGAATTCTCCTCTTTCTGGCATTTGTGTCAAACCACTTACATTGGAATAGCACAATATGTCGTCTGGGTCGATATATCAACTCAATGACCGATTGCAATACGCCGTAGAAGTCAATTACATCTGAGTCGTGTTCTCCTTGGACTACAATTCCAGAATTTTGAGTCACATGATTAACATCTCGCTGTTCGGTATGAAATCTAACTCCGTTGACAATACATCCACTGTACTCATACTCCTGCTTTTGAGGCCCATAAGCCAAAGAAACCAACGAGGATTGCGAGTCCAATTGACCATTTTGCACTTGATTAATAATCTGACAATGAAATATATGTGTTAATATAACAAACTGAAATGTCTAATGTTAGGATCAAAATAAATATAAAATATTCTAACTTACAGTTGTCTCAAACCATTTAGGAAATTCTTTTTTGTGGGTTTCATCAACATTATGGTCACCATCATATTGTAGCATTGTTAGATGTTGCCTACAATAAATTATCACGGTTAATGTATGGAAAAAATACAGTAATGATGCACCAGAAAAACTTACGTTAAATACGGTTGCACTTCATCACAATTATTCAATATAAACCAATGCGCACGTTGAACTTCCTGAAGGGTTAGTAATTTGACACCTACTGCCCCAAATGGTCTGTAATTTTGACGGAACACTGTGATCTCTTGGTTATTACTTGCATCTCCATCATAGTTTCGTGGCCGACGATTGAAATGAGTTTCAATATTCTTCCGGTAAATGCACAGCCAGATGTACCGTGACATCAAAGAAAGCGGGTGACAAAATTCGCTCTAGCTTGCATAGGATTATCACGATTCCTCGCTCAAGGTCGTCAATAACAGATGTGCTTAATGTCCTCTGACACAATTATTTAAAGAAGCCACATAGATCAAGTACGACGTCGCATACATTCGGAGGGAGATAAGGTCGAATGCCAACAGGAAGGAGAATCTCGAGCAGCATATGACAATCGTGACTCTTTAATCCCGTTATTGTATCATCTCTGATCCAACGCCCAATATTGGATGCATAATTATCAGGGAATTTAACCATTTTTAGCCAATCACAGAATGATTTTCTCTCCGATTGATTGAGCACATAACTAGCAGGAGACTTAATAAAACCTCGAGAGGCGACTTGTAAATGCAATTCACTGCGAATTCTAAGATCTTGTAGGTCCAATCTAGCATTTACAGTGTCTTTTGTCTTACCCGGAATATTGAATAGTGTACCCACTAAACTCTCACAAATATTTTCTCTATATGCATTACATCCAAATTATGTCGCAAACTCAGAGTCCCCCAATATTCTAACTCAAAGAAAATACTCCTTCCTGTCCAATTCAACTCTTCAGGTAACCGTTTTCGATTTTTATCTCTATTATTAGGATGTTTACCTGGTGTGCTGTCTTTGAGATGTTGATGTTGGCAAAGTATGTCAAATGCAGACAATCGACTAGGCTTACTCTGAGGTTCATGTTGCCCGTTAAATAATTTACTCATCCGCCAAGGATGACTCGACTCAAGAAATCTCATGTGCCCCGTGTATCCGATTTTATTCCGTAATCGTTGTGAATGTGTATGATCCGCACAAACTGGACATGCCATGTATCCCTTAGTGCTCCATCCAGATAATGAACCATAGGCTGGAAAATCATTAATGGTCCATAATAATGCGGCATGCATATGAAAATACTGCTCTGAAGCTGCATCATAGGTATGCACACCCACATTCCATAATGTTTGTAACTCCTCGATCAATGGTCTCAAGTAAATATTTATATCTTTACCAGGTGAACGTGGACCAGGGATAAGCAATGACATAAACATGAACGGATCCTTCATACATTTCCATGGAGGTAAGTTATATGGAATGACAATAACGGGTCAAATGCTATAAGAGTTGTACATATTCCCAAATGGGTTAAAACCATTAGAGGAAAGACCTAACCTGACATTACGGGGGTCCTCAGCGAAACGAGGGTACATGTCATCAAATTCCTTCCATTCGGTTCCGTCCGCAGGATGTCTAAGTATGCCCTCCGCACCGATCCTCTTTTCATGATGCCACATCATATCAGTCGCTGTGTGTCGTGACATGAACAATCTCTGCAGCCTGGGCGTTAAAGGGAAATATCGCAATATATTTTGAGGCACTTTCTTCCCCATACCACGGACTTTGTACTGACTTTCACCACATATCGGACAATGTTCAAGTGATTCATACTCGGCACGAAATAATACACAATCAAACTTACAAGTATGAATGGATTCATACCCCATTCCCAGATCACGCAACATTTTCTTTGCCTCGTAGTACGACTTAGGCAATTCGCTTCCAACCGGTAACATTTGGGCCAGTAACTCTAACATCATATCGTTACTTTTGTTGGTCATTCTGTTGATCACTTTAATGTGTAATATTTCACAACGAAATTTAAGATCGACATTCCAGCACCTTCGAATGGAATTTTTTTTGCCTCATCAAGTAGTTCACTAAATAAATTTTGATAATTTCCACTTAACACTGGCATGTCACCACTAACACTATGAACAAGTTGTGGACCTTGTAAGTCATGCAAAATATCGGTGATCTCATCGTTTGCAGGTTGATTGTAACTACTGCTCCCTTCGCCGACATCAAAAAACCGTGACTGAGAATGATACTGCTCACCGTGATAAATCCACGTACGGTAAGTTGATGATATTCCTGGCATGTATAAATGATTATGAACTTCATCTAACCACTTCCTTTTCCTATTCAAACAATTTGCACATGGACAACGAACACGACATTCTGCATCAATGTGTTGCTTTGCGACTTCCATAAACTCAGACACTCCATTACGATATTCAACACTCAATCTATCCAGAGAGCTCATCCAATTTCTATCCATTTCAGCAGAATACCTAAATATAATAATATAATTATTAGATATCATTTTACAGTAATCAACATTACTAATTCAGTAATACTTTATTTAAGCATATATATATATATATATATATATATATATATATATATATATATATATTTGGTTGATAAATTAAATAGTTTACAAAAAATTATATTTTATTAATTAATATACTTACTCTACATATATGAATCATAAATCACTAACAAACAACATATATAATCATAAAAATTGAAAATAATAAAGAAATATGAAAGAAGAATTACCTTATCGGAAATTGATTACAATTTTATTGAAAATTTTTAGGAGAGATGTGAGGCTGTAGAGGAGAAATTCTCAGATTTCAGAGGATGAAAATGAAGAGAATGAGAGAAAAAACAGAGGGGGAGAAGGGTTGGTGACAATCTGCATTTTAATCTATCTTTAGCGTCGAATATTCAAATTCGACGCTAATTGTTGACGTTTTTTAGCGTCGAAACTGTTTTTTCGACGCTAAATATCAAAAAATTAGCGTCGAATTTAATTTAGACGCGAAAGAATTAAGGATTTGTCGGTGGAAACTTCATAAACCTTTAGCGACGATATATGTTCGACGCTAAAAGTATATTTTTGGCGTCGACTCCGTTTTTTGACGCTAAAAGTGTAATACTTGGCGCCAAAAATTATTGCAATAATAGAATTATTCAGCGTCGAATATTTTTCGACGCTAAAACATTAATATTCTGCGTCGAAGTTTTATTCCGTCGCTAAAAATATGACATATAGCGTCGAAGTTTTATTCCGTCGCTAAAAATATGACATATAGCGTCGAAAATTTATTCCGTCGCTAAAAATATGACATATAGCGTCGAAAATGATATTCGACGCTAAAAGTGAGTTTTAGCGTCGAAACAGTATTCGACGCTAATATTTGGACGCTAAAAGCCATAATCTTGTAGTGATTGGATAAGGATAAGATACTTCTCAATAATTATCATGATGAGCCAAAATTAACACCATGATCTTGTGTGTATATATGAAAAGAATCATTGTTATTATAACATCTAAATATGAAAAGTATCTTGACCATTAAGGTAAGCATGCAATGATGCAAATATGGTATAAATTCATAAATTTATGCATGGTTGCTATTAAGTTGTTTTTATCATAATCAGATCGGTGATTGAATCTGTGGTTCAAAAGGTTCAATGAATCAATAATTTGATCGGCTGAACCGTTCCGAAAATATCAGTAGAATCAACTTACATCATAAATTAGTTTATTTAATTAAAAATTATGAAAAATATTGAATTTTAGTTTTTGATTTTAAAAACTAAAAAAAATCGAGCTGGTATATGATTCACCGATTTTGACTGATTTTTATCAATTAACCGGACCGAATTCATTGCCAGTTCTTAGTTCTACCGGTCTGGTCCGATTTTCAAAATAATAGTTTTTATATTATTTATATCGATGTATAATTGGGGCATTTGTGCCAAATTAAATCAATAAGATTGAATGTTCAGCTTTTACTATTCTAAAAAAATTTAATTTTCATCTCTCATCAGCACCTGTGCTGATACTTTAACATTATTCATTTAAAACTACGTGCATGTGGTAAGAATCCAACCACAAAAAAATGTCAATAGAGGATGGAGTAACCAAAACCCCCCAAAAAAAATTAAAATAAAAGTTAGACGTAATTGATAATAATTATTATTTTAAATAAAACTGAATCAAGCCAACTAATAAAGCTGGTTCTAGAATAAGATTTCAAAACCAGCCATCACTTTACATCCTACAAATTTGGAACAACAAACCATCTTATAGGCATTGGTATTTATTGAATTATATGTAATCATTTTTCAAATATAGCCTTTAAGATACTAATTTGTAGACCTTATTTTTTAGTTATATGTTAAAAAAAGTAATCAACTTTTTTTTTTAAAAAAATTAAATTAAATTATATTGTTAGGCACGTAGCTATGGAATTTGTAGAATGCACGAGTGAGCTAGCTGTTATACATAAGGGCCCTCAATGTGAAATTGAAGAATTAAGGGACAATCTAGAGGTGATTGATGATTTGTGTTTCCACCTTCGTCGGCAACAACAAAATCTAAATCCTTGAAATCTGTTTGTTTTCATTCGTATTTGTATCTGATAATGACAAAGTTGCTGGTAATTCTTATCTATGCAACCTTAACAATCTTACCAAATCTTTGCAATTCTTCAAACCCAAAATCCTATCGAAGAGGTAATTAAGTTTTTAGTTGTATGAGAAGGAAAAATTTACAGGATATAATAACTGAGATATCATGTCATTTATGTAATAATTTAGTAATAATATTTTGTTATATCACTTTTTTATCTCTGTTATATCAAAAAATTATTAGTGAGAACACATAACGAGGGAAGTAAAATATACTATTGAGGGGATTTAAAATAAAAATAAAATAAATATGACAATCCATACCTAATTTTAAGTTGTAATGAGATAATTAATTTCTTGTAAGAGTTTAGGGTAGTCTGAGATTTTACTTACTCTGCTTAATTTTGGGTCGAATGGTTTGACGATATATGAGGTTTGTGAAAATGAAGTTTTAATAGGTAGTAGTATAAAAGAAGTTCTAAAACATCATTGTTTATGTTTAATATTGATTTATTATAAATTAATTATCTAGACTTCCATCCTAACAAAAAAAGAAAAGAGATAAATTTACGTATACATTTGTCAAAAAGAGAGAGAGAGCAATGGTGATTAATTTATGTAGATTATCATATCATATGTATTTAATAATATATAACATGTTATTAAATATACTTAATAAAAAGTCTAATTTCTTGATATATATATATACACACACTTCTTGTCGGTATTTAATATAACGTGCTCTCAATAAATCTAGTAAAAAGTATTTTATATTTAAAGATACACATAGAGTTTGCGTTACAATTATTTTTACACGAAGTGTTTTCATAAACATTACATCACAAACAATAATATTATAATTTTGACTTGAACATAATTAAGAGAGGATGGGGTTGGCAAGGTCAACACCATCAATTTTCAATGATCAAAAACTAAGGCTAGTGCTTAATATATACATGCATTTTTGCATTTGTAGGGTCAATTCTGAAAGAGTCCAAAAACTGAACCGGCCTAATGCCCCCCCCTAATAAGATCACTCTAACCCTAATTATCCCACTTTAATGATAAGATTTAATGTACCTAATCAATATTATTTATCTCACATAGACATGATTATTGAATACGTACCTTTTTTCTTTCATTATTTAATTTTCATCTTCATATAGTTCTAATTGTGTTTCCATTGTTCTTCTCAGAACACAGAGGTCAAGTAGCTATCTAAAGCTTTTTCTGTAAAACTTTTAATTGATTGAACAATTCCCATCTTTGGTAAGAAGAAAACAAATGCTTCAGCTAGCTAACAGTGACAATAATACAATAGTAACTGGTTGCAATACCTACCATTTCTTATAAGGAATAAATCAAGAGATTTCCTCAACAAATTAGACGTATTTTGGGTCAAGACTTCAAAGATATACTACATTGGCTAAGAATAAAACCACGAGGAGGGCGGGCTAGGCCGTTGTGCTGACAGACTAGTAGGCTTCCAAAACGGATGATTAATCTATGTATAGTTGGACCAGATCTTACAAAAGTATAAATTGTATCATAGCCAACTTGCCAAACTGATATGCCAAGGAGGACGTTTGGCCCATGGGGTGGATTGTAATATTTCACATTATTTGGAATGAAGTTTAGTGACGTGCTTATAGCTAAAGATTCCACCAACTAGTTGGACACGTTTTGTGGAAAGATTTGCAGGATGGGTCACCTTGAGTAAGAACAATACCGTGAAGAGCATAAACTAACCCGTCGGACTAGGAAATTGACAAACTTCCAAATAGGGATGGCAATTTCCGGATCCGACCCGGGTCCGGATCCGGAAGGGGTCCGCCGGACCCGGTTACCCGGATTCTTTTTTTTTTTTAATTTTTTTAAAAATTTTAATTTTATTATTTTATATTCATATTTGCATTTTATTAGTTTTATTTCAATTCTTTTAATTTTTTATTAAATTCTATTATTTTTATATATATATGGCCATATATATTTATATTTTTTAATAAAATCTAATTTATTTTTTAATATTTTCCGGACCCGGGTCTACACGGGTCCGGATTTTTGATTCCGGACCCGGGTCGTCCGGGTCCATGCGGACCCGGGCCGGGTCCGGGTATTTTTGCCATCTCTACTTCCAAAGCGAACAATATTTGCTAATTGGGTCTGATCTTACCACTACAAAAATTATACCATTTAGCGTCGAAATAAATCGACGCCAAAAACCATATTTTCGACGCAACATATTTTTAGCGTCGAAATAATCAGACGCCAAAAGTGGACGCTGAAATGTCGACGAGAATAACTTTTAGCGTCGAATTAAATAATTACGACGCTAAATACTGTATTTGGCGTCCGATTTTTTTTGACGCTAAATTAAATTTTCTAACGCTATATGTTATATTAGGCGACAAAATAAGTCGACGCTAAAAGTTTGACTTTTAGTGTCGAAACATTTCGACGCTAGAGTATATTAAAAAAGTAATATATGTGTACTTACTGCGGCGATTTTCTTGTAACTATTAGCGTCGACATGTTCGACGCCAAAATCAATCTTTTGGCGTCGACTGTTTCGACGCTAATAGTTAAAAAAATTTGTTTTTTTAAAAAATTATTAATTTACTTCTTTTTAGTCTAAAATAATTGATTTAATATTTAATTTAAATGAAAAAAATTTCTGATAATAACAGAATTATGAAATATTATAATAATTATTATATTCAATTTTTTTTTTTAGAAAAAAAACATATTATATTAAAACTATTTGTTCAAAATGTTTATATAAAACCAAATATAAAATTTATTGCTGCTGTGATGGGGGACGCTCGAGCCCGATGCACCCTGACTGATTGAGGCCTCCAACATCTGACAGAAAACCATCATTTGTTGTTCGAGATGCTCAATCTTCTTCTCGTGGTCCACCTTGACCTGTTTTAGCTCGTCCTTAGTCTGTTGTAGCTCGTCTCGGGTGGTGGCTAACTCATCTCGAATAGAGACATTTTCCGAATTAACAGTACTGCGTGCAGATGACATCGGCTTCTTATGAGTGCCAAGGCCAACGTTGTAAACTGTCTGATTCTTGAAAACCAATTGCGACAACTGCTCATCTGGTATCGGGTCAGACCATGTCTCCTGAGTTTGATGTTGGAGTTCCATCATTTCGTTCTGTTTCAAAAAATAAGTTAATATTAGAATTTGAGAAAAAAAATTAATATATATAATATTAATTATTTTATTTTAAAAACTAAAACTTACATAGCAGCGTTCGGCTTCTTCATTTCTCCATTTGTTTCTCTCATTGTAATGTGTCACACGGAAAAAATCTGGAAATGATTGCACTTCACCTGTGTTACTCTGTTATAAACAGAAAATAAATTCAATATTATTCCACATTAGTTAAACAAATGAATTGTTAAATTTTACGTTATGATATATTTACCTCAGAATGTTCGACACGATGTTGGATAAATGGCTTCGAACCTCCACGGTGGTTAAAACGCAAGTGACTTCGATTTTCCGCATTTGCGTGACATTTATCCTGCATTTACCAACAATGTAAGTACCGAAAACAAAGACAATTATAAATTTCCGTTTATTTCAAAATTTACCTCGTGTTTTTTGGTAGACCAAAGCTCACATAAGAATGTCCAGTCTTACTCCTCTATAAAATCAGGCTTGTGTTGTGGAGCATCTGAAGGTCCATGTTCGTCGAATATTGGTTTTAGGACTTTTGTCCTATAATCTTTATAACTTTTCCCCATGTGGTAGTCAATATATTGTTGGACATTCACTTTGGTCAGATCGAAATCGAACCACTCCTACATGAATAGCAACCGAGTAAAAATCAGTATAAAATACAAATGTTAACTAACAAACAATATCGAAAACTTACATGTAGTGAAGAGAATAGCTGGTTGATTTTCGTCTCCCACGATATCTTTCTCCAAGAAACGTAGTTTTGGGGAGCTTCATATCGAGCTACAGCTCATATGGCTGTATTAAACGCTGAATTATGTTGTCCAACTTGACTGTGTCAATCATCTGATATCTCAATCCGGATACGGCCGTGAGTCTTAACGTACTTAGACAACCCCAGGCCACGGGTGCGTCATCGACCCTTTGCTGTACTGGACTCACATGTGCTAGCAGAGGCTCCACCAGGGCCAGTTGTCCTTGTTGATGTAGATTGAGTCGCATTAGCCCGTCTGCGATTGCCGGTGCCATCTGCAAAAACACAAAAAGTTTCATGTATTTGAATGTAATAGAACCAAACCAAACAAACACATGCATTTTATAGTCTATGTATGAACATTATATTACAAAACCAAACGCCAAATTCACCACAAGCCATGCAATTACAAACCCTTAAGCTCTTCTAGTCCCTCACGACACTCACATGCTCTCTCATTTTGATTACAATCATTCGGCAAAAAACAAATAAACTCGTTATTGTATCACAAGACTCGACAACCTCCCCTCTCATTCGAGACACAAAAACACAAACCCTAAGACTGCTCTCTCTTCTCACACTCTCACCTTTCTTTTTCATTTGACTCTCTCTCACTCAACAAACAATCAACAGTCCCTTCCAACCGACCAATTCAAACACACAGACCCACAAAATTTCAGAATTTGCTGCTGTTCTGCCCACACCTCATCATCATCATCATCATCATCATTATTATCACTCTCTTGATCATCACTAACTTCATCATCATCATCACTCTCTCAAACAGCAACAAAAACCTAATTGAAAATCTTTATAGCAACAAAAACCTAATTCAAAATCAGCCACACCCCTTATCATCATCATCAAATACACTAACTTCATCATCATCATCACTCTTTCAAAATGCAAAAAAAAAAAAACCTAATTGAAAAGTTTTATAGCAACAAAAACCTAATTGAAAATGAACATGCAATGAGACTTACCTGTAAAGTCGATGAATTTGCTGAAGAGAGTGGTTGGAGCCGAGAATACGTGCAGATGACAGTGAGAGGGGCTTTTTTTGATCGTCTGAGACGAGAAAGAAGAAGACACTGGTTTTAGGGATTTAATTGACATTTAGCGTCGAATAATTTCGACCCTAAAAAGTTGGCGGCTTATTAAAAAATTAGGGTTATTTTTCTGGGAAATTTAATTTTTTTATTTAGCGTCGCAATTGAATACTTTCGACGCTAAATGAAAGACATTTAGCGTCGATTATATTTCGACGCCAAATTTACATTTAGCGTCGAATAATGTCGACGCTAAAAAGTTGGCGGTTTATAAAAAAATTAGGGTTATTTTCAGGGAAATTTAATTTTTTTATTTAGCGTCGAAATATAATAATCGACGCCGAATGAAAGATATTTAGCGTCAATTATTATATTTCGACGCTAAATGAAAGACATTTAGCGTCGATTATATATTTCGACGTTAAATGTCTACCATTAAAAATAATAATAACAATTATATGATAATTATACTATATAATAATTAATTACGACAATCTTTCAACCATATTTAAATAATAATTAAAAACAACAACCATACATTATAATCCAGAAAATATTCATCAATCACAAAATACACTAACTTCATTAATCACTATTATCTTCGGTATTTGAGGATTCGTGACTGGAATCGAAGTCATCTTCAGTGTCAAATTCTTCTTCATTTGCTACTTCAACGCTCACTTCAGAATGATGAATTATCTCAACGTCTGTACTATCTCGTGTTAATGTGATATTTTCAAGAACGGTGACAGTTGGTCCATAAAATATCTGTTCAGGAACTTCGAAGTTGCCGGAGACTTCTTGTGTTTCATCTGAAATGTCAACTCTATATTTCTCCTGTGTGTCCCAAATGCCCCTATGTTGTAACTTTTCTACCACCATCCATCAATTTCCTAACTTTGGATCAGATATATATATCACTGAACGTGCTTGGGTACAAAAAATATATGGATCATTCTTGTACCAAAAACGTTGAACATTAATTGACGTTAGATGATTACTAACTTGAATTCTCATCTTTCTGGCATTTGGGTCAAACCACTACAGACGAATAGCACAATATGTCGTCTGGGTCGGTATATCAACTCAATGACCGATTGCAACACTCTGTAGAAGTCAATAAGATCTGAGCCGTGTTCTCCTTGGACTACAATTCCATAATTCTGAGTCACATGAGTAACATTTCGCTGTTCGGTATGAAATCTAACTTCGTTGACAATGCATCCACTGTATTCATTAGCCTGCTTTTGAGGCCCATAAGCCAAATAAACCAACGAGGATGACGAGTCCAATTGACCATTTTGCACTTGGTTCTTAATCTAACAATGAGAGAAATATATGTGTTAATGTCCTCTAACATAATTGTTTAAAGAAGCCACATAGATCAAGTACGACGTCGCATACATTCGGGGGGAGATAAAGTCGAATGCCAACAGGAAGGAGAATCTCGAGAAGCACATGACAATCGTGACTCTTTAATCCCGTTATTGTATCATCTCTGACCCAACGCCCAATATTCGATGCATAATCATCAGGGAATTTAACCATTTTCAGCCAATCACAGAATGATTTTCTCTCTGATTGAGTGAGCACATAACTAGCAGGTGGCTTAATAAGACCTCGAGAAGTGACTTGTAAATGCAATTCACTGCGAATTCTAAGATCTTGTAGGTCCAATCTAACATTTACAGTGTATTTTGTCTTACCCTGAATATTGAATAGTGTGCCCACTAAACTCTCACAAATGTTTTTTTCTATATGCATTACATCCAAATATGTCGCAAACTCAGAGTCCCCCAATATTCTACTCAAAGAAAATACTCTTTCATGTCCAATTCAACTCTTCAGGTAAGCGTTTTCGATTTTTATCTCTATATTAGGATGTTTACCTGGTATACTGTCTCTGAGATGTTGATGTTGGCAAACTATGTCGAATCCAGACAATGGACTGGACATACTCTGAGGTTCATGTTGACCGTTAAATAATTTACTCCTCCGCCAAGGATGACTCAACTCAAGAAATCTCATGTGCCCTGTGTATCCTATTTTATTTTGCAATCATTGCGAAGGTGTTTGACCGCACAAACTGGACATGCCATGTATCCCTTAGTGCTCCATCCAGATAATGAACCATAAGCTGGAAAATCATTAATGGTCCATAATAATGCGGCATGCATCTGAAAATACTGCTCGGAAGCTGCATCATAGGTATGCACACCTACATTCCATAATGTTTGTAACTCCTCGATCAATGGTCTCAAGTAAATATTCAAATCTTTACCAGGGGAACGTGGACCAGGGATAAGCAATGACATAAACATGAACAGATCATTCATACATTTCCATGGAGGTAAGTTATATGGAATAACAATAACGGGCCAGATGCTATAAGAGTTGTACATATTCCCAAATGGGTTAAAACCATCAGAGGCAAGACCTAACTTGACATTACGGGGGTCCTCAGTGAAACGGGGGTACATGTCATCAAATTCCTTCCACTCGGTCCATCCGCAGGATGTCTAAGTATGCCCTCTGCACCGATCATCTTTTCATGATGCCACATCATGTCAGTTGCTGTGTGTCGTGACATGAACAATCTCTGCAGTCTGGGCGTTAAAGGAAAATATCACAATATTTTGAGGCGCTTTCTTCCCTGTACCACGGACTTTGTACCGACTTTCACCACTTATCGGACAATATTCAAGTGATTCATATTCTGCACGAAATAATACACAATCATACTTACAAGCATGAATGGATTTATACCTCATTCCCAGATCACGCAATATTTTCTTTGCCTCATAGTACGACTTAGGTAATTCGCTTCCAACCGGTAACATTTGGCCCAGTAACTCTAGCATCATGTCAATACTTTTGTTGGTCATTCTGTTGATCACTTTAATGTGTAATAATTTCACAACGAAATTCAAGATCGACATTCCAGCACCTTAAAATGGAACTTTTTTGCCTCATCAAGTAGTTCACTAAATAAATTTTGATCATTTCCACTTAACACTGACATGTCACCACTGACACTATGACCAAATTGTGGACCTTGTAAGTCATGCAAAGCATCAGTTATCTCATCGTTTACAGGTTGATTGTAACTAATGCTCCCTTCACCGGAATCAATAAATCGTGACTGAGAATTATACTGCTCACCGTGATAAATTCATGTACGGTAAGTTGGTGATATTCCTGGCATGTATAAATGATTATGAACTTCATCTAACCGTTTCATTTTCCTATTTAAACAATTTGCACATGGACACCGAACACGACCTTCTGCATCAATGTGTTGCTTTGCGACTTCCATAAACTCATACACTCCATTACGATATTCAACACTCAATCTATCCAGCGAGCTCATCCAATTTCTATCCATTTAAGCGAAATACTTAAATATAATAATATAATTATTAAATATCATATTACATTCATCAACATTACTAATTCATTAATTATTTATTTAAGCATATACATATATATTTAGTTGATAAAGTAAATAGTTTACAGAAAAATTCTATTTAGTTAATTAATTAACTTAATCTACATATATGAACCATAAACCATTAACAAAAAGTATATAATAAACATAATCATAAAAATTGAAAAATAATAAAGAAATATAAAAAGAAGACTTACCTTATGGAAAATTGATTACAATTTTATTGAAAATTTGTAGGAGAGTTGTGAGGTTGCAGATGACAGATTCTGAGATTTCAGAGGATGTAAATGAAGAGAATGGGAGAAAAAACAGAGGGGGAGAATGGTTGGTGGCATTCTGCATTTTAATCTATATTTAGCGTCAAATTTATTTTTTCGACGCTAATTGTTGTTATTTTTAGCGTCGAATAAACTATTTCGACGCTATGTCCAATTTTTAGCGTCGACATAAATTTAGACGCTAAAGATCAGAGGATTGTCGGTGGAATCTTCCTAAACCTTTAGCGACGCTACTTAGTCGACGCTAAATGTATAGTTTTTGGCGTCGACAAATATATTTGACGCTAAAAGTATAACATTTAGCGCCAAAAATTATTGGAATAGTAAAAAGTTAGCGTCGAATATGTTTCGACGCTATAAGTGTACTTTTAGCGTCAACAATTTTTTTCGACGAAAAAAATTGAATATTTGACGTCGAATATTTATTTCGTCGCTAAAATCTTGTATTTGACGTCGAATATTATTTACAACGCTAAAAGTGATTTTTAGTGTCGAAATTTCTCCTTCAATGCATTATATGCAAATAACAAAATATTTTCTTTCATTTGTCTTTCATATAATTAGAAATTAGTTATTTAGAAGTTATTTAATATAGGAAGATAGGTGGGGTTGATACGATTGACTCGTACTCATTTTTTATAAACATGTAATTGTCTTAAAAAACAATATCATTTGATAAATTCAAACTAGAGCCAGTTGGGTCTAATCTTGTGTTAATGAGTTTAGATCGTTGGTGATAATTGGAAGAAAAAAAGGCTAATGTTATAGGTTTTAGAGTAACATGAAGTTAATTATAAATCTTTAATTGTATTAAGCGGATTAGATCAGATCATTATCATGGAAATAGTTGAGCTGGCAATATATGGACTGATGAGTTTGGGTTTGACTTGTTCTTGCATATTATGCTGACTCTTTGTTTTTATTTTTCATTTTGGCTATAAAGATTGATTTTATTGAAGATTTTAAATCTAAAAATCTGGACATTCATTTAATCCCTTAGCTTTAACATTCAATCGTAATTCGTAAGACTAATTTGGACTTGTTATGATACTATACGAATTAATTTACCACTGACTTAGAAACATAAGCTGATTGAAATACAAGTTCATACAATATATAGAAATGGCTTGCTACCTAAAGAAACCTAAAAATGTATTATG
Source organism: Zanthoxylum bungeanum (assembly GCA_019454045.1). Lineage (NCBI taxonomy): Eukaryota > Viridiplantae > Streptophyta > Magnoliopsida > Sapindales > Rutaceae > Zanthoxylum > Zanthoxylum bungeanum. Next base: position 674,874 of record SKCR01028362.1, read on the forward strand.
TGACATTCATCACTTATAACTATTAACTAGAAAGAGATATTTTGTGTGAATTTATGCTTATATTAAGAACAAAACCTCAAGAAATTCGAACTTCAAAATTCATTCACTTTGAATTTCTAATCTTAAACTTCGGAGTTAGATATTTCTGATGAATGTATGTTAAAAAAAAAAAAGGGTATGGAGTATGGACTATGGAGGTTTTGGCTGTTAGTAAAAGATCACATGGATTCCCTCAGTTGAAAATCTGACAAGGAAAAGCTAAGTAGCTTAGCTAAGTAACTTTTGTAAGAATCTGTGCTTTGTCAGCCTTTTAACCTCATCTCCCTGTGTATGGTCGTACGACCGACCGTATTATTACCAAATGACGAATCCTCTCCTCCTTAAGCCTTAGGATTCAACTCTCAACTCAAGATCCCCTCATCACTCTGTATCTCACTCACGCTCCATTGGATATATAAGATTTGTCCATTCATTTTTAGATTTTAAAATGTTACAAGCAAAATTGTGTTCCACTCTAATTACAAACAGTTGATAATTAAAATTATAGTTTTTTTATTAATAACAATTCTTTGTATAAAATTTTTTAAATTATGTTTTATATTATCGGGAAATTATCATTTTTATTGATTTATATATGAAAATATCCGAAAATTTTAAACAAGTTCATTTTTATACAAAAAATTCCAATTATTGTACTAATTTATATTTTTTAGATGTAAAATAGTACACTAATAAAAATTTTCAAGTGTAGATTGTTACACTGATCGAATTTTAACGTGTAATTAATACACTTATTGAAAATTTTGATGTAGAATTTAACTTGTTTAAAGTTTAAGGATTTTTCATACATAAATAGTTTTTGAGTGGAAAAATGATAATATCCTTATATTCTTTATCACATTTTTATTGGGCTATTGCTAATCTTTAACGAATTAACGAATTAAAATTGTATCGAATCCTTCATGAATCGAATCAAAATGTGAGAGATTTATATTCGAATATGTAAGTTCCATTTTTTTTTATTGGCAATGTCTGTGACAAAACAAGTTCAATTGAGTTGTAACAAGTCTTGAAGATCTTGGAGCAATTGGACTGGTTTCTGGTAAAGCTGGAGCATTTTCGTTAGTGCTGCGTTCGTTACACCGTTCGAACGTGTGGCGTTAGTGACACGTTCTCCATTGGGTTCGAACAAAATATTTCAGAGAACAAACGTTTATGGTACATTCGAGGAAACGTTCGAACGAAATATTCCAGAGAGCCAGCGTTCGTGGTGCGTTCAAAAAGCGTTCGAACGAGTCTTTCCAGTGGGCACACGTTCGTGGTGTGTTTGAGTAATCGTTCGAACGCGACTGCGACCTGAACGCGTTTTTCAGCCTTTTCACTTTGAGAAACCCTAAATCTTCACCCTACCTATAAATAGAACATGTGGCCACCATCCTCAAGCGTTGAAACACAAATCTTTTGAGCTCAAATCTTTCAAAGCTTTCAACCTTCTTTGATTCCACCATTTAAGATTTCTTCATCTTCTTATCTTCTTTGTTAATGTTGTGAATCTCTATTTGATAAACCTTCAACACAACCTAACCCAAAATTCCTAATCCTTAAGAGTTCTCAAGGAGGAAGATTGGTAGTCGGAGTTCCGACGATTAGAAGTGAAGAGACAATCCGCTCAGAGACTTCAGAGGTTCTAAAGAAAATCGTGGGTTATGGGCTTGAGGAGTTCTTTGAGTTCTTGCAGTGTAGAGGTACTTGAGTCGGTGGAGTCGCCACCATATGTCTTGACCATCGCTGTAAGTTTTTTTTCCTATATAGTGGATTGGGCTGGTAGCCGAGATACCCAGAGTAGTTTCTTACTCACACGAGTTTTCCATTTCGTCACCAAAATTATTGTGTTGATTTTGTGTGATTGATTTATTTTCCGTAATTTATTTTGTTTGTTTATATTGTGGTTGCTTGTTGAGAATCAATAGACACATTAATTAGGAATTGTCTTGATTAATTGTGATTAATTCCGCATAGGGTCAGAACTTAGGGTAATCACGAACTTTTAGAATCGTTTACTAAATAAATTCTGATATCAAGATTCGTATTCGATTCATTCAATATTCGTTTAGCCATGACATAATTTAATGACATAAATTAACATACAAATAAATGTAAATAAATTAACATTTATTTACATTTATTTGTTCATAAATGTATACATATGAAAAACACAATTAATAAATTTTCTAAAAATAACTTACTAAATATAGATAATATTATTTTTCTACGATAATTGACAATGATTTATCGAATCTTAGTTGAAAAATAACAATTATTGATAAAGAAAAATAATAAAACACATCGTAAATGAATAAACGAATCAGTGAGCTTAAATTCGTATTCGATTTGTTTAATAAACGAATCAAATCGAATTGACATACTTATTAAACAAATTCATTTGTTTAATTCATATTTATTTTAAAGCGAATCAAATGGAACGAATAAATGAATCATAACTCAAATTGTCTCCCCTACTCATTATCCCACCTAGTAATATTTCTTCATTTTTTAAAAATTTTGGGATACCATTTTCCCTCGTAATGATGTGATAAGTTATGACACTGATAACCACAACGGGTGTGATTATGTAATATAAGTCTTAAAATTTGATTGTTTAAATCATAAGTTTGAATCATGGGTTATACTTCTTGTAAGTATCTGAGACAACCGGAGATTTTATCAAGTAATTTAGTGGCGGAGTTTCAAAAAAAAAAGTGATGGCACGGACGTGGAAAGTAAGTCTCTAAATTGCATTGAGCGAATGAAGAACACATGATAAAACGATATGGGCTTGGCTTTAAAATATTAATAAACAAATATTATTTATGTGCTGATGCAGCTTCCCACTTCCAATAAACTCCAAACTATTTCACATGCATTATAACCTGTTTATTTCATTTGTTAATTAATTTCCTGAACAAAAGGCCTTTAAAAGCTCAATTCTCCCATCCATTAACAACCCCATAGGCACCAAATTTAGCCTCTCTTTCTGTCTATCTTTGATCAGCTCTCTCCATGCTACTGTTCTTCTCCACAAAATTTTAGAAAAATAAAATAAAAAATCAAAAGAGTTTCAAAGAAATGGCACTAGAGGCAGTAGTTTATCAGAAAGATTTCTTGAGTTATAATGGCAGCAAAGATATTAACAGCTGGGGCAGCAGCGCCGGCCCCTATGAAATCTGTGGCTTAGTAAATGAAGATAATGACAAAGGCGACTGCTGCTCTTTTGATGATCAGTACTTTCTCGAGAACCAAACAGAAAGTATTCTTAACGCCGGCGCTTATAATTGGAACAACCCCACATCTTCTTCTCCTCCAACAATGGTACTGCCAAATTTCAACGAGTTTTACTCAGAAGAAGATGCTAACGCTAATAACGTCAGCTCAATAGTGGGGTCTGATCATCATCCTCTTACTCATCAGATGGATACTTCTTCTTCAGATCGTCCCAAGAGACGCCGAGCCAAGACTAGAAAGAACCAAGAAGAGATTGAGAATCAAAGAATGACTCACATTGCTGTCGAGCGTAATCGAAGAAAACAAATGAATGAATATCTCTCTGCTCTCCGATCTTTAATGCCAGACTCTTATGTTCAAAGGGTATGTAACTTACTCTTAATTTGCGTAATTAAGTTATTTGGTTAATTAATTTGATTTTTGGAAATAGTCTTTCTGTGAGGCAAAAAAAAAAAAAAAACAGGATAAAGTTTCGTACATCAGAATTTGTATGATCTGAGTTAATTATTGTATTTTATTGATTTTAGGGTGATCAAGCATCGATCATTGGAGGTGCCATTAACTTTGTTAGGGAACTGGAGCACAAGCTGCAGTCACTTGGTGCTCTGAAAGAAGTTAAAGAAAAATCTGAAAATGGAAGCTCATTGGAATGCTCACCATTTGCTGAATATTTCATATTTCCACAGTACTCAACAAGTTCAATTCGCTCTGAGAGCGAAGCATTGCTGAGTCACGAGACACAAAATTCCATTACTGATATTGAAGTGAACATGGTGGAGAGCCATGCTAATCTCAAAATTAGATCGAAACGGCGGCCGAAGCAGCTCTTGAAGATGGTTTCTGGGCTCCATAGCATGCGCCTTACTGTTTTACACCTTAATGTCACTACTGCTGATGAAATTGTTCTCTATTCTCTCATTGTCAAGGTAATTAATTAGCTATAGAAAAAAATTAATTAACTTATAATTGAGCTTAATTGATTTAATCAGCTTGGTGACTATATAATGCAGGTTGAAGATGACTGTAATTTAACTTCAGGGGATGACATTGCGACAGCGGTTTATCAGTTGCTAGGTAGGATTCAAGAAGATGCTTTATGTTGAATTGAATCAATAATATTATTACCCACTGTATTTGGAAACCATATGTGGGTACTTTCTTTGTTTAATTACCTGAAATTGCTGTTTTTTTTTTCTTTTTCCGCTCTTCAATTTCATTTTAGTTTAGTTTGTTGTGAAATTCTAGGTAATGGGGTTGGCCTTTTTTCGGCTCTCTTTTTTACCCTTTTGCATTTTTTTTTTCTTCCTATTATTTAGAGCATATTGTGTTTGAGCCACACATAAATGCTTAGTCAATTCAACCCTTAGTTACTGTAACTTCAATAATTTATGTAGTGCTCTATGTATTTGATAATGTTGGGCTATATATGTATGCCAGCCTATTGTTGTCATCATGGGCAATATGTTCTTGAATGATTCAATTTTGTGCTATTTACATAAATCTTATACGGGTTTTAGTTCTTTTGGAGATCACTTAAAGATTTTCAGTTTTTCCCTTGTATATATATATTTTTACATGATTATATATAGTCCATAAACCAAATTTAGCAACAAACCAATCTTAATCTACATTCCATATAAACAAATAATTATCGAAGAAATGAAATACGATGTTAGAGATTATTATGTGAGTGTCAGCTAGTTTAATTGATAAAATTTCCCTAATGTAAATAAGAAGTTTGAGATTCAAAATCAATTCATATATATAATATATATAATTGATAAGCCAATTGAGTTACCATTAAGCTAAATTATATATATAAGATAATATCAGAGACCGTTTTATCAAGATAGTGAGGTACATGGCGAGACTTTGTTGTTTAACAACATTACGATATTAACTTATTGCTAAATAATGAGGATGTATGTTTGCACTTGATAATTTTTAATTATAGACTACATTATATATAATTAAAAAAAAATATGGCTTATAAATCACAAGAGGATATGTGATCATTGTGAAGATTTTAAAATGGAGTGAGAAGCAGACTCTGAAAATCAAGATTTTGTACCCACAAAAGCTACTTAAAGGGAAAGCTTTCAAGAGCAGCTATAAAGGTGAAGTACCAAAGATAGCTGCCATTAACAGCTTTAGAAGGCTCAGCTTTATCTGCAACACTCCACAGTTTTATTTTTTATTTTTCACTTTTGTTCTAGTTTTTATGTTTTTTTTTTTTTTAATGATGATATTGATGATGATCCTCTTGAAGGCCAAGCTCCATACCGACACATAATGTTCTGCTTTCAATGTTTTTTTGTATCTGTAAATTATGGGCACATGATCCTTTTTTTTTTTTTTTTTTTTTTTTTTAATTTTCAAAATGACACCAAATCAAAATGATTTGCACTTTGAATTATGTAATGTACGGGCTAAATTTGAGTCAAGAATCTAAATATTATTATGTCTTAGGCCTACGTATTGGACTTGTACCAAAACATATCGCATGACCTTCAATTGGCTCAAAATAGCATTATAAGCTACCACCAAGGCCTAATCCATGCGAATTCCAATTATTGGAAGACGAGTATGCGCACAACTTACATGTAGGGCTCATGAGCCGGAATACCCATAAGAGTAGGAGGCCTATACAACTTAAAAGGTCTCCAAAAAAAACCACAGACCATGTTAATCATAGTCCATTTCCAACAAGGAGACTAAGTATTTGGATTAATCCAAATGCAATTGAGATTACACTCAGTCTCAGGACACCCATACATTCCTAATTCAATCTCGACTCCATTATCTTCTCTTAATGAAATTGGAATTCAACTACTCCAAGGAATCCTAAACTGATTAAGAGGCTACTTTCGCAGTGTATAAAATGACTATCACAGCCTACAAAGTTGCTCGGAGACGCGTGTACCAACTTGACAATCAGATTCACCGATGATAGGAGTTCAGGCTTGGCAAACTCATCACGATACCCTAGTCATCTCATTACAGGTAGCCAATTTTATGATCAAGTGAGTGATGGTAGACACCAGTTATTTAGCCAACATAATCTACACTAAAGCTCTAACAGACATGGGCGTAGAGTTGGACAAAATCACACGACGGTCGACAGTGTTGATCGGATTCAGTGGGGAGCAGAAGTTTATATTGGGAGATATCTCACTCTCAGTATACACTGGAGGGCAGTCTCATCGGCCGCCCGTTGATTCATGACATGAGGGCAGTCTCATCCACCTTCCATCCAGTGTTGAAGTTCCCTAACAAGTGGGGCATACAAGAAATCAGAGGAGATCATCAGGCCTCAATGAGTTGCTACCAGACAACCCTGAAGGCCAAACCCGTTTCAGCATAGCAATTACAGAACGGGTCGAGCCAGATCAACCCAATATCGAAGAACTCGACAAGGTCCAGATCCACCCCAATTGGCAGACCACAAGGCCCAGATTGGGGCCCATCTTGAGCCCAAGCTACGCGCAGAATTGATCAAATTCCTCATGGAGCGACACGACTGCTTCGCGTGGTCACATGAAGATATGATGGGGATCGACCTCAATATGATAACCCACTAACCCTATGTGGACCCAGACTACCCTCAAGTGAAGCATAATAGAAGAAAATTTACCCAAAAAAGGATCTGAATCATCGACGAAAAGGTTCAGAAGCTTTTGGAGAATGGAGCCATCAGAGAGGTCCGGTATCCTAACTGGCTAGCCAACGTTATGGTGGTTCGGAAGAAGAATGAGAAGTGGTGAGTCTGTATCGACTTCATGGATCTGAACAAGACATGCCCGAAAAACTCATTCCCTCTGCCTTATATCGACTCGATGGTCGATGCTACAACTGGACATGAGTTACTGAACTTCATGAACGCCTACTCAGATTACAATCAGATCCTCATATATCCAAACGACTAGGAGAAGACGGCCATCATCACCATACCGATACACAATGTTCTGCTTTCAATGTTTTTTGTATCTATAAATTATGGGCACATGATCCTTTTTTTAATTTTCAAAACGACTTCAAATCAAAATGATTTGCACTTTGAATTATGGCCCCATGAAGTGTACGATGTTCACGGTCGAATCCCTGTGCAAAAATTAGAAAGAAAAAAAAAAGATAGAAAAAAATTGATTTGTTGGTGGGGTTTGAGTGTCTATAAGAGGCAGAATAAAAGAGAATAAAGTTGATGATTATGTATTATTAAAGTGACAGTTGACTATTATTTGATGCTTGGAAAACAGTAATGGACTTTCATGTCTGGGCATTAAGGCAGTTCATTATTAAATATTTTGTTTTGGCAATTCAAACATTTTCCCAATATCAAATGACAAGTTTTACAGATATTGGAGAACGATAATTTAATCTAAGATTCTACCGAGTATAATTCAAAAATCTGCATCAACTATAGAGTTTACTGAATTCTAAATCCATACAACCATAACATAATTTGAGATTTTATTAAACATAATTTAGAAATTTGTATAAATAGTGGAAATATTTTTTCCCCATTTTATTAAGGGAAAATCTCACTTGGATGTGAATTTGTCATATGATGAACAATTGCGGAACCACAAGCTTGAGGTGGTTGCGGCTACCCTAAAGTTTTTGAACTTCTAGAGTTAGATTTGTCCATCGGGGGCGTGGTTTGGTGGTGTAGGATTCAGGATCTGATCTTCAGGTTTTGGGTTCGAATTCAGGGGGTGCGTTTCTTATAAGAGTCTGGGATAGTCAGAGATTTTACCTACTCCGTTTAAATCTGGATCGGGTGATTTGGCGATATGATTTTTAACGTTTAAAAAAAAATAGATTAATTGTAAAAATTTTGAAAAATTGCCAATACTAGGCACTGCAACATTGCAAATATTTGGAGAACCCATGAATATGTATGGCTATTTAGTCTCCAAGGAGCGTGACTTACTGATGTAGGGTTCATGATCACACCTTGAGGTATTGGGTTCGAATCCAGAGAATGTGTTTCTTGTAAGAGTCTGGGTTTACCTGCTCCGCTTAAGCTCATAAGGAGTGGTTTGGCGGCGGGGTTTCAAACGATTCCAATATATATATATATATATATGCCGCTGCCGAGGAAGGATCCATGGCTTCTCGCAAACTATACATATGATGCTGTTAATTTCTTCATCGTATTTTCCCAGAAGTTGTGAAGGCTCTTGCTTGTGCTTGGACCAATGTGCAAAATGATAAGTGGATGGTGATGATCAAGTGTGAAAAGTGAAATGAAAAAGCATTATAGAATAAATATGTAGTGCTTTTTGAAGCAAGCCCCCATGTAATTGAGATAAAAATTACTGTAACTGAGTGAATGGAGAATGAACTGGAATGGATGTTTCTCAGTCTTTGACTGTATCTCTTAACTTTACATGTGTCCGTCCCAATGATATTTCAACACCTGCATTCTATGGTAAAAGATAAGACCAATATTGTAGTATTATCAACTATTCATGCATAGGGAGTGTAAGTTTTGTGCTTTATTTTATTATTTTTCATATTATTCACATGAAGAGTCTATTAATCTTCACACCCAAAAAAAAAAAAAAAAATCATTTTCTTAATTTAATGAAACAACTCATATCAGATTTATGATGACATAATTTAGATCTAAAATCAGCAGGATCTACTTTAAATATTTAGAAGAAAAAAAATCAATTTCTATAATACTTACGAGAAAATTCGAACTCCTAATGTTAAAATGAGATGAAAATGTGTCCAACATACACCAGATTCTTTATATTATGAGAGACTAAGTTTTTATATTTGAGAAGAATCCAAGTCTTAAAATCTCTCTTTTCTTCTTCCTTTTTTTTTTTTTTTTTTTAAAAACCTTCTTGTTTTTTTTTTTTTTTTTTTTTATAGTGGGGGGACATTTGGTTGAATGATTCCATTATCTCTCTCATATTATTTCTAACTTTTCATGTAAAAGCAAGGGTTGTGAAAGCTTTTATAGTTCAAGTGACACCAGCAGAATAAATATTTCTTGTGGTGAGCTCATTTTGTATCCAATAGAATTTAAAAAATTACAAAAAGAGATGTGGGAGCTAGATTTAAGATTTGAAGTATATATGTTACACAATCAAAGAAAGTTAAATAATTAAAATGCAGATAGTGACTTCATTCTATAAAACAGAATAAAGCAAATTAAAGAGGAATAAAGAGATTACCCTGAAACAGGAATTGAAAAGGAAGGATAAAAATAATAATCATATGGATCAATCTAGATGTTAATCTATCAAAGTTTTGGTCCCACGAGATGGACCAGGGAAAGAAAAAAAAAAGAAACCAATAAAATTTAGGCAAAATTTATTTAGTCTTTGGTGGGTGGGATGTTGATGCCTTGATCTATTCTGTTAAGAAAATGATTATGGTAATTGTAAAGTTGTGCTACCTAAAGCATGTATTCATGCGAAGGAGACACGAGGTAGGTAAAAATATCCCACCATAACATAAAAATAACATCAATCAGAACCTATTGGTCGAACAACCATTTAGCAAATTTTTGAGTTTTCCTCCTATAAGGGTATAATAGGTACTCAGATGGATTCTTAAAATAAATGGTTATTATCATTTCATTACTTTATAAATTAAAAATAACAAATGAGTATAAAAAATATCATGAAATAACAGATATTTTCTTTAAAAATTATAATAATCCTAAATTTGGACTGATTTATTGACATGTTTAAGTCACTTTAAAATTGAATATGGGATCTATCTAATATGATAGAAAGAGGGTTTGATTACTGGAATACTAAGCATGTCCCATGAACATATGGTGTTAGAGTTATGCTCTGTAGCTAGAATGTGTTGGACTCAACATCGGTTAAATATGTTAGGGCCAGTGTCCATTTTTCATTGGCGGAGCCCTACACTTCTATTCAAATTCAAAAACTTATTAAAATATGTTTTATAAATTAATAAAAATTTTAGTTTTTTAATGAAATAAATTTACTTACCCTCACTAAAATAATTGTTTTTATTAATTTTTTTTTTTTTTTATGAAATTCAAATTAACTTCACGCACTTAATTTTCCGACTCTGTCACTGCAATTTCCCGCATAGGATTTAATCGGAAGGAGGACTGTTGGCTGGAAAAGGAAGATACATGGGCCGACTTATATGTAAATGAGCCACTCCATCTAAACAATTAATCTTGACTAAATTTTTTGGATATCTATATTCACCCTATCGTAATATTGTCTCTGGCCTTCAAAGGATTGGAGAAATGAATACATATAGTGCATTAAACAATACCTAGCCGCCTAGTTATATTGGTCATGAGCTCTCAATGTAAGAATGTGTTTAGGGATGGTAGAATAGTTCGGATCCGGTCCGGTCCGGTCCGGTTCATAATTTTTTTTTTTTTTTTTTTATTTCGGATCGGATCCTAGAATTAGAAGTCCGGTTTGGGTTCAGGTTCGCGCCGGGTTCAACACATTAAGTCCGAGCTTAAATAAATAAAAATTATATATATACATTATATTAGAAAACAGGCTGTGTCGCGATGCGACGCCCAAAGATTTTAGCTACTGCTTGATAATCACATTTTTTTATAAACGGACCGGATAAAACTCGGGCTGGGCTTTTCCCAAGCCCTGACCAATATTTTATTTGTCGGGCTTATCAAAGTCCAGGCCCGGGCCGGACCCGGCCCATTGCCACACTTAGGTGTGTTTGGTTTGTAATCCTCATACCGCGGATGGATGAAGAATGAATAAGAGAATACTTATTCCTTTGATTTGTAATTTTTAGAAGTGAATAATTAGGATCATTCTCTCACCATTCACCCATAATTCTCCATAATTCATTATTATTTGAAATATGAGAATAATCAAACTCACATATGAAAAATCAATCAAATGTGAAATATTAAATTTATACTTAATAAAAATTAAGGAAAACCGTTATACTAAATAAATATGAACTATTAGATTAATCCTACACTATTTATTCAATTTACACGTTTTTTACATTAGAATAAAAATCATAAGGCTGGGTACTGAGCGCTTTCTTGCTTCTTCAAGGTTAGCTTCTCAGCCTATTATTAACTTTGTAATTCATTATCGATTAAGACTTTAAAATTCTAACTTCATCAATTTTCAGATCGTTTGTTTTTAAATTTATTACCTATTAACTATAACTTTGCAATTTATTGCCTATTGACTTTATAATTCCCGCTGAACTTTTTGTTTCTTCTTCATATATATTTGCTGTTCATTAGTTAATAAATCTATTAGATTTTCACCCAAAGTTATTAATGGAATTATATGTAATGATTTTATCTAAAACTTAAACTCATGGTCCATAATTAATTTGAACCAAATAAGATTATTTGTATTATCCACTCAACCTCAACCTCATTTATTGTTCATACTTAGTGTCGGACTCGCCTAATTCTTATCTTAATAAAAATAAGAACCAAACACATTCTATGAGTGGAAAAGTTCAACTATGCAACGGTGGTTCCACCTCATCTAAATAATAATCCAATATTATAATGACATACATAGAGATGATAATTTTCTCTGTCACGTCCTGATAGGGTCTCGTCTGTTTGCGACGGGATTTGTGACATATTTTTATGTCTCATTTTAAAAATGGGCCGGGATAAAAACGTGTCCCAAAACTCAAGCAGGACATAATGAGACAAGATTTAGTGGGGTAAGACATGTTTTAACTTGATGAGTGTGTGAAGTTCCAAAAATAGGATGAATTTTAGGTATGCAGTGCTAAATGGAGCCATCCCACCGAGAATGTAGGCTCATACAAGGTTCAGCGCGACTCCTGCATGGGCCCCAAAAGGGAAAGTTAGAAATAAAAAAAAAAAAATACTAACAATAAAAATTAATGGTAAAAGAATAAAAATAATTAACAAACAAGAAAAATTAGAGAAATCCTTGAACTGTCAACAGACTTAAGGCAACCATATATTGAAAATTTTATTACAATATTTGCAAATTCATATACCTCCTCACAAGCTGGAACCAAATTTGAATCTTAAATCAAGTTGGAAAAATCGTATGCGCCAACATCTCCGATCACGAAATACTATCAATAGATTTTCATCAGACTCAGACTCAGACTCAAATCAATCGATTAAAGCAAGCACAGTATTAATAATAAGAATAGGCCACCCCCATGAATCTCGATCTCCGTACGTAGAAAGAAACCACCATCAACGGCAAAAATTACTTAATTATGGATAGTGATCATAAATATCTATCTTTCTTTATGATAACCGAATATCCTTGGCAATTTATCTGCGCAGTCAACGGCAAAAATTACTTAATTGTTTACTTCATATTATCGGGAAGATTGGACCGTGATTTGACGGCACGGCAGCAATGTCACGCTTCTTATTCCATGATAGGATACCCATGTCCGATCCAATGAACCAGCAAAAGCAAAAATGAATTATCAGAGAGTTAATAATTTTAGGGTTTTTTTTTTTTATGGTTTGTGTTTATTATTTAGTTATTCTTTATATTTTTAAAAATTAATTAATTGAGTGCTTAAAAAATGACAATTTTGAAGTTCTTTAAATGTCACTAGTACATGTATGGGATTAAATATTTTAGCCTAATACAACAAAATCTCAGTCAAATTAATACACGAGCCTTATTGAACAAATTAAATGCAACTTAATTAAACGGTTTTCGTGAATAAACAGAGATTTCTCCACCAAAACTTGTCCATGGGAGTTTGATTATTATTTATAAACACATGATCAATAATATCTCTCTAAAATGATTTGGGGAAATCATAATACATTGATCGAGATTTTAATAATGTTGATATCTTCTATATTTGTCATTTTGGCTATGCCCATCATTTTCTTCTCTTTTATGCTTGTAATTGTTGTGATTAAACACACACGAATAGATGTGATTAGAGAGAAAACTCTTCTTTTATATTACAAACAAAAGAATTACAAAGCTTACAATCCAAACTTTACAAAAAACTCTCAAACACTTTATTCTCTATCACTCACACGTTCTGGGATGATTTTACAAAGCAATGGAATGCTCAATTTATAGTGTCATAGACGTGTGAACAGTGTCACACGTCTTAGACACGCTTTGCATGCAAGCTGGAGCATGCTGCCAATTTGCCAAAGTTTTCAACTTAGCTTTCGGTGCTTGTTGTTCTCTTCTGCATGAATTCTTCATGCACAGCTCACAGAGCTGTCTTCAACAAATCCCCCAATCGGTGAAGATTTCCCTGAAATCTGAGCCGACCATCAATCATCCAATCCGGATCCTCAAAAGGATCCTCCCATGGCTGCATCTGTATGACTGTCTACGTACCCTGAGTTGGGATCAAGCCAATCGTAGTTCTATGTATCTCCCCAATCTGACTATGTGGAGAGTTTTGTCATCCCGGCTATGACACGACAGATTTCAAGCTTCTCATTCGGTAAAACCTTGGTGAACATATTGGCACCGTTGTCGTCGGTGTGAATTTTCCTGAGTTCTAAAAGCCTCGAGCTCAGGACGTCTCGTATCCAATGATACCTCACATCGATATGTTTTGACCTCGAATGAAATGTCGAATTCTTACCGAGATAGATAGCACTCTGGCTATCACAGTACAAAGTGTACTTCTCCTGCTTGAAACCCAATTCCTGGACGAATGTCTTCATCCACAACAATTCTTTGCAAGCTTCTGTCATTGCAATGAATTCTGCCTCTGTTGTAGAAAGTGCAACACATCTCTGCAACCTTGACTGCCATGCCACAGCTCCTCCTGAGAGAGTAATCCGATACCCCGAAGTAGACTTTCAGGTATCCACATCTCCTGCCATATCTGAATCGATGTAGCCCATCAACACCGGCTTGTCACTGCTTCCAAAACATAACCTCATATTGGTTGTGCCTCGTAGATACCGCATAATCCATTTGACATCATTCCGGTGTTCTTTTCCTGGGTTTGACATAAACCGACTGATCAATCCAACTGCGTGTGCTAAGTCTGGCCTCGTGCACACCATGTCATACATAAGACTTCTCACTGCTGAGGTGTATGGAACCTGTTTCATTTCCTCATTCTTTGTCTCAGTAGAGGGACGCTGTTGTGTACTCAATCTAAAGTGGATAGCAAGAGGAGTGCTAACCGCTTTAGCCTTGTCCATCTGGAATCTCTGAAGTACCTTCTCGATGTACTCCTCCTGTGACAATATAACTTCCTGGCTTTCCGATCACGGTCGATCCTGATGCCGAGAATCTGCTTAGCTGGCCCTAAGTCTTTCATCTCAAAAGACTTACTCAGTTGCTGCTTCAAATTATCAATCCTTGATTGATTCCGGCCAACTATCAACATATCATCTACATACAGCAGTAAGATGATAAAGTCATCGTCAGAAAACTTCTGAACGAAAACACAATGGTCTGAAATGGTCTTCTTGTATCCATTCTCCCCCATAACTGACTCAAACTTCATGTACCACTGTCTCGGTGCCTGTTTCAAACCGTAGTGGCTTTTCCTGAGTCTGCACACATAGTCCTCTTTCCCGCTGACTCTGAAGTCTTCTGGTTGCTCCATGTAAATTTCTTCTTCCAGATCTCCGTGAAGAAATGCGGTCTTGACATCCATCTGCTCAACTTCCAGGTCGAAGCTTGCTGCTAAGTTGAGTACCACTCTGATGGATGACATCTTCACAACTGGAGAGAAGATTTCATCGAAGTCAATGCATTTCCTCTGATTGAATCCCTTGACGACTAGTCTGACTTTGTATCGGGGTTGTGAAATATGCTCTTGTTGCTTTACCCTGTACACCCATTTGTTCTTCAAATCTCGTTTTCCTTTTGGCAAGTTCACCAACTTAAAAGTGTGATTGTCATGCAAAGATTTCATCCCATCTTGCATGGCTTCCTAATACTTTTCTTTGTCCTCTGTTTCCACAGCCTCCTGGTAGCTCTCGGGTTCTCCCCCATCAGTAAGCAGCACATACTCATATGTAGAGTATCTGGTTGAAGGTCGCCTCTCTCTGTCAGACATTCTCAGTGGAACTGTTGGTGTAGCTTATGATACTGGTGGTTGATCATGATCTTCATCTCTAGGAGCTTCATCACATGTACCCTCATGTCTGGGAACCTCATCTTCAACTCGTACTGGCACCGGTGCATGAGGTTCCGGATTCACATCTCTGTATTGCTGGGGCATTGTCTTCATCTCCTTTCGGATATCTTCTATGGTCTGGTCTTCAACAAAGACAACATCTCGGCTTCTGACAATCTTCTTTTCAACAGGATCATACTATTTGTAGCCGAAATCATACTGACCATAACCAATAAAGACACACTGTCGCGTCTTTGCATCAAGCTTGGATCTCTCGTCCTTTGGGATGTGTACAAAGGCTTTGCACCTAAAGACATGCAAGGGTTCGTAAGACACTTCTTTACCTGTCCAAGCTTGGTTAGGAACATTACCTTTTAATGCGACTGTTGGGGTCATGTTCAAAACATGTACTGATGTGTTGAATGCCTCCCCCCAAAATGTCTTCGGCAGCTTGGCTTGTGACAACAAGCTTCTGATCCTTTCGCACAAGGTTCTGTTTATCCTCTCAGCTAGGCCATTTAGCTGAGGTGTCTTCGGACGTGTCGTTTGATGTCGGATTCCTTGCATCTTGCAGTACTGATCAAACAGATCTCTGTATTCTCTATCGTTGTCTGTTCTAATGCATTTGAGATTCTTACCGGTTTCTCTCTCCACCAGAGCATGAAACTCCTTGAACACTCCCAGCACTTGATCTTTTCTCTTCAAGGTGTATGCCCATGTCTTCCTTCAATGATCGTCTATGAATGTCACAAAATAGAGTGACCCACCAAGTTTTTGTGTCTGCATCGGAGCGCATACATCTGAATGTATGAGATTTAGTACCTCCGGTTTCCGTTGAGGCGGAGAGCTCTGGAAGGACACTCTGTTCTGCTTTCCAGCCATGCAGTGTTCACACTTCCGTAAGTGTGAGTTCTTCAATTCAGGAAGAATATTCCGCCTGCGTAGTATCTCCATCCCCGTTTGGCTCATATGACCGAGCTTTTTGTGCCATAGCTCGGCTGCCTCATTGCTGTTGACTGTATTTATGCTACTATTTGAAAGCTTAGCATGCATCAAATACAGAGTTGAGTCTTTCTTACCTCGTGCCACCGCCATTGATCCTTTAGTTAGCTTCCAGGTGCTGTCACTAAAGGTGCTGCAGAAACCTTCATCATCTAGCTTGTCTGTTGAGATCATGTATAACCGGATGTCAGGGATGTGTTTGACTCCCTTCAATACCAGCCTTGTCTCGTTCTCTGTTTCAAGGCAGATATCTCCAATACCGACGGCTTTGGACTGTCCGTCATTCCCCATCCTTACAGCATCGTAGTATCCTGGTGTGTAAGATGAAAAGAAGTCTCTGCGAGATATGACGTGTATGGAGGCGCCACTATCTATCACTCAACTGGTATCGTGGCTGGCAAGATTCACAATATCTTCTTCATACATAATACAAAATTCTTTGGAGGTTTTGTCGGTGGTAGTGGCAACTCTTTCTTGATTAGAGTCGCCATCTCTCCTGGACTGCTCGTTCTACAGTTTGTAACAGTCCCTCTTCATATGGCCTTTCTTCTTGCAATGGTAGCACTCAATATCCTCGTTCTTGATTTCCCCCAGTTCTTGTCTGATCTCCCTAGCCGCGGCTTTTACTCCTCCCTCTTCTGGTGTTCTTCTCTGTCACTAGAGCTTCTGAGGTTGAGGCTGATGCTGACTCCTGCATTCTCGTCCTCTTTTCTTCCTCGAAGATCCTGGTCTTTGCCAGATCCATAGTGACTTTCCCATCTGCGGCTGAATTGATCATCGTAGATCTGAACATTTTCCAAGATTCTGGTAACGTATTAAGGAGTATTAATCCATTTACCTCATCACCGAAGTCTATGCTCAATCCCGATAATTCTTTCATGGTGCCGAGGAAATCGTTGATATGGTCCGCCACAGTTGTACCCTCCTGATATTTCAAACACATCATCTTCTTGATATAGTACAGCTTGTTGTTGCTAGTCTTTGCTCGGAAAAGCTCATCCAGCTTTCTCCATAAGCCACGTGCATTTGTTTCTTCACTGACATGGTTGACGATACTATCGTCGATCCACTGATGAATAGTACTGCATGTTTTCTGGTGAAGATTCTTCCACTTTTCATCAGTCATTCCTTCTGGTTTCTCCTCCAGAAATACCGACCCATCATAGTCCTTCACATACAGAAGGTCTTTCATCCTTCATCTCCATGTGAAATAATTGGTACTAGTCAACAAAATCATTTTTCCGACACCCCCATCCATCATAAAAATTCTAAGCAGAATTTCAAAAAACGGACTTCACCGTTGCGTCCGGAATGGTCGAAAATGGTGGAAATGACACTTCGTTTGTCAAAATCCGACACAGGGACCAAATTACAAAATTCCAGAAATTACAGGGGTCAAAGTGCAATTTCCGAAGGTTCAGGGGTCAAAGTACAATTACGAAAAAGTTTAGGGACTATATTGAAATTTCCAAAAAGTTTAGGACTAAATTGAAAATTATCGAAAATTTAGGGGCTAAAATGTAATTTCCAGAAAGTTCAGGGAACTATCTGAAAATTTACCAGACACCGCTGATGTGGCTGACACGTGGCGCTGACTGGGCTGCTGACTGTGCGCTGACGTGTCGTTGACTGGGCGCTGATTGTGCGATGATGTGGCGCTGACTGTGCGCTGATTGGACGCTGACGTGGCGACACGCGGCGGCTGACGTGGTCGTCTTCTTCCTCGAGCAGCGCGTGAAGAGCGTGTGCGCGTGGTTGGCGCGTGAGTAACCTTCTTACCTGCGCGTGTAGCGCGTGCTCCGTCACCGGGGCTCCGTTTGGTCGCCGGAAAATACCACCGTGCTCGTCTCGCCGTGAAAAGTCCGATGGTATGCTCAAAATTAATTTTTGACACTTTTGTCGGAACCGACTTTCCGAATCGAATCTCCGTTACCGAGTTTCGGGATCCCTCCGTGGAACCTTAGCTCCTGATACCACTTGTTGTGATTAAACACACACGAATAAAGGTGATTGGAGAGAAAACTCTTCTTTTATATTACAAACAAAAGAATTATAAAGCTTACAATCCAAGCTTTACAAAATAACTCTCAAACACTTTACTCTCTATCACTCACACGTTCTGGGATGATTTTACAAAGCAATGGAAGACTCAATTTATAGTGTCATAGACGTGTGAACAGTGTCACACGTCTTAGACACGCTTTGCATGGAAGCTGGAACATGCTGCCAATTTGCCAAAGTTTTCAACTTAGCTTTCGGTGCTTGTTGTTCTCTTCCGTATGAAGTATTCATGCACAACTCACAGAGCTGTCTTCAACAGTAATACTCTTATTTTTCTTTTTATTAATATATTTCTCTCTCTTTATAGTTGTTTTGGGTTAAGGTGAGTAAAACTGATTTCGAGGTGGACTCAGAATTTATCCAAAAAAAAAAAATTGGTTTCTAACATTTTAAGATATGAACCCACTCAATTAAATATAATACATTATTTATCTGTTACTAATTGATTCCCTTCTTGTTTCAGATTACTCTTATTTTCTATTTGTTCAATATAAAAAAATCATACTTGATAATTGATATTAAATAATGACTACTTCTCAAACTTACAGCAATAATACATTTACTGTAATATTTACATTTATCTAATATCTGAATGGTCAATACATAAAGTAATATAGTTTAACAATATATTTATTTTGTAGTCATGAAACTGATTCCAAAATCGATTCTGGTTCCCACCATAATAAAACGGGAACCAAATCGAAAAAATACATTCCTTAATTTTAAAATCAGAATCAATCCTAAAAGAACTGGTTCAGATGTTGAAATTGAAAAATTAATCTAATTCTTTATGATTTCGGATAAAATCAGAACCATTACACTTCCCTATTTTGGGTCAAGTGCTTGAGTATCAATGAAATTGATATGTTAGTTTTTTTTTTTATTTCTACCTCTTCCTTTATTAAGGCTATTTCATTAAAAAAAAAAGAGTATTTAGTCAAATGAAGACAAATAATCCTACCCAAGACAAAATTTATTTAACCACTAAAATCTAGAGGTTTATAAAGTTTTCAGGAAAAAAATAATCAAAGTTCAATATTCATGCACCTAATAAAATTTGATTGAAAAAATCATCATTATTTTCTATTTTAAAAGTTTAAGTGTTAAGTTTTGTCGCAAAATTTGTCAAATCAATCAATCAAGAATGCACGATTTTTACCGTGGTTCACCGGAAAAATTCCCGACTACATCCACGTTGAACTCCGGAATAGGGAGCTCGCTGCACTAATCAATTTCAAGATTACACACAGAATCTTGAATCCGTTTACAAATTGTAATTCCCCAAATCTCACAAACCATAATCTCTAAAAGTGACAATCTCTCAAATTACCCAATTGAAGATTACACTAACTTGGACTAAGGAACTAGGCTTAACACTTAGCCAAAAACAAGGGAATACAAATAATGAAAACCTTCAACTAAATCTCAACCTAAGTGGCCTTTATATATGATGAGCAAATACATGTAATTGGGACAACGGCAAGGATTGCGCCACGTGTCCCTTATCCAACGGATGATAAGGCTTCACATTTTACAATCTCCACATTGAAGCCAAAAACATCTATCACTTCCAATCATACACAACGACACATTAAGGCCAAGATGGCACAGCAAACTCACCTACTCACATCATCGCTCATGTCGGCTGCAAGGTCAGCCAACCCCCACCTGCAACAGTTTCATGCAGTGGGAGAGTTTGGTTGCAGTCACAATCTTTGTCCCCATGTCCGATGGGTTATATCTGTTGGAACATTCTTTATCTCAATCTTACCACTTGAGATAATTTCCCGCACAAAATGATACTTCACATCCACATGTTTGGTTCTCTCATGATGTACTGGATTCTTGCTCAGAAGTATTGCACTCTGACTGTCAGAACACACAACTGTCTTACCCTGCAGCTGTTGTATTTCGGTTAAGATACCCTGAAGCCAAATGGCTTCCTTGAACACATCAGTTATGGCTATATATTTCACTTCGGTAGTTGAGAGGGTGACCAACGGTTGCAGGCTTGACTTCCAGCTGATGCAATTTCCACCAAGTGTGAAATAGTAAGCTGTGGTTGACTTTCTCGAGTCACTGTCACCTGCAAAATCAGAATCAACATACCCTACCAAATCTGAAGCGTTAGATTTGTTAAAACATAAGCCATAATCAATAGTAGTATTCAAGTATCTTAACAACCATTGTAAAGCACTCAAGTGTGCTCCACCTGGATTAGACATAAACCTACTCAATAAAGATACAACATATGACAAGTCAGGTCTAGTACTAATCATGACATACATCACAGAACCTATAGCATTTGCATAAGGTACATTTTCCATTTTAATCACCTCAGGTCTAGTACTAATAGAAACATCTTCTCTTCTATAGCCGCTTCCCATTCAAGTTTATGGGTAGACTTTAATGCATCTCCTAAGCTAGCAGGCTCAATCCCATTAATTTCATGACTTGATATTATTGCACAGAAATACAAATCATTGGTTGAGTGATCATACCTGGTAGGAGGCCTTACCTGCCTCCTACTTCTGTCTCTTGCTAGCTGGTAGTTGGCCAATGTGTCTTGAGGTGTTTCATCATGCTGCTCAGTTTGATCCACTTGATCTACTGTGTCATCTTCAATTTGTTCTTGTATCTCTGCTACTTCATTTCTGTTTTCCTCCTGGTTATTTCTCCTGGGCTGGGTGTCCTCAGATGTCTCTGTGCCTGACATGTCACCAACTTGATCAGCGGTCCCTGACGTCTCTGGCTCCACCTACATCTGAGCTCCACCTGCAAGATCAAAATCCGCTAGATCCTTTTCTAAGGCACCTGCATTGTTGTTAGTAGATTTACAAGGAAAACAAATTTCATTGAATATAACATCCCGACTAACTATGACTTTGACTCCAGGTGACTCCCTTTCCCATAACCTATACCCTTTTGTCCCTTCTTGATATCCTAGGAAAACACACTTGATTGACCTCGGTTCAAGTTTACCTACGGACTGGTGAGCATAAGATTCACAGCCAAACACTCTAAGGTGGGCAAACTTATGAGCCCTACCAGACCAGATTTCTTCTGGTGTCTTAAACTGAACTGAACTATTAGGGCTAAGGTTAATAAAATGAGTAGCAGTATTGAGGGATTCACCCCAAAAGGCCCTCGGAAGTTCGGAAGAGAATAAAAGACATCTGATCTTTTCTAATAGGGTTCTATTCATTCTTTCCGCAACTACATTCTGTTGAGGGGTGTTTCTAACAGTCCTATGTCTCAGGATACCCTCACTCTTACAGTATTGATCAAACTCAGTATTACAAAATTCTAAGCCATTATCAGTTCTCAAGACTTTTACTTTGTTACTAGTTTGATTTTCTACCAATATTTTCCATTCTTTAAATTTAGTCAAAGTTTCATCCTTTGATTTTAGTAAGAATGTACATACCTTCCTACTGTTGTCATCAACAATAGAGAGGAAATATTTCTTACCCCCATGTGTCTGGACCTTTGCTGGTCCCCACAAATCACAATGTAAATACTCCAGACTCGCCTTTGACAAGTGAATTCCAGTTGGGAAGCTCTGTCTGTGCTGTTTGCCCAACACACAGATCTCACAAAACTCAAGTGGCTTAAACTGGTCCTTTCCAAATTGTCCCTGCTTGCGAGTACCTGCATTCCTTTCTGGCCTATATGGCCAAGTCTCAAGTGCCATATATTTGTCATATCAACATTAGAAGTTAAAGCAGAAATGGGTTTATCCGAGAATACATGTTGGCCATTTAGAACATACAATCCATTTCTCTTTATACCAATTAGGATCAGTTTCTTACCCTTAGATATGTGCATGTTCCCATTGTGGGCTTTATATGTAAAACCTAACTCATCTAGAGTTCCTAATGATATCGGTTTCGTTTCAGGTCAGGTACATATCTAACGTCAGTAAGAATCATAACTTTACCATCATGAAGTTTAAGTGTCATGTCCCAAACTCCCTGTATCCTACAAATATTTTCATTAATCATATACACAGTCCCTTGGTCAGAATTTCTAAAGTTGACAAACCAGTCCCTATACGGACTCATGTGAAAGGAACACCCAGAGTACATAATCCATTCTCTATTAATGTGATCACTAGACACAGTCAATGCTTCAGATAGGCACATCGACCCCTTTTCGGCAGCCACAGTAGCGCTGCCTTCATTTTTCTGTTCCCTAATGAACTTATAACAATTCCTTTTAAGGTGTCACATCTTCCCACAATGATAGCACTTTTTCCCATTGTCTTTATTCTTATCCTGTTTATTCCTTTTATTCCCTTTAGGTTCTTAGTTATTAGTCTGATGATTTTTCGGACCATTGAATTTCATTTCATTTTTACCTTTCACGAATAAGTTCGCTCCTCATCTCCTACTGGTTCTAAGTTCTAGCTCTCTAGCCCTTATACCAGATATCACCAAGTCTAGCCTAGGTACAACTCTTGTGTACTGTAGGAGTTCTTAACGACACTATATTCTTCAGGTAATGCATTTAAAAGGATCATAGCTTCGCTAGAGTCTCATAGGGCTTGGTCAGTTCCTTTAAGGATTTGAGTCATTTTCGTGAATTCATCCAAATTATCATCAATCGACGTACTAGTATCCATCTTGTAATTAAACAAATTTCCTTTTAAGAACACTAAATTTGGTGCAGAAATAACAGAATAAAGAGATTCGAGTTTACCCCAGAGTTGAATGGCCGTGTCCATTCCATCAACTTTTCTGATGACCGAGTCTCTCAAGTGGAGGAAGATCAAGTTGTATGCCTCTTCCAGGATTTCATCATTCGCTTCCTTTTCCATCTTTGGCCACTTTTCTAGATCCGGTTCCAACGCCAAAACCACCTTATGGTGAGAAAGCAAAACCCTCATTTTTTTCTTCCAGATGGTGAAATCTCATTTCCCGTCAAATATCCCAATGTCGAGTCTCATGGTCGACATTTCTGTTTCCTTCTACAGTAATCACCTGATGACAATTCCACAATCACTCTCGGCAATTACTGCCCAATCCAGCCCAACCAGAATCAACAGTTGCTCACACAAACAACTACAACAGAACTTAATTTCCCAAACAACAACAAGGCCCCCAATCACCCAACACAGCTTAAGCACAGTCGGCAATGCACAATTAATCCTGCCTCAAACCAATTAATCAAAAAACAACAAATAGAAGCAGATTCGGCAGCTCAGAATGCCCTGTTCTGTTCCTTTCAAACCAGCTTCAACAGAGATTCAATACCTAAACAACAAAGCCCCAATCACCCAACGCAACTCCAACGGAATGCTTAATTTTTCCCTTATTCGGCAACACTGACCTTGGTCAGTAACCCGGCAGTCCAAAGACTTAATTTCCCACACAACTCTCGGCAAATCAGTTCTTGGGTCAATAGCAAAACCTTTGAGTCTTTGGTCTGCAACCCAATAACCAGATTTGACAGCCCTTATCTTGGTGACTCTAATCGGCAACCTGAGATCTTCTGTGTTCTTTGATATCGTCGGTAGATCTTTGGTTTTTATTAATCTTCGTCGATGGCTCTGTGCTTCTTCGTCTGTGACCTTCAGCGTTTTTGGTAGTGGCTAGGGGTTTCTTGAATCGTGGTCTTGAAAGTCAAAAAAGAAGAAGAACAAGGTCCAAGACAAAGTCACAGAAGCTTTCATTCACAGACCTTCACTGGCCAGTACTTCGATTTCCCAGAATGGCCCTACCTTTTCTTTAGATCTTGCCTTCGTTTCTTGTTTTTCAATTGCTTTCTTCGATTGCTCCTCTGTTTGTCTTTGATTTTTGTTTTGCCCGTGTTCTTCAATTTTTTCGGTGCTTTGTGTATCAAGATTGACGATTTTTAGGGTTTCTTCTTTCACCAAAAATGAAGGAAGAAGATGGATCTTGGGCTTCTTTAGTCTTCTGCTTCACCGATTTTCAGAAGGGCTTGATCTTGGGCTGATTTTCAGACTCATATCAATTTCTCTCGGCTATGGCTCTCCTTTTTCAATTTCGCAATTTTCTTGGGGGCTTTGTCGATAGCTCTGTTCTTCCAGATTGACTCTTTTAGGGTTTTTTCCTTTTGCGATGGACTCAATTTCCTGGGCTTCAACTTCAGTCTACTGATCACTTTCTCAGCCCCATAGAAATCTTTGCTCGTCTCTCTGGCTGTACCGAAAATGGAGAAGGATGAATCTTGGGCTTTTCTTTGATCTTCAGTCGACTGATCTCTTCAATTTCGGCCCACTGATCTTTGATCGCTCTGATACCAATTGTTAAGTTTTGTCGCAAAATTTGTCAAATCAATTAATCAAGAATGCACGATTTTTACCGTGGTTCGCCGGAAAAATTCCCGACTACATCCACGTTGAACTCCGGAATAGGGAGCTCGCTGCACTAATCAATTTCAAGATTACACACGGAATCTTGAATCCGTTTACAAATTGTAATTCCCCAAATCTCACAAACCCTAATCTCTAAAAGTGACAATCTCTCAAATTACCCAATTGAAGATTACACTAACTTGGACTAAGGAACTAGGCTTAACACTTAGCCAAAAACAAGGGAATACAAATAATGAAAACCTTCAACTAAATCTCAACCTAAGTGGCCTTTATATATGATGAGCAAATACATGTAATTGGGACAACAACAAGGATTGCGCCATGTGTCCCTTATCCAACGGATGATAGGCTTCACATTTTACATTAAGGATATTCAATTAGAATTAGAATTTTTAATTTTTAAAAAATCTTATTGTACTCGATTAAGATTATAAAAAGTTTATTAAAATACGAGGGTGTTTAAAAGTCTATTAGTTTTTAATGATTTCAATGAATGTTGAGTTCTAAAAGGATTTTAAACAATAACAGAGTTTTTTAAATCTCTTATTCACCCATGACATTTCCTAAACATGAATTTTTTTTGATAAAATTTTATTCAATTAAATAAAATATGGACTTCTAAAATAAAATGAAATATTGATAAAATAATTTATTAAAATCCGTAAAAATTTATATGAAATTTAAATAATTCATAAAATTAATAAAATCAATGAATCAAAAAAATCTAACATTAATAATTAAAATTTTAATTGAATACATCATTTATAGAACTATGAATTATATGCTGTTGACAGACTTGATAAATAAAACTTTGGATCGCAATGGCTTAGGCTCCAAGTATCGAAGTGCTCATTTTCATTTTAATATTTCTTCTGCATGACTTAGAATATCATTATTACAAATACACCATTTTGATCAAATGCAAATTAAAAGTTTTTACATGAATAATATAGATTTTGTTGACGGCTGGTTTTCGTTTCAGGGATAGTAATGAAAATATTATTCCCGGGACGATCTTCCTTCAACAGTGAATTTGTTTGGTTATGGGAAACCAAAAGCAAACTTAGTGAAAGACAGAAAAACATGCAGATTGACAAATGAGTTTTAACGTGGTTCGGCTGGACGAATCCAACCCACGTTCATGGACACAAAATGATGGAGGTTATTTTATTCCTGAAACGTGCTTGGCCGATCAGATTGTGGTCGGTCAGTGTGAAAACCGAGCTGTTTATGTGTCTGCAGCGTTTACAAATTACTCTCTCTAAAAATTAGGAAGAAAGAATCCTCATTTTAAACACGAGACTACCCCCCTTATATACTAAGAGATGAGGCGGTTACCCCCACTTGCAATAAAACTCATGTGCTGCCTGATTGATATAATGAGTTCTCTGCCATAGGTCTGACTTTGCCGAAAGTAAGCCTGCAGCCTGACGGTTCTGTCACATCAATTATGCCTCTTCTTTTGCCACACGCAACAATAATGGTGACAGCTTGGGTGGTGTTTCCGGGAGATGACACGTGTAAAGGAAGATCGAAGATCCCTGGGCTTCTGTCGGTTGCCAAGTGATCGGCCAAATAATCTGCCGAAGTCATTGAGCCTTTTTCATCCTGTCCTGAAATGTCCGAGCTCTTCGACCTACTCAAATGGGGAGCAGAGTAGGTCCGAACTGAGCTAATGACCTAATGTGGTCGGCTGAAATTCTGATGTGGTTGGTTTATGGAGACTGCACCAAACCGTATATTTTGGTCGGCCAAATCTGGAAGATTATGTCCGGACTTTCTGCCGGGCCGGAGAGTGACTAATACTTTTTGAACACCTGTCCCTTTCGAAAAAAGGAAAAAATCCACATCTGCCCCATGGTCGCACTGTTCAATGTGTTTGTCGAAATACACCATCATCATCCATCTCCTAGTTCTCGGTATCAACGAGTTAGTGAGTTGATGCTGGGGACTATGAAAAAGATGGTATGCTGAACGTTTGGTCGGTGGTTGCTTTAGTAACCACAGAGAACTGTCTCTGCTACCAATTAGGTCTTTCATTGTCATCTTCATGTGCCCGGTCACTGAGGATTCTGATGCCTATCCAAATGATTCTCTGATTTGAAGCGAATTCTCTATTTACCCTTCTGGTGGCTGTCTCAACAGAAACCAAAGTTCCTTTTGCCGTCCAAACTAAAACTGACATCTCTTCGACCGAGCCTATACCAGAGATCCTGCCTTCCGGACCAGATCAAGATAAACCTGCTGCCCAATTCCCTCTTCTGATGCTTATCTCTGAATGCTCCATTTCCTGTCTTCCATACTTAGCATGATTCCAAATTTTACTTGCTAATTTGCTCCTCCAAATCTGAATGTGAAGTCCCTGACCCCGACCAATTCGAACCCGGTAATGAGGGGAAAGCTCTGTCTCTGAGCTGATGATAATGCACTCGGTGGGATATAACCTAATCCCGAGGTAACAACACTTGGTTCTGGGGGAATGTCACCTCCTCAGACCTAACAAAGATCCGGCCATGGGGGAATGCTCCATCCCCATGCCGATTATGATTCATTCGGTGGGACGTAACCCGACCCCGAGCTGAGAAGAAAACTTGGCTATGGGGGAATATTTTATCCCCAGACCAAAGCGGCTGACTCGGTGGGACGTAACCCGACCCCGAGCTAAAAAGAAAACTTGTCTCTGGGGGAATGTTTTATCCCCAGACCAAAGCGGCTGACTCGGTGGGACGTAACTTGACCCCGAGCTGAAAAGAAAACTTGGCTCTGGGGGAATATTTTATCCCTAGACTAAAGTGGCTGACTCGGTGAGACGTAACCCGACCCCGAGCTGGAAAGAAAACTTGGCTCTTGGGGAATGTTTTATCCATAGACCAAAATGGCTGACTCGGTGGGAAGTAACCCAACCCCGAGCTGAACTAAACCATGAAGCTTTGGCGGAACGAATCCAGCCCCAATCCGATGGCACACAAAGGCCTCGACGGAACGAATCCAGCCCCGAGCGAAAACACCATGAAGCCTCAGCGGAATGAATCCAGCCCTGAGCCGATGGCACACAAAGGCCCCGGCGGAACGAATCCAGCCGAGCTAAAACACCATCAAGCCTCGGTGGAACGAATCCAGCCCCGAGCCGATGGCACACAAAGGCCTCAGCGGAACGAATCCAGCCCCGAGCCAAAACACCATGATGCCTCGGCGGAACGAATCTAGCCCCGAGCCGATGGCACACAGTATCCCTCAAAAATAAAAGTCATGAGGTAGTTATGCTCTGGCATCGGGAGTCTAATACTGCTACGAGGGGTTTACACGCTCCCTCATGCACTTCATCCCTTGAAGCGATCTAAATCCACTAAAAATGAAAGGAGCCAGGTCGGCGTACCTCCACCCGGAGGTTTGATAATGACACCAGTGTTTGGCGTGCCACGAGTTTGGTGCCCTTCCCGGCCTCAATTCATCCCTTCGCATCGAGCACATCCCAAAAAATAATGAAAATAAATTTCACGTTTAATTTAACAAATAAGCAAGATAGGCAAGTTTCTTAAAAAAAAATGAGAGTTTTATTCATATTTAAAGGACATACTGCCCTTCTTATAACTCTTTGTGGGACATTTTAAGAGATGTTTTTACAGTACTTTCTTCTGTTCCTTGCTTTGCAGTCCGACCACATCCTCCAAGCTGAGCTCCGGATACTCCTGATGCGTATGTTGTACCTGTAAACTTCACCAGTACCGACAATTGATTTTTTCATCGGGGCCTCTGCAGATCCTTATGGTCCGCTCTTGCTTCCCGAGCGTGCTAGAAAGGTCCCCCTGCACCGAGCCCTCCATATGCATCATTTGACAATGAATTTTCCCAGGATTTTACGTATCCCAAGAAAATATGGGAGTCTAATCGATGTCTTCGGCCTTTGCTTTTTGTGGTTTTCCCGAGTACTTTTTACCTTCTCTCTTATAGTTCGAGAATACCACTACGCCAATTGGGGGGACTGGTCTGACGGGCGTCCCTCCTTGCACTTGGCTGACGAACTACCCGACCGATCTTGTAGTACGGTAATCTGCGAAATCGAGGATCGGCAGCCTGGCAGGCGCAGTGCCTTCCCAAAGAGGAACTTGGTCAGCCGCTGCCAACGGACGTAACCCATCCACCACGTTACATTTTATTTCACAACTTAACCCGGGTGGATGGTCGTTGGCTAACCTCTTTACATTTAATTTCACAACTCATCAAGAAAATGCTTCTGTTGCCGACATCCCATTTTCCATGCGAACCATTTCTTCCTCCTGCTCTGATCTGCTTCTTCCTATTCCTTCCCCCTTCCATCTATTCTACTGTTGAACTACTCACCAACCTACAGTCTCTACCTCCCCCCATCGTCTTACCACTAAAATTGCTTTTCATTCTGATCCCCACAGACGGCGCCAACTGTTGATGGCTGATTTTCGTCTCAGGGATAATAATGAAAATATTGTTCCCTGGACGAGCTTCCTTCAACAGTGAATTCGTTTGGTTATGGGAAACCAAAAGCAAACTTAGTGAAAGGCGATAAAACATGCAAATTGACAAATGAGTTTTAACGTGGTTCGGCTGGACGAATCCAACATACGTCCACGGGCACAAAATGATGGAGGTTGTTTTATTACTGAAATGTGCTCTGCCGACCAGATTGTGGTCGGTCAGTGTGAAAACCGAGCTGTTTATGTGTTTGTAGAGTTTACAAATTACTCTATCTCTTTAAAAATTAGGAAGAAAGAATCCTCCTTTTAAACACGAGACTACCCCCTTATATACTAAGAGATGAGGCGGTTACCCCCACTTGCAATAAAACCCATGTGCTGCCTGACTGATCTAATGGGTTCTCTGCCATAGGCCTGATTTTTCCGAAAGTAAGCCTGCAGCCTGACGGTTTTGTCACATCAATTATGCCTCTTCTTCTGCCACACGCAACAATAATGGAGACAGCCTGGGTGGTGTTTCCGGGAGATGACACGTGTAAAGGAAGATCGAAGATCTCTGGGTTTCTGTCGGTTGCCAAGTGGTCAGCCAAATAATCTGCCGAACTCATTGAGCCTTTTCCGTCATGTCCTGAAATGTCCGAGCTCTTCAACCTACTTAAAGGGAGACCATAGTAGGTCAGAACCGAGCTAATGACCTAATGTGGGCGGCTGAAATTCTAATGTGGTTGGTTTATGGAGACTGCACCAAACTGTATACTTTGGTCGGCCAAATCTGGAAGATTATGTCCGGACTTTCTGCCGGGTCGGGGAGTGACTAATACTTTTTGAACAACCGTCCCTTTCGAAAAAAGGAAAAAATTCATCTCTGCCCTCTAGTCGCACTGTTCAATGTGTTTGTCGAAATACACCATCATCAGATTTCTCTACCCAAATGCGTCCAATTAATTGGAAAAAAAAATTAATTATTACTTAAAAATACATCAATAATATTTATCTCGAGTGATGCATAATGTCATAATCTATCTCATAAAGATTCAGTATTCTCATAAACCGTGACATCTATATTTTTTTTTTAAAATAAAAAATAACTTTGATATCATTTATAATATACTATTAAGAGATTTCATAATCTATTTCCTAGAAACTCAACGTCTTTGAAATCTTATATCATTTATAATATATTATTAAGAGATTTCAATTTTCACGTCTCCTTTTTTTATAGTAGGTTTTCTATAATTTGAACTATATCAAGTATTTAGTCAAAAGAAGACACATAACCCATACCAAGATAAAATTTATTTAGTAAAACCTTTAAAAGCTAGGGGATT
Source organism: Zanthoxylum bungeanum (assembly GCA_019454045.1). Lineage (NCBI taxonomy): Eukaryota > Viridiplantae > Streptophyta > Magnoliopsida > Sapindales > Rutaceae > Zanthoxylum > Zanthoxylum bungeanum. The sequence goes on from SKCR01028362.1 coordinate 705,422, forward strand.
CAACAGTACAAATAACAACTTGTTGGGGGTAATTTCCTTGTTAATTGGAATTGACTTTTTTTAAAAAAAAAGGTTTATAAACTTATGATTTGTATATAGAGAAGTTGGGATAAAAATTCAAATTCAATATTAATGCACCCAATAAATTTTGATAAAAAAAGAAAACAATACGAAGAAGGATGAATTATAATTTTAAAAGTCATGGATAGATGATAAATAGGAAAAAACAAGAAAAATTAGAGAAATCCTTGAACTGTCAACAGACTTAAGGCAATCATATATTGAAAATTTTATTACAATGTTTGCTAATTCATATACCTCCCCACAAGCCACTGGGGCTCATGGCCCAGTGATAACACATGTTCACAGAAAATAATACGAAGAAGGATGAATTATAATTTTAAAAGTCGAGGATAGATGATAAATACGATCCAAATCCATTTATTATTAGTATAAGAAATTCATTACAAACCCTTTATTCTTAATTTTTCTAAGACACCACACGAGACAATTATTCAAATAAAGTACAACAGAGTACAAATAAACCCTTTAATTTACTCTCAATATTTCAAACAAAGACAAAGTTGCAGAAAAGCCATTGCTGTTGTCGGGTATTTATGGATAAACTTCAATAACAGACTTGATACCAAATAGGGGTGTTATTTTGTAGTGAGTGAAACCAGCTTCCAGGAATAGCCTTTTCCATTCTGTCTCTGATCTCTCAATTCCACGAACAGCTACCATCATCAACATATCGTACAAGAGCTTTGCTTCGGTAACTTGTGCTTCATCTTTCTTTTCATTGATCACAATGTCTATTATTATTAACTTTCCTCCATCACCTTTGCTTGCAATAGCTTCTCTGCATTTCTTCAGTATCTTCAAGCAATCCTCGTCAACAAATGCGTGAAAAATCAACTGCCAAAGCAAATCACCATTTCACAGTCAGTTACTGATAAATTCTTATCTAACAACTACCCATCATACAAATATTATTGAGAAGGCATTTATGTAACGATACTGAAGGTTACCTTAAAGAAAAAGGCATCTGCGGGAGGGATAGACTGAAACATATCACCTGCTATAAATTTCAAGTTCTCAGTGTCTGGCAAGTTGGCAACGACGTGTGGGCGGTCAAGAACCGTGCATTTTATGCCTGGAAATGCCTCGGATATGATCCTGGAAAATGATCCTGTACCACCACCGACATCAACCAATGAATCCAACCCTTGGAAAATTGGCTTACAGTCTTTAACAATCAAGCTTGCCAATTGAGAATCACAAGCCATAGCTTGATTGAACAAGTTACTGAATTCAGGGTTCTTTTCCGCATATTCCCAGAAGTCGAGTCCATTATGAGCAGTTTCGAATGTTGCCAGCTCATCATTTCCTCTAAACCAACGACTCAAAAATTGACATGGATTTACAAAAACAGGGTCAGTCAATGCCAAAACGAGTGGTTGATAACAATAGGACTTGTCTTTGAGGAACATCTTAGAAGAAGATGTAAGAACATAAGCTTCTTCTCCTTCTCCTTCTCCTTCTTCTGGTTGTTGCTGGTCACCAATGTGATGAAGTTTAGTGGTAGAAAAGAAGCCTGAATGAACTAACAAGCGCATTAGCCTGAATAGACCATGTGATTTGATAGGGGGAATGTCAAGTGCTGAAGCTAACTCAGAGAGAGTGATGGGCCGTTTGTGTTTGTGAATTGTGTCCGGTATGTCGAGCTCAACTGCACACCTCAATGACATTGAACTCACGTAGTTATATATAAGATTGAATAGATGAGCGTTTACGTGAAACAACTCTCTTGCTCCCTCGTCTTGAATTAATGTATCCATTCTTTTACGATTCCTTCCTTCTTGTTAATATTGCCTGTAAATACAAGAAAGTTGACGGTGTAAGAAGTGTTGCATAAATTATTAATCATGTAAATACCAATATAAGTAAATGGAAAACCGACAAATAAAAGAATACGTCAGAAACTAACTTTGAAAACTCTTTTTTGTATATAGCGTAAGCCAAGCCAAGGTTTGTTTTGTTTCTGATGGATTTTAAAGCAAGTGATGAATCCTATTTATAGGGAGATGCAATCATCAATTTTCAATTTTGGCTTGCAAATACTATGCGACAGTAAATAACATAAAGTCTGCGGTGGACGCCTGTGGAAAACTAAGAGAGATTGATGGAAAAATTATAAAGGAGAAAGGCGTAAAATAACATAAAAATCATATTATATTATTAAAATTTGATTCTTAAATTTTAGATTACATTTTGAGCTCCAATCAGTCTTCAATGCTGACTGTGATTCACAACTCTCTCTCTTCACTTTGAAATCTCATATACTAGGAACACAATTATATACTCAAGAAGCGGTTGAATTTGGTAATCATCTAAATATGCGGAAATAAAATTTTTTATCGATTTTACGCTACTAATCTAATAGCTTTACCAATTAAGTTTATTAATCAATTTCTCAATCTCGAGTTATGCTAAATAATATGGAAAGATAATATTAAGCCTGCAATAAAATAAAGAGATAGAGTTACAAAAATTGACACTGATGATTTATAGTGGTTCGGCCAACAATGCCAACGTCTACTCCCCCATTCGCATTTGAAGATTTCCACTAAGTTAAATCCACAACTTACACTGAGTTTTCCGTGGCTCACCCGCAACTAAGAGATTTGTCCCCTAGGTTCACTCCAAACCTTCACACAAGACTTTTCCAATGACTCACTCTTAAACCCTTACAATGAGTTTTGTTCTAGGCTTACTCACGACCTTTTACAACAATCATCCTTTTTGCATATTCCCACTCACAAAGGGATTACCCAAGCACAAATGTTTAAGATATGAAGATTTACAATATCACTTGGGCACTCGTAAAGATAAAGAATATTTAATGATAAGAGTCGCTAACCCAAGAAATCTAAGCTCACTACAAATGATAATGAATGTGTAATGTATGATATTGAGTATGAGAGTGTATGAATATGAATGTTTTTGTAAACTCTCTATTTTTCCCTTAGAAGAAATTGTATGAAGGTTTAAGAGCTTGGCAAAAACGAATTTGGGGCTCAATATATAGTGAAAGAGAAAATTGTCTCAACTATTCTGTCTGAGACCGGTGTGTCGGTGTGCCAAAATGTAACAACTATATACCATTGAAGATTTAAGCTCAATACTGGATTACTGACCAGTATGGAGTCCAATATGTCGATGTGCTTATCATATATGGATTGATGAACACTAAAAAGTACTCATTTATTAAAAGAAAAAATTAATCATTTTACAATTATAGTTTCATTAATCCTCTTAATTTAGAATATTTATGAAATAATAATTAAATTTATGTTTTATATATTTTGATTTTGATTTTTTATTTCTTATGTAGGTGAAATAATACTTTGGACTTTGGAGGCTAGAAACTTAAATGAGTGTTCTAACAATTTACAATTTCGGAAATTCCAACCTTGCGTAATTTCGTATTTTGGCCCTAAATGTTTACTCTGATATCGGATTGAGGCGATTTTAGTTTCAAATGAAAGAAGACTCAAATATCTACAACTTTAATTAGATTTTCTAATTCTGGAGTTTTCAAAGGCGAAATTGATGAAATATCCTATGTATATTTTATATAATTGTTTAAAAATACAAACAAACAAGAAAAGACAAAAAAATATAAAATATAAATTCTCCTCCACCTTTCCACCAAAAGGTGGAGGATGTGTCAAAGCATGCAAATACAAACAAGTAAAGATAAAATTAAAAAGAAAAAGAAAAAAATGAGCGATTTCTTTTAATTTGCAATTTGCATAAGAGGTGCTGAACACCTTTATAAGTAGATGTGCTTAACATTTCATTTTCCTCAAGTAAAATTTCGAGATGTCTTTATGAGACTTTGTTGGATGAACTCTTGTGTGTATTTTTCTTTTGTAATTTATTATTTTTTTATTAATAAAATTATGAGTGTTTTATTTATATATTGTTCTGCTAATTTTTATCATATTGGGATAAAAGGTGAAGCTAGTGGTATGAAAATATATGTGATTGTTATTTATATTATATTTTATAAATTATAATAATTTCCCAAATAAAATTTATACTATTTACAGTTTATTTAGGATTCTTGACTAGCTGTAGACAATCTCTGATTGGCACATATAATACTCGAATCCCATAAATGAGAGAGTGGACTATTAAAGATATTGATTAATTATAGACAACACGATACTGCCTATATGATTAGTTTATATATTTGGCATAATTGAATACCTAACTGAACTTGTTATAGACAAATATTATCACCGCAATTATGGTTGGTTTTATATATTTTGGCATATTTAGTGTCTTGGCAGGACTAATTATCGACAGGACGGATCACATGTGTTGGCATAATTAATACCTGATAATTATGAAATAATTTGATTGGGAAATAATTATAATTTATATTTTATAAAAATAAAAAATTATATTTAAAATATCAAGAGTGGATCCCCTAACCATACTATTTTATTTTATTGCTTTTATTTTATTAGCTGAATTATTATTTTATCATATTAAATTTATTCATTGTAGATCGACTCCGGACTTACCGGGTTATTTTATTACTTCAACACTCTGATAATTGGGAGTAAATAACCACTTTTTATAAGCGTGTCATGGATCAGTAAGGATCATGTCGGTTTCTAAGAGCATGCAAAATACGAAGGTTGACCAGTATGAATGTCGGTATGCTCTAAACCGGTTCCAGTAACTGTGCAAACCCCAAAGTGGCTGGTATGAGTGACCAGTATGGAATAGTCTGGTTCCAAAGGCGATGCAAAACTGCTCAAAACATAACAGAGGGATCATTATGTGGTCTTAGTGTCAAAATGCATGATTTGAAAGTTAAAATCATTTTGCACATGACCCTAATACATCTATATGAATGTTCATATGTCATATGAGCTTAAAGACTTAAATTAACAACTCACTTTATAAAGAGAGCTATAAGTTAAGATTATAAAAGATTTTATTCATTTATCGATTGAGTCTTCACATCCATTGATCTTCATCACCAATATACTCCGACATCTTTTTGTAATATTCGTTAATGCGCGTCGAAGTCTTCTAATATTACATCATCAAAATCCATATTTGAGAATAATGGTTAAGATAATTATGTCTTCCCACCCTCAGCCTCCTACATTAGGCCTCCACTATCCTCAGTGTTTTTATATTGCACTCATGAACAAATCATAACCCATTTATGGAATTGTGGTGCATTGCACCTTCGGTTCCTCGTATAAACTGTACAACTATGAAATTTAATAACCAAAAAATGTCTTTCACAAATTGACTGATCTGCCCTCTTTTAAAACTACTGTACCTATATTATTATTTTTTTGAAACGTTTGATTAATTCCGGCAAAATAATGTGAGAGTTTTTGATTATTTTCTAAAATCAAAATCCCAGTTTTGGAAATTTACATTGAGTTTGGATATATAAAAGTTAAACTTAAAATTTAGCCCCGGATATGGTTATATCTGAAATTCTCCCGGCCCTACAAGCAAAGACTATAAAACGACTGCATTTGCCTGGGAGTCAAACTCGGGTCATTGACATTGTTAATGTAAAACTTAGATTGTAATTTTAGGAATTAAGCAAGATAATAAAGTATTAAAGCCCTTTGCAGACAAATTCTATCACTGTTATAACAGCGGAAAGATGTTATTATAATGTTATATAAAAATCAAATATCATACAAGTGCAGGCATTTGTGCAGACTGCAGACTGCTTTCGTTAACACTTGCTGGGAAATTTCACATAGCAAACTCAAGTGATGCACGAGTAATCTATAATATATAATAATATCATTTTATAAATAAATATACAATAACACACACACAACTGGAAAACTTTGCCAGTTTAGCCAACTGAGTTCCTACTTTTATTCATTTTCATTGAATCTTCCGCCTTCCGCCATCCTATCTGTCATATTTACTGGCGGCCTTTCCTCTCATGTCCTCTCCTGTCTCCATTGCTATCTTATTTTGATGAGTTCTGTTATTTTTTGGATTTTTTAAACATGAATATCTTAGAAGATCAGAGTTTAAAATATATTTATATAATATTTTATTATTATTTGGAACATCTACTACATTGAAGAAATATCTGGTGCCAGGTGGTTATTTGGAACTTATTTTTTGGATGAATAATTTCATAACTTATACAATTATTATTCCAGATTAGATAATTTAAAAAACCAAATAAACTTTAATATTATTGTTGACGGCTGTCTCGTTTGAAGAATAAAATTGGGAATTCTCCCCCGATCGAAAAAATCTCCAGTTTATTTGGTTAGTGGTAAATTTGTATTATTATCTAATTAATTTAATTCAGTAATTAATTATGTTAAAACATATAAAACCAGCCATAAATGCGGTGATAACTTTTGTCTATAATAAGTCTAGTTAGGTACTAAATTATATTAAATAAATAAAACCAGTCATAAAGACAGTAACAGAGTTTGTCAATAATTAATCCATAATAAAATTTAATATTAATCATTATATTATAATATAATTAAGATTAATTTAAATTTTCATATTAAAAGCGTCACCATTACCCCGGCAAAAAGAAATTAACTACTCATAATTTGAATAAAAATACACATAATTTTATTATTAAAAGAAAAAAATTACAAGAAAGCTTTTAAAAAAATAAAACACACAATAACTGGAATTCCACAAATTTTCAGAGAAAATCATGAAAATTATTAGTTTATTATTATTATTATTATTTCTTCAAAGTCATAAAGTTATATGACTTTGAAGAGTAATGGAAAATGATTCCTACCTTTTGATGGGTTGTCATTTTTCATTTGTTTTTACAAATTGACAATGATTTTTACATAAAACATACTTTGACTTCTCTTCAATTTCAGTATTGAAAACTTCATAATTAGAAAATCTTGTCAATAGTAAAGTTGTAGATCTTTGAGTCTTCTTTCATTTGGAACTAGAATGATTTCAATCCGATATCGGAGTAAAAAGTTATGGCCAAAATACGAACATTGCACATGGTTAGAATTTCCGAAGTTATTCGCTGTTAGAACGCTCTATTAAATTTATGGCCTCCAAAATCCAAATATTAAGTCCATTTTTCTAGATATATATCCAAAGTATTATTTCACCTACATAAAAGATAAAATCACAATAAAAATATATAAAACATTAATTTAATTATTATTTTATAAATATGCTAAATTAAGGGGATTAATTAAACTATAATTGTATAATGATTAATTTTTTTTTAATAAATGTGCATTTTTTGATGTTCATTACACCTCTAACCAGCTTATTACTAGTCTCTAGTAATTTAAGCAAAAAAACTTTTAAAAAAAAAACTTATTCAAATTAATAATTATTTTATTTCTTTCAAATGATCAAATAAATAAATTCTCATGTACTTTTTACCATTCTTCCATAAACTCATAAAACAAGGTATTAATCAATTCATTGTGCTCACAATATTCACATGTCTCGTTGAAAAGATAATAATATTTTTTTCCTAAAATTATATTAGAGTTCACACATTTGACAATGAGAGTTTATTTATAAATACAAAAATAGATTATTATTTTTTATAATAATGATGCATCTTCAATCCTCGTAATGAGCTTTGGGCCAGTGACTCCCAAACCAGTTGGCTTTAGGGCACTTGGTATTAAGACGCCTGCAGACTTAATTGCTCGGATTTCAGATATCAAAAAGAAAAAGTGTATGATTTCCTTAAGCTTTCTCTTTAACCTATGTAACGAGCTTTGGGTCAGTGACTCCCATACCAGTTGGCCATAGAGCATTAAGTGTTAAAACACCCATACGAACTTAATTGTTCGAGTTACAGAGGCTACGAAATCGAACTTATTCACATATTTATTTTTTTACAAACTCAAGTTCTACCGTTTTACGCGAACAATCACTGGTTACTGAGGCAAGATGTTTGATTACTAAGTAAGATCATGGTTAGATTATTATTTTTGAATATAAACACTAATTCCACTGCTTTTAGGTGCTATCTCCAATAAACTAGAGAACTGAATATTATAAAAATTTCACTTACAATCCATGTTTATAAGTGATTCAAAAAGAAAGAAACAAAAATAACTTGTTACGAATTATTTTGAGATGCATCTTAGGAGCGAAAACTCCTTACAAAGCCTCACCTGAACAACAATTTCAGTTGAAAAACACAAAAGAAAATCAACGCAAAACATTTTTTTTTACACACAAAATAATAATAAAGCAAAAACAACATAAAAGAAAACATTTTTTGAATGAAAAATATAGCAACGAAACATAAAAATAAAAATTATCTAGTCAAATATTCCCCCAACTAATTTGAGACATTGTTCCCAATGTCTGAAAAAGGAGAAGTAAAGTTTAGAAGACATCACCTGGTTATTGTGGAATTGACAATTGAATCTACGACTATTTTAAAAGAAAAAAAAAATTACAGATTAAGATTCAAATCCACTCTATGTTTCTTACCACGATCGTTACCAGACCAGTTCAACTTGGAAAGAATGTGGTTGATTTTTGGTTAATAAGCTAAGAGTTGGTCAATTAAAGCATCAGATTTTAGATCGTGAAAGTCAAAAAGTTTAGATACTGTCGGCAAAAGTAAAGGAAATCAAAGTAGTAAATTAAAGTAAATCAAAACAGTAATTTAAAGTAAATGAAATCAAAGCAATAAAAAAATATATTGATAGTTGTGATTGTGGCTCACATCTTCCTCTGGTTTTACGTCCAGTAACCGCTTGAACGCCATCTATGGGTCGATGATAGGCTTCCCATCCAATTTTCTTATAAATTGACAAACAAGATATTTTAAAATCAGATTCCCGAGACTGTATTGTTGTCTTTCTTTTTGAAATTGTGTATGCAAATTGTGAATTACTCGATGAACATGTCCACTAGGATGCATCTCAAGAGTTAATGATATATCATCTAAAGACTCATTAATCAAGCCATATCTAATGAATTGAATTTTATCTTCGCGATTGTCAGACACCATTCCTAAAGAACGACAACAAGTGCACGTTTATAACAAACACCTAACTGTTTAGCTCTTCGTTTATTAACATAGGCGTTTTTCCCTAAACCAACATGTAAGAAATGAAAGAGTCAGATGACTCACCTGCTAAGCGAACCCTTGCTTCAATTACCCAATGAATATCACTAGGAATACCATGGATCATCAAAAGCCTCATTATTTCGGTGTGTGCTTCGTAAATTTTCATCAGATCATTTTGGGGGAGAGAAGAAAAATGATTTCGGAGTTTTGCGAGAGTTTATTCTATGCCTTGTCTATAGGGTATCAATAATTTTAAGAAACTAAAAGAACCGACTTAGAGTCTTGAAGTACCGTTATCCGCTGTTAACTAGGGTGCAGGATTCTGACAAAAGTAAAAATGATGTAAAACTTAAGAAAAATGGAAATTAGATAAATACAAAAGAAAAGAAAAGAAAAAACATCAATCATAATACATTGGGTTTGAAAGGAAAATAGATTCTTGAAAATTTGAACACTCCAAAAATGATTTCAGACGTTTTCCATTCACTTTAAATACATCATCATCCCTAGGATTCTCAATGTCAGCAGCCCCATATGGATAAACGTGCTTCAAAATAAATGGGCCACTCCATTTGGATTTCAATTTTCCAGGAAATAAATGAAGACGAGACTTATAAAGCAAAATTTTTTGGCCAATTTCAAAAGTTTTTCGTGAAATTTGACTATCATGAATGACCTTAGTTTTAGCTTTAAGAATTTTCGCATTCTCATATGAATCATTTCGTAACTCTTCAAGTTCATTTAATTGCAGTTTACGTTCATGACTAGCATTTTCAAGGTTTGAATTGGATGCTTTTATAGACCGATATGTTTTATGCTCAAGTTCTACATGCATTTAAAATGACAAGGATTTCCATAAACTAGACGGTATAGAGACATTCCCAAAGAAGTTTTGAAAGCTATTCAGTATGCCCAAGGTGCATTAGTCAGTCGAAGAGACCAATCTTTGCGATTTGGGTTGACCGTCTTTCCAAAATTTGTTTGATTTCCCTATTTGCTAGCTTAACTTGACTATTTGTCTGAGGGTGATAAGAGGTAGAAATTTTATGTGTAACTCCATAATTTTGCATTAAAGACTCAAAAGGCCCGTTTTAAAAGTGTTTTATCTCCATCACTTATAATGGCTCGAGGGATTCCAAATAGACTTTAAATATTTTCTTTTAAAAAAATAATCACAGTTTTGTGATCATTGATTTTAAAATGAATCGCCTTAACCCATTTTATGACATAATCGACTACAACTAAAATATATAAAAATCCAAATGACGATGGAAATGGACCCATGAAATCTATTCCCCAACAATCAAATATTTCAATGGTAAGGATGAGATTTAAAGACATCATGTTTCTTTTGAAATGGATCCTAACTTTTGACAATTCTCACAAGTTTTTCAAAAAGCATAAGTATCTTTAAAAATGGTGGGCCAATAAAATTCATACTGTAAAATTTTTGTTGCGGCTTCCTAGATGAGAAATGACCTCCACATGCTTCTGAATGACAAAACCGAATAACACCATTTATCTCACTGTTCAGTATTCATCGTTGGAAAATTTGATCAAGGCAATACTTGAACAGATATGGATTGTCTCAATAGAATCTTTTGACTTTGTCAAAAATTTCTTCTTGTCTTGATGGCTCTAATCTGTAGGTATTTTTCCTGTTACAATAAAATTGACAATATTAGCATACCAAAGCATTGTATTTACAGAAAATAAAAATTCATCAGGCAGGAAAAGAGTCATTGATAGGAGTTGTATCAATTAATGACTCATTTGTGAGTCTCGATAAATGATCTGTAACCATATTCTCTGCTTCTTTGTTGTCCTTGATTGTGAGATTGAATTCTTGAAGTAATAAAATCCATCGTGGTAATCTTGGCTTTGCATCTTGTTTAAACATCAAATATCTAACATCAGCATGATCAAAATAAACAACGATTGATGAACCAATTAAATATCATCTTTCAGGAGGCCTTGATATTATATTCGACTTACGTTGAACCTGTGTTGTAGATCCTTCACCTAGTTGGATCTCTGGTTCCATCTCATGTTCCTTAATGTTGGGATCAAACTCATCAAGTTTAATCTCTCTACAATTCCCACTTTCTCTCAAAAATTACTTTTCAAGAAAAGTTGTAAAGCGAACAACAAATACATTTCGTTGTTCGGAATCGTAGATCTGATATCCCATGGAATTATCAGGATATCCAACGAATCTATATTTATACCCTATGGGTGTTAGTTTATCCTGTTGCGTAATTCTAATGTATGCAGGACAACCCCAAATCTTTAAATACTTAAGACTTGGATTTCTACCGTACCATATCTAATAGGGGGTCGTAGAAACAGCTTTCGATGGAATCTTGTTAAGTAAGTAGGCAGCAGTTTGTAAAGCGTAACCTCAGATAATAAGGAAGATCTGTATAACTCATCCTGGATCGCTCCATATCCAATAAAGTATGATTTCTACGCTCATACACTCCACTGTGTTGAGGTGTTCCTGGTGGGATATATTGGCCGAGAATTCATTCTCCCTTAAATAATTTATGAATTCTTCACTCATGTATTCACTGCCTCGATCTAATCTAAGGTATTAGATGATTTACTAATTTATTTTTCTACTTCTTTTCAGAATTTTTTGAACTTGTCAAATATTTCCGACTTATGTTTCATCAGATAGACATATCCATATATAGACTTTTCATATGTGAAAGTCACAAAGTATGTAGAACCATAATGAGCGGCATGATTTAATGGACCATACACATCCCTGTGTATTAGCTCCAGTAAATTTCTAGCACAGTGTCCAACACCTTGAAATTGGGCCTTTGTCATCTTTCATTGGATACATGACTCACAAATCGGTAAATTATCTTTATCATACAAACATAAAGTTTCATCCTTAATGTTTATTTTATATCCCTCCTTATCTAATATTGGCAGTGATATTATTTGTATGATAAGTGAGGGAATATAATAACAGTAATGTAACTCTAATTTACATTCATTTGGGAGATATAGAACAACAGTTCCTATGGCCTTGCCATCCAATGTCTCGCCATTGCCAGCTTCACTATGGAGATATAGTGTGGGGTTGCCTTTCTTCAAATCTTACTCCGCCGTGCGTAACATGTTATGAAGTTCTTTGTATGTGGATTGTATCGAATGAATATGGAAAGTCAATATAAAGCCAGCATAAGAACAAGGCAAAGAAGACATAATTAAATTACGGCCCATCCGTTCATTAAACACAATGCCATTTCGTTCCAGATATCGAATTTGGTCTATCATGTTCAAAATATGAGCGCTGACAGCTCCTCCCACCTTGAGTTCAGCACAGAACAATTCTTTAGACCTTCGATAAAGTTTCATCTCTTGATTTGCCTCGAAAAACTTCTTGAGTGTTCGCATAATACTCCAAGCATTCGATACTTCAATGTACCGTCTCAAAAATTCTGGAACCGTCGATCTAAAGATGTAGGATTTTACCTTCAGGTTATCATCCTTTCATCTATCAGAAGTTTCTCGCTCTTTTGGAATAGAGTCAAGATCGATATCAACAGGCAACGAATTGATCATGACATAAGTCAACTTTTCATACTCTAAGACATGACGCATGTTCATTTCCCATTCGAAATACTTCTCGGCTCCTTTTAGCTTATTGGAATCCAAAAGTTTCATCAATGGATTAGTGACAACCATTTACAAGACAATATTTTTGAGTAGTAGCAAAAACATTTTCATTTCAAAAGTGATAACACTAATTGATTATGGAATTTTAAATCTATTAGTGCCCTCCCACTACTTTAGGAAATTTTGTAATCTCCCTTAACAGAAAAATAGAAATTTGACTATCAAAATTTCATAGCGGGAAGTGGATCCCATGACATTTACTCCAGCCTCACACTAATGACGATATTGGCCTTTGTAAACTCATTAGGCAGACCTCCAATGTCAATCACTTCATGTGACTCATGGTCTGGTCCCGAACTGTTTCCTATCCTCACACTAATGACAATATTGGATTAAGACGTGGTATAGGTGTATACTTGTCAATGTGCACTAATGAGCTTCGTATGTACACCCTCACACTAATGACGATATTGGGTGACTATGTCAACTCATCACACTACATCTAATATTTTACTGGAGCGGCCTAAGTTCCGAGCACTTATACCCTCACACTAATGATGATATTGGATATAAGTAGTAAGAACCCATTCATCTCTGTATTGACAAGATGGACCATCCAATAATGCTCCAACATTATTAATACTATTACTTAATTAAAGTAATCACATAATCACGATAGATTTATGATAATCAAGTCATTAACTTAATTAGGTCAAAGTTTTAATTTAAAACCTGCAATACATATCCAATATATCTTATGCATAATTAAATTAAAATTATTATGGCATAGATTCAAAACATGTATTGTGTGGTTAAGCCTTTGCTCTGATACCATTCTGTTGGGGCAGTTGTGGAACCCCTAGGGTCGGATCGATGCCCCAGACAGCGGAAATGGGTCTAACCCATGGATATCAACTGTGGCTGTAATTTTAAATTATTTAATGAAATAATATATTCCATTACGAGTGTACAGGAAAAAACTAGGACTGAATCGGAGTCCGGAACCTCCCGAACGAACAAAAATAAAATTATCGCCCTCGCACTGTAGCAATCAGTTCACACATTTTTTTATTTGTTTCCTTTTCATTCAGCTCACATTCTAGTGAGCTGAATGAATTAGGGTTTTTGACCATAATTCTTTCCGGTCTTCCTAAACACTTCAAAAACACCAAAAATTAATTTTTAATTTCAAAACCAATATTAACATATGTTATAAAATAAAAAACAAGTTTTTTTCAAAATATCAAATATTTTTACAAAAACATAAATTTATTCTAAATACGCACTTGCGTACATTTTGAACCCATTACACAAACCAAATTAAAATCCCAATAAGAAATGTCTCATGAATAATTCTAGGTCACCCAAAGGTGGTCAAGTGATTTTAGAATAGTAGCCATGACTCTAAGCTTTAATCTAGAGTTCCAAACTCTAATTAATTGTTTCATATCCAATATGAACATCTTTGACCTAATTACAAACATGTTGTGTATATATTTCTAAAGTATCATAACACAATTGATTAGCCTTATTCAATATTAAGCTATGTGATCATGCATCTAATACACAAATAAACATAGTTTAAGAGAAGATCAAACTTTACCTAGTAAGCTTGATGCAAGATCCAATCTACCTCTCATTTGTTGAAATTGTTGGAGAACCTCCAAGGTACGCAAACTTGACTTCAAGATCCAATCTTGTTTCCAATGCTTCCGAGCTTCACTTCAAGATCCAATCTTGATTTCTTCTAGATGAAATGTTTTAGAGAACTCACAAGCTTCTCTAAACACTTCTCTAACTTAGGCTAATCTCTCAAGAATTTGCTTCTACTTGTATTTGTACTTGTAATTAAAACCTTCATAAAGCTTGCTATTTATAGCAAAACTTAGGTAATTTTTAATTAATAAAAGTTATAATCAACTTTTAAGTGGGCTTTATCTAATTTGTCTAAATATGTATAATTAGGTGTGACTAATCTTCATTGTCTCCCATTTTGATTTAATCCAGTAAAATCAAGCCAAGGATTATGAAATGAATTAGTTAAATGTTTTCCACTTTGATTTAATCCAATTAAATCAAGTCAAAACATCTATTATTACATACTTACAATTACCATAATATCCTCAAATGGTAGAGATAATTATGATTTTACAGTTAAGCCCTTGTGTAATTATTGAATTAATCCAATTAGGTCAAAGTAAATAATCAATGTTATCCAATAACACTTGATTATCTTAGTTGATAATTATAATATCGAATATTATCTTTTATCAAAATTAATCGGCTACCCAAATGCTCAACGAGTACACTTCATATTGGGATTCTCTAAGTTCAGACACATTCGTCATATAAGCCTAGTTAATATGTACGCAATTTGGCCACCTCTGAATTTGCGAAGAACACGAACGACCTTTCTGAACTATACAAGTCGAGGTCATCACATATGTTTATCAATCCCTCAGTCGTAGGCTATCCGAGTTGTGCTTAGGAAACATAGAATATACCGTCAAGTTTCTGAGACACACATCTCATGTCGACATGTCTACGATTCTTCATAATTGATGCAATCTACCCTAGGTGATCGAACTTTGGCCAAAGATTTAAGAATCGTGACTTTACTAACATGGATACCTAAACCCCTTATGGTACATATACGGGCCGGCGAATCCTATCTTGCTTCGCACTTAATTACTGAGTGCATCGGTCCACACCTAACGAACATCTAGAGGCCAGACCATGAAAGGTTTTTGACATACAAGGCATCTAAGTGTGGAAGATCCACACAAAATCAATATTATCATATAGTCAAAGGATTACATATGCTACTCGACTCGAGAAGATTCTTATTGACGGTGGTGTGTACTTCCAACTATTAGGAATCACATGTGAGTCATTCAGTATTCGCTCTGACGAATACCCACATGTCTATACGAGTTTCCAAAACTCATGGTACATTGCGTTAAACCATTGGAACTCCAATTCCAATATACGACATGTGCTAGTCTTATAGGTTATAGAAATTCGACCGTATTCCAAAACCAATGACTATGAATATTTACTTTAAAAATAGTTTACACCTAGTGTCAAAATTATTCTAAGGTCTATATCATTCTTAGCATATCTATACATCAATCTAATATGTATATTGATAATACCATTAATAAGGTATGAAATGAAAAATGTAGTTATTTTATTTATAAATAATAAAATGCACAATTCGGATTGGCACTCCAAGCACCAACTCCATCAGAAATGAGGATATTTTATTACTGCTTGAGGTCAATATCGACCCGAGCTATAAATGGGGACATGAAGTCACAAAATGATAAAACACCTCTGGTCTTACACAAGCCTAGTATAATTCTCTAAGTGACCTGATAATTGATTAACTTTCTCTCTCTATCTCTAGTTTTTGGACTCTAAATCTTTTTCAAATAATGAGATGAAAAAATTACTAACCTTAAATTTGTGACTTCAACCCATTTATATAGGATTCAAATGATATTGTTTCCAACCATGATGTGAGCCGATGTCACAAAGTCATCATTACATTTACTACCACCATCAACTGCTCATAATATAGCCAATCAAATTAGCTCATTCCTCAGCTACCACACCAGCCTATAGCGGCCTGTGGCAACTCTGTTCTGCCACTATTTGCCACTACACCGGCCTATGGCGGCTGACAGGGCCTACGACCATTGTGGACCTCTACCTTCCTTCTGTCATCATTAACCTTATGCAAGCTTACCTTCCCAATAAGAGCATACATCACACGACTTAAATACCGGTTAGTCTAAGATCCCATTTTCTTTTATCGAGTCGGCATAACGAGAAGGGTGATATTCATCGAACTCCCCTTTAACCCCTTCAAATAGGTCGAGTTTCACAAACAATGATATCATCGGGTCGGGCTCCGCAAGCTATAAGAAAACCTTAAATCACCACTCCTCATGTGGTCGGGTCAATATCACAACTCGTTTTATCCCCAAGATGATCCGTTCTCGGGATTTCTTCTCTATTTCCTGTGGCCAGGTCTCTCTGCCAGACCCTATCTCTTTTTGAGCCATTGGGTATTTGCCACTTTACTTTTTGCTATGTAATCTCCATTTTATCCTTCCTCGGGCAAAAAAACCACCATCAATATTTGTCTCATGGTTCTCGGTATCAACAAGTTTGTGGGTTGATGTCGGGAAATTTATAAAGATTGTGGTGCACGTAGATAAAGACTGACCTAATGTCCTCAAGTTGTGGCATTTTGAAAACTCTACATCACCTAAACTTATCTCAGGTTTCTTTTTCTTGGGACGTGCTGCTCTGTTTGCTGCCAAATATGCCATCTTATGATGATTGCCTTTCTTTCACTGCCATTCAAAAATACGTTCCTAGGATTCTGAAATGTCCATAAGAATATGCAGAGTACATGATAATCCTCCTTAAATGCCCATCACATCCATCAAATCTCTTATTGTTTCGTCTCCCTGATATGCCAAATTTCATTTATCCACAGTCTGCCCGCCAAAATTTAGACTGTTGAGATTAACCGAGCATGTAGCTTCTATCCGAGCCTTTGATTTGAATTCAATGGTAGCGATTGACCTGACACATGTCTCTCATCATTCACTCTTACTTCAAACCAATGACCAGGATCTGCCCAAGCAACCTATTTAAAAGTCAATGTTATTCATTTTACAACTTTACAACTTCATCTTCATGATAAATTTTCTAAAACTTCAATCGTCCTCCGCAACCTCGAGCTTCTTGAACAACCTTATTTGACCATCATCTCCAGTTTCAACCTTCAATGCAAGTGAGTACTCCTTGACTCCCATGTTTATTTCCTTGTACTGAGCATGCTTTATATTTCCAGAACTGATGCAAGATGAGCATGATGAATGTGTAACACATTCATGGGTTTTCTGTGGGTTTATGGGGTTGATACTTGTTAGGTTTTGGGCGATGGGCGCAGCGGAAGCGCAGGTTCGGGCGAAATCGTATTTTAAAACTTTTCAAAATACCAAATAAATTATTCAATATCTAATATGAATAATTTATTCATATTTCACCTAAACCTATTTATTCAATATCAAATATTAACATAAAAATGGTTGAAAACTTGCAAAACTTTTACGAAAATGGTTTTTCCGTAAAATGGCCCAAAATATATTTTTGACCGAATTGACCACCCGACACTTATGGAAACTACCCAGGTCAGTTCCAATAGTGTTGGGGCAGTTCATGGCTGTCCGAACAGTGACTGATTCACTGTTTGGACAGCCGTCACCTGATTCGCTTATTTCATGTCGGAAACACTTTCCGAAAATTGTGCAAACTCCAAAAACACATCCAAAAAATTAAAAAGACAACATTTTCATCACAAAAATAGAAACTTTTCCAGGTTTGAAATAGTGACCAAATTTGCCAAAAAATTCATGCTTTGAATCCAATTTTCACCAAAAATAATCTAATTAATCCAACACCCAATCAAATTCACCACATATGAATGACTCTAGAACAATTCTAGGCATAATAGGAGTGGATATCATACTATAGAATGGAAAAAATCATCAAATGATCTATTTGGCCTAATATTACAATAATATTAACCAAAACACTTCACACATGCATCAATCCCTTCCAATACATCCACCAAACCATAAACCCCCAAATTGTAAGAAATAAAAGAAACCCTAGAATCTATCTAGCTTATTCAAGAATCATGAAACAAACTTTCAAGCTTAGGGATAGAGTAGATTACCTTTAATCTTCAATTTCCTAAAGTTTTATTCTTGATTTTTTTCTTTTTTCTTGGTGAATCATCAAACAAATTTGAGAGGGATTTTTTGGGTAAGAATTCAGTCATGGTGGGTTTCCATAAGAAGAAGAAAACTATTCCCTCTCTTAAATACTAAATGACCGAATAAAGGGGGCAAAATGGGAATTTTTTAAGTTAATTAATTTGATTCAATAATCATATTAATAATACATGCCGCATGTTACCATTAAATAGTTGACATGTGTGATAACACTTATCACAAATGAAAAATATCTAATAAATTAAATATAAAATCAAAGTAGTCAAAAATCCAAATTTAACACTTTAACCTTAAATTTAATGCTAGTGGAACCAATAATAATTAAACATTTTTCATAAAAATTATGAAAAATTTATCAATTAATTATTATTATATATATGTATTTTATTTACATTAAATAACAAATACATATATTTAATGACATGTGTCAAAATCTCATTTGACGGATAATTAACGTGTATCTAATCGTATTATGTATCAAATATAAATACACAATAATTATTAGCGGACAAAATCCCCTAATGCATATGTTATCATTTAACCGATTAAACCATCTGAATTAACTCATTTAATCCAATAAAGTATTATGAACAATCTGTATTATTCATATTGAGTTACCCAAGTGCTCAACGAGTACACTTCATAGTGTGAGACTCTCTAAGTTTAAGTTTATTCGTCACTAAATCCAATTTTGTGTCCATAATCTTCCCACTCATGAATTATGACGACCACAGATAATCTCGCTAAACTATACAAGTCGAGATCATTGCATATGTATAATCCATCTGTCACAGACCATCCGTATTATACCTAGGATATAGAAGAAAATGTCAAATCCGTTCGGTATAACACAGTCAACTTTCAATTTACGATCTTTAAATAACACTCGGAAATGATTTCCGACGTTATACCACGTCCATGGATTTACTAGATCACAAACACGTACTGGATGTCTATGTCATGTACACAGGACTGACGGATCCTATCTTGATACGCACATGATATCATGAGCATCAGTCCACGCCCAACGAACAGACGGAGGTCTGATCATGACTAGATCATTGACGTGACTGCCATCTAAGTGTGGAGGATAGCTCATATTGTAAATCCTAGGATCTTTGTCCAATATACACATATCACTGAACCAGATTCAGTTTCGATCTAATAGTAATCAGATATCTAATCGTGATTAGATCGAATAAGTGTATAAAAGACAAGGGTGCTACCGTTAAATTAGTAATATTATGAAAAATTGAATTGTTCGTATTTATGAATCGGACATAAATACGATCCGGATTGGCCCTCCGAGCACCAATATGCTTGTATTTTGTTTTAATGTATGAACTTATGGGTTTGCGCTATTTGCATATGTTTCTGAAATTTATGGTGGGTTTACATTCCTATGAATAGGCCGGGTTGGTTTATGTGTTTGATTATGCTTTTGCTTGAAAAATTACTATTTTGCCATTGTTATGGAATTTATAGCCTTTTAGGGTTAGCTGCTTGGTATAGATGATAAAGTAAACCCAAGGTAAATAACAGGCCCAACTAACAGTAAGAATAGGCCCACGTTGTTAGTCTCTGAGACATGCCACAAGATCCTAAACATGATAATATGTGTGAAATTACAAAGAAAAGTGGCGGAATCACTTACATTACAATTTGGAGAAATTTCCAAATTAACTTTTTTGGATGAAGCTCCAAGCTTGTTGAGATGTTGTTTATGCCTTGGGTGAGTTTCCCTATCACCTTATTTGACTCCTTCAACTGCTAGCTTTGTGAAATTTTTAAGAAAAAATTCACTTCCAATGAAAAGAAGAATCAACAATGGTGGGAGAGGAAGAGAGAGTGTGAGTTGTTTTTCAAAACTTGGTAGTTGTGTGTGTTAAATGAGTTAATTAATTAAGCCAATTACTTCTATCAAATTTTTGACTATTGATGTAATTCATGTGGTCCCACCACATTTTAAATTCAAAATTTGAGTTGGTTTTCTAAACACACAACTAAGTCACGAGCAATTTTATCGAGTTCGTTTAATTCTGATTAAACGAATTTTCCGTCGCGACATAATTAAACCCAATTTAATTAAATAATTATGCCTCGTAAAATTATTACGATAGTCACTTTTGAATTGATTCTAAATTAATTCATTCGCCCGAATTAAAATCCAATTTTAATTTCGTATTGAAATCTGATTTCAATTAATATATCCGATATATTATTTTAGCCACAAATAAATAAATTTAATAGAAAATTCAAATTTAACTATTAAATTTATTTTATCGATTAATTCTAAATTAACCGCGTTCTCTCTTTTATACGAATTTAATCCTAGATTAATTCTTGCTGCAATTAATCTCAATTTAATTTTCTCTCTCATAATTAATCCCAGATTAATTCTATCTGAGTCAAATGTCATTGTGAATCTTTGGGAAGCGATCCAAGAGATTCATGGATATGTTGGCAGTAAATACGGTTATCGGACTATCCGAACACGTGCTTACCCCATACCATGTTCTCACCGATTTACAAGACATGTTTGGCTTCTAGCAAAGTACCGTGCTTACTCAATTCTCTAGAAATATTCGCCGAGGAATATCATCTGTATCATGCGTAGTAATACTAATATTATGTAATACGTAATACGATCCAGTATCGGATGTCACATGCTAGGCCTAGGGCTGACCCTGTGTCTTCCCCATATGAAGCATATGTCGGATCCCGAGTAACTAATCTCTGTAATCAGGAAGTCATGACCTAGTCATACTATCCCGATAGCTGCAACTTTTAAGAGTATTAGATCTGTATCCTGTGTGACCATCATCTCCATATGACTGAAGTGATACTCCTATCTTGACATCACATCCAACACACTATGATTCTCAGTAAACCCAATACAGGCGTTCACAGAACCTGTTAAAGCTTCAGACGATCAATACTAAAGTAAACTGATTGTCGCAAGTAATAGCGACGCAAGTCTTAGGTTAAAGATCAGATACACCTACCCTGATTCAGATTCCCATAGACATATAGTCATACTACCAATGAAATTCCGAGTGGCTCTATCCAGAGCGAACTGTTCCCGGTCCAACGACTAACAGAACCTCTTACTACACTTGCATAAGTATCAAATACCTAAATATATGAGAACTATGCCGTTAAACTTCTATAACGCGCACAAGTGTAATACTAGTCTATTCCACATTATTAATGTCTAGTCTCAATAATACTTCGACTAGGGATATTTGATGATTAAGCTGTTCGTGGATTAATACTGTCCCATATCTTATTAATTTTATTTAACCATATGAATTTTTATCATTAATATATATCCAAGTAATCTAATTACAATAATGATAAAATAACAATTTCATTTTGTTACATAGATAACTTGTACAAAAACACAATGTTCTTTACAAATAGTGATGCTATTGGTCATATTTTTCCAACAATCTCCCACTTGGCTTATAGCCAATCACTCAAGTATCTAACATCTGAAATATGTACATGTCACTCAAACTTTTGCTGAGATATAGCCTTCGTCAGCGGATCTGTAATGTTATTATCTGATGCGATCTTCTCGATCTTCATATCGCCAAGATGGATAATCTCATGAATCTGATGAAATTTTCGAAGTACATGCTTGGATTGTTGATGAGACCGTGGTTCTTTAGCCTGTGCGATAACTGTTGGACAATTATGACCTATAGCGTCACTATTTGTAAAAGACATCTTGGTTTTTGTACAAATTAACTATGTGACAATGGAAATTGCATTTTATCAGTTTGTAATTTTATTACTTGGATATATAAATGATAAAAGTCCTTATGATTAGTTCCAGATTAATAAGATATGAGACAATATCAATCCATAAAGGTTTAATCATTAAATATCCCTAGTCGTAGTATTATCGAGACTGGACATCGATAATGCATGATAGACTAGTATTGCACTTGTGCGTGTTATGGAAGCGTAACAACATAGTTCTCATATATTTAAGTATTGGATACTTATGCAAGTGTGATAGGAGGTTGTGTTTACCGATGGTACGTAAACAGCTTCGCTCTGGATAGACCCCTTGGAATCCCATTGGTAGTATGACTATGTGTCTATGGGAATCCGAATCAGGGTAGGTGTATTTGGTCTTAACCTGAGACTTACATCGCTAGTACTTGCGAAAATCAATATACTTTGGTTTTGATCGTCCGGGACTTTAATAGGTTCTATGTACCCTCTTCTGGGTTTATTGAGAATCTTAGTGTATTGGGTGTGATATCAAGACGGAAATATCACTTCAGTCATATGGAGATGATGTTCACACATGGATACTGAACTTGTACTCTAATGTGTTGCAACCATCGGGATAATATGACAAGGTCATGATTATCCGATTAAAGAGACTAGTTGCTTGTAATTTGATATATGCTTCGTACGGGGCAGACACTATTCCAGCCCCAGGCCTTGCATGTGACATCTGATACTGGATCGCAATACGCAATACTACGTATACTACGTCTGACATAGATTATATATTCCTTTAAGAATATTTATGGAGAATTGGGTAGGCACGGTGTTTTGCTAGAAGCCAACCATGTCTCGTAAATCGGTAAGAACGTAGTACGAGGTACTCACGTGTTCGGATAGTCCGACGACCGAATTTACTGCCAACATATCTATGGATCTCATGGGTCGCTTCCCGAATATTCACCGATGACGTATGATTCGAACAAAATTAATCTAGGATTAATTGCAGAGAGATTTTATCAGGGATAAAATACTATTAGAATAGAGAGAACGATTAATTTGGAATTAATTGATAAAATAATATATTTGATATATTCAATGAAATTATTTTTCATAACAAAATTAAAATTAGATTTTAATTCGGGCGAACGAATTAATTTAGAATTAATTCACGAGTGACGTGAATAGTAATTTTGCTAGGCACAATTATTTAATTAAATTTGATTTAATTACGTCGCAACGAAAAATTCGTTAATTCAGAATTAATGAACCCGAGTCCGGGATGTGTTTGCGGGCCCACTCGGATTTTGAATCAAGTGGGGCCCACATGTCACATCATAAGTCACATCACTTGTCATTTAACTTACCTTTTTGGTAATGGAATTTGGTGGGTGGTTGTTAACTTGTAAAACACACAAGTTGAAAGGTGATTGACTTAATACCAAATATTTGGTATATCTTTATTTTGATTTTGGAAATCATTTACAAGTCATCATTTTACAAATTGAAAAACTCTCTCTCTCCAAAAACCTCTCCTTGGCCGAAACCTCTCAAAGGCAAAAGGAAATTTTGTTGCAAATTTTTCCAAAGCTAGCACTTGAAGAATCATATCAAGGTGATAGGGAAACCATTCCCAAGAGCTTGGAATCCATTTCAAAGCTTGGAGCTTGAACATCAACATTCAAAGAGAAGATCTTGGAGCACTTCTCAAAGTAAAATTTTGTTATCAACGCATCCTACATCCGATCAAGGTGAGTATATTTCCGCTATTCTCCTTTACATATTCACACTATTTCATGCTTGGATTGATCTTGGGATGACCTTAGAACCCAACAATAGCCCCATTATTGTCACAATATAAAAATACGGGCTCAGCTACTAACGGAACTACTCCTAATCTAATTAGGAATTTACAAATCCAAACTGCTTCTTTTGCTGCCTCAGCTGCAGTAATATATTCTGCTTCTGTTGTTGAATCGGAAACAGTCTATTGTTTGGAAGATTTCTAGCTCACTGCTCCATTGTTCAAACAAAATATGTACCTTGATTGCGACTTACATTCGTCTTTGTCGGTTTGGAAACTTACATCGGCGAACCCAGTCACCTCAAGTTCTCCATCCCCATAGACTAAGAAATCATCTTTAGTTCGTCTAAGATACTTAAGGATGTTTTTTACAATACTCCAGTGACCATCACCTAGATCGGCCTAATAGCGACTGCACATGCTCAAAGCATATGAGACATCATGTCACGTACTTTAGATATTTAGATCTAAAATCAGCAGGATCTACTTTAAATAGTTCAAAAAAATAATTTCTATAATACGTACAGAAAATTCGAACTCCTAATTTTAAAATGAGATGAAAATGTGTCCAACATACAACAGATTCTTTATATTATGAGAGACTAAGTTTTTATATTTGAGAAGAATCCAAATCTTAAAATCTCTTTTTTTTTTTTTTCTTTTTTAAAAACCTTCTTGTTTTTTTATAGTTGGGGGACATTTGGTTGAATGATTCCATTCTCTCTCTCTCATATTATTTCTAACTTTTCATGTAAAAGCAACTGTTGTGAAAGCTTTTATAGTTCAAGCGACACCAGCAGAATAAATATTTCTTGTGGTGAGCTTATTTTGTATCCAATAGAATTTAAAAAATTACAAAAAGAGATGTGGGAGCTAGATTTAAGATTTGAAGTATATATGTTACACAATCAAAGGAAAGTTAAATTAAAATACAGATAGTGACTTCATTCTATAAAACAGAATAAAGCAAATTAAAGAGGAATAAAGAGATTACCTTGAAACAAGAATTGAAAAGGAAGGATAAAAATAATAATCATATGGATCAATCTAGATGTTAATCTATCAAATTTTTTGTCCCACAAGATGGACCAGGGAAAAATAAAAAGAAACATGTTGATGGGGATTTCTGCGGCTAAGTCTTTTGTACAGTTTGGTAAGGACAGAGAGGAAAATTCACATCATCTGGTTTCACGAGTATGACCGACCAAAAGATACAACTTAGTACAGATTTCACAAGTCGACCACTTCGAGCCAAGGCCGATCACATTTTGCTTGGAGCTCGGTTTGGTTTGGCTTTACTCTTTGGAACCAGCGGATGAGCTCGGACATTTCGGGTAAGAGCAGATATAGTTTGAGAAGCTCGACATACCACTTGACCGATCTGTTGAAGACCGATACAGGATCAGAGTTGTTGGGTTTTCCCTCTAAAATATGTTATCATTTCAAAAGACACTTTACAGGCTGTCATCATTATTGTTGCGTGTAGCAGTGGAGAAAACAGAGTGATATAAAAAGCCGTCAGACGACAGGTTTTACTTTCGGCGAAGACAGTCTTGGGGCAGAGAGCCCGTCAATCAGCCGGTGACCGCACATGAAACGTCATAAAGTTAGAAGAACAATGTATATTTCTTGGAGTATATAAAGGGAAGGTAGATTCATTTGTAAAAGAGAGATAGAGTTTTTGGCATGTAACAACTCGTAACAAAAAGAGAAAGAACACTTGTAAACTTCTTTCAACTGCTCGGCCATACATAGACCTTAATCAAAACAGGTCGGTCGAGTCGATTTTTGGCAATAAAATAAATCCATATCATTTTATGCCCGTGGACGTAAGCTGGATTCGCTCCGCCGATCCACGTTAAAGTTATCTTGTCAATCAGTGTGTTTTTCTCACCTCATACCAAATTTTCTTTTGGTCCTCCCATAACCAAACAAATTCACAGTTGCAGGAGGATTGTCTCGGGAGCTTTATCCCGATATTGCCCCTGAGCCCAAAATCAGCCGTCAATAGTTGGCGCCGTTTGTGGGGAAAGAGCAAAGAGCAACTTGCGTAGTAAAACGATGGTGGAAGGTGGAAACCATGGGCTGTTGGGTAGTTCAGCAGCAGAATGGATGAAAGGGAAAATGAATGGGAAGAAGCAGATCAAAACGAGAGGAAGAAATGGTTTGTATGAAAATGGCTGTCAGCAACATAAGTTTTTCCTTTTTTTTTTTGAGTTGTGGAATGGAATGTAAAAGGGTTAGCCAACAGCCACCCATCCAGATTGAGTTGTAGAATGGAATGTAATGTTACAGATGGGTGACGTCCGTAGGCAGCGGCTGAACAAGTTTCTCTTCGGGAAGTGTTGCGCCTCATCAGCTTACCAATCTTCAGTTTCGTAGGTACCTGTACTGAAGGATCGGTCGGGAATTAGTCAACCAAGGGTAAAAGGGGACGTCCATCAGGCCAGTCCTCAATTAGTTCGGTGGTCTTCCCTGAATGAGAAGAAAAAAGAAAAAGCCCATGGGAAGAACCGCAAGAAGCACGGACTGAAGGACCTGGCTGGGTTCCCAGATTTGCTCGGGATGTGCAGGGTCAAGGGAAAATACATTATTCATCAGCGCCCGTGGGGCGTCTGGTCAGCAGACATTGTGAGCCCGGTTCAGATCAGTAGGATCTGCAGAAGCCCCGACTTGGGAACCAGACTATATGTGAAGTTTACAACTATGGCATACGCATCAGGAGCCTTTGGAACTCAGCTCAGGCTAGAAGACGTGGTCAGACCGCAAATCAATAACAAGAAGGAAGCATTGTAAAAGCATCTCTTAAAAAAACCCGCAAAGAGTTGTAAGAAGGGCAGCAGGTCCTTTGAATATGAATAAAACACTCATTTTCTTTAAGAAACTTGTCTATTTTTTACTTGTTTGTTAAATGAATGTGAAAGTTCTTTTTAATATTCTTGGGATGTGCTCGATGCGAAGGGGTGATCGGTAACTAGGAAGGGCACCAAGTCTGTGGCACGCCAATCCCGGGTGTCATTATCAAACCCCCGGGATGAAGTGTTCCAACCTGGTTCCTTTCACTTTTGAGGATCCAAAACACATCAAGGGATAAAGTACATGTGGGAAATGCGCGAGCCCCTCGTGGCACGCCAATCCTGGGTGTCATTATCAAAACCCCAAGGCCGGAGCGTTATTACCTCATGACTCGCATCTTTGAGGAATAACTCGGGTAAACCGGACCTAGGGAGGTTCTGCTCCTACGAGTCGGCTGGTGAGTCCCGTTGAGTACCATCAGACCACTTGGCTCGAGTTTAGCTGAATGGCACCCTTGATTACACGAGCCTCGGGTAAACCGGACCTAGGGAGGTTTATGCCCCTACGAGTCAGCTGGTGAGTCCCGTTGAGTACCATCAGACCACCTGGCTCGGGTTTAGCCGAATGGCGCCTTTGATTATAGGAGTCTCGGATAAACCGGACCTAGGGAGGTTTCTGCCCCTACGAGTCGGCTGGTGAGGCCGTTGAGTACCATCAGGCCACCAAGCTCGGGTTTAACTGAATGGTACCCTTGATTACAGGAGTCTCGGGTAAACCGGACCTACTGAGGTTTTTGCCTCTACGAGTTGGCTGGTGAGTCCCATTGTGTACCACCCAGGGAAGACACACACTGGGTGTCCATATCCCACGTGGGGATTTTCCCGACCATCCGGATCTGCGTATCCGTAGCCTAGTTAGCCGGGAAAATGAATTGTAAGGTTCAAAATTATGTTTTGGAGGCCTCGGGCAGGACACTATCTCGGAGCATCCGAGTTGTTATTTTGTTCTTGTGATTTTTGTTTTGAGATATGTGCTGAATCACTTCCATCTTTTTTGTTAGTTTTACCTCGTTTCAATTTTTATTTTTCGCTGGTCTGGCAAGAGGATGCCCGCACCAGAGTTAGCAGAGCCTCCGAGGTTGAGAACCATCCATCGTGTAATTCTCAAGCATTTTACCAGCTCGGGATTGGATTCGTTTCGCCGAGTCTGCTTTGTTCCACCAGCTTGGGGCTGGATTCGTTCCACCGATGCTTTGTTCCACCACCTCGTGGCCGAATTCGTTCTGCCGAATCTGTTTTATTCCATCAGCTCGGGGTTGGGGTGAATCCCACCGAGTCTGTTATATTCCACCAGCTCGGGGGTGGATTCGTTCCGTCGATGCTTTGTTCCATCACCTCGGGGCTGGATTCGTTCCACCGAGTCTGTATTATTCCATCAGCTCGGGGTGTGGTGAATCCTACCGAGTCTGTTATATTCCACCAGCTCGGGGCTGGATTCGTTCTGCTGATGCTTTGTTCTATCACCTCGGGGCTGGATTCGTTCCACCGAGTCTGTATTATTCCATCAGCTTGGGGTTGGGGTGAATCCCACCGAGTCTGTTATTATCCCATCAGATCGGGGATGGATTCGTTCGGCCGAGTCTAAGTTATTTATCCAGATCGGGGCTGGATTCCTTCCGCCGAATCTAAGTTGTTGCACCAGCTCGGGGTTGGGGTGAATCCCACAGAATCCATTTCTTCGATATGAGGATGCAGCATCCCCCAGGGCCAAATGTTCTTCCCACCTCAGGGTCGGGTTACGTCCCACCGAATACTTTTGATCTCGGCACGGGGAAAGATTGTTACCTCGAAGTCATACTCAAATTGGCCGAGTGCAAAGTCGAAACGAGATATTAGGGGCAACTCAGAAAATATGAAACCAGAATAAGCTAAGTATAAAGAGTAAAACGAAATGTTTTTTAGATAAGTGCTAAAAAAAAGGAAAATCACGATCTTCATTACAAACAGAATGTATTGTTTGAAATTACATGGCCCCCCATCAATCGGCCCTCGCAGGAGCAGTTGTTTCTTGGGCAGGCCCAGATGGCTGAATGACTGGTACAGGCTCACAGGAAAAACTTTAGTTTCAGTTTGGGAAGGGAAAGCGGCTGCGACCTTGGCCTTAGGTGCTTCAGGATCAGGGACGGGAACCTCAGACGGGATCTCTTCAGGAGTTAGAGACGGGGAACAGTTGATACGGGCACTGGATCTTGGATTTCCTCCGAAGGGAGGGCAAAAAATTCTCGGGCCTCTTCCGCAGAGAGTTCTCCCTTACAGTAGCGGATGGGCGTGTGGACTGATTCCATGTTAACCCCGGCATCAATATTGAAATGATCTCGGCACAATCTTCGATCCCTTTGAGCTGAGCACTCTCCAGCTCCCCCTCCAGTGCATCCTCCCTCTTATGCAGTTCAGTTTTACTCTCCTCAAGGTCAACCTCTTTCTTTTTAGCTCCTCGAGAGCCCGATCTTTCTCATCAGTTATCCTCCTCAGATTGGCTTCGGTATCGCCCAACTCCCACCCCAGGCGTTTACTTTCAGCCAGAGTAGCCTCCAGGTCCTTTTTGGCGATTTTGGCATTCTCCTTGGTCGGATTAGACGCATTGTGAAAGGATTCATTCAGTTTAAGGGCCTCGTCCCTAACCCTCTCCAGAGCCTTGATTTTCTCATATTTTTTGGCCAGAGCAACCTCTTGTTCCGTGATTTGACTTGGGAGCCTTTGCACCTGGCCCCCATAAAAAAGAAAACTCATGAGCAGGTCTTTGTTTCGTGCCATCAATTAATCATCCTATGGGAAATGAGGAGAAATCAGAAAGCAAGATAAAAATACAATACGGGAGTAAAAAAGAAAGTTTACCTCGGCCATACGGACGGAGAAGCGGGAGATTATTTCCTCCGGGGAGATGTCCTCAAAATGCAGGATCTTCTCGGGAGGCACCATTTTGGCCAGTTGATTGAACGCCGACACCAGATGGGAGGTGGCTTCTCGGGTTTTTTCACTAAGATCGTCCACCCCGAGCACTACGACACATTTTTCTTTTCTGGATGAGACATATGCACTTTTTTTTCTTTCCGGACAGTCTGCCTTCAGATCAGAGTTTGTTCCTCCATTTCTTCTTCTTTTTGCTCGGAACCTCCTGATCCGATCAGACGTTTTTATTTTCTAGCAGACCCGGATTGGTCAGAAGGTCGGGTTTCGGATGCCGGGACCACCCTTGGAAATGGGATTGTTGATGGATCAGATAGGCGGGTCACTGCTTTGGTTTTAACCTCTACCACGACCGCCTTTTTTTTGGAAGCTCCCGCTCCACTTGGCCCGGGCCTCTTCGTCAATTCTTTAATTCTATTAATAGCACTGGGTTGTCTCGAAATTCTTGCCAAGCAAAAGTAAAAAATATGATCAATTCAGAAGTCAGTTGAGTTCAAGTCATTTACGAGTCGAGCAAGTAGGGGGATTAGTTAAAAAGACGGTGAGTCTACACAATCACCTGGGGACCTGCAGAGGCACACTCCAGACGAGCCCTGACTCCAAGAAATCAGAGTCATTAACTACCCTCCTCCAGTGGCTGGCGTAGCTCCTGGCCACCTTGATTCTAGCATAGACCGCGTGGCTAACTTTTGGAGGATCTCTCCAGCAAGCTGAGAAGGGTTAAAGAGTTAGTAGTTTGGCATAAACGTTGAGAAAGAAAGAGAAATTAAGACATCGGGTTCTAATCTCCCGCTCTAAAGATATCAGGTACTTCAGTCATATCCGGGCACATAGACAAGGTTTGCTCCCAGTCGTCTGTGGCCCAGAACCAATGGTCGTAAAATTTTTTATTGGTTTGTGGAAGGTCTTTGATGAGGGAGGGGGTATTGGCATACGAAGAGAGGTAATACCAACCGTGATTAGTTTTTGGGTTGGCCTTCAGTTGATAAAGTCTCTTCAACTCCTCAAAAGTCGGTTCTCCGAGGCCTGCCCTGTACCAGATCACGTACAAGCCGGCCAAAATCCTCCAGCTGTTTAAGTTTAGTTGACAAGGGCAATCTCCATCCTGGCCAACATCCTCGCAAAGTGGTTGGATGGGTAATCGCAGACCGCACTCGAAGAAGGAAGGGAAAAGGGCGACCGAGCCTTCGTCGGGTTGGCTAGCACGGTCACATGAGCCAGACACGTCTAGAGCTATGCCAATTGGGATCTCGTACTGCTGGCGAAGCACACACAAGGCCTCTCCAGTGATAGTTGAAGGCCGGTTCATGTCCAAGGCCGAACTGCCCAGTTCTCCAGGCTTAGGGTCTTTCCGGGGAATTCTTTGGTGATAGGAGTCATTTTTTATTTCAGAAGGGGTAGAAGTGGTATCTAAATCCTCTACGCTGGGTGTCCCCGAGCTGGAGGAGCTTTCTGCAACATGCGGAGGTTGAGCTTCTATGGGTTTGGCCGAAAAAGATTCAGCTTCAGACATGCCTAATAGACGCCATGAAGTGTAAGGTTAGTCAATGGTCAGCTTAAGGTATCACAGGCTCAAGAACTATTCTGACTACCAGGAACCTAGGCCTACAGTCTCTAAATTCCCTATCAATGGCCACAAACAACAAGTCTCTCCCTAAACACATGCAACCATCCTACAACCCAGAAACCCGAAACACATACATCATACCCCAACACCCATACTACAACCAGAGAACACAAGTACAACATATACAACACAAAATCTGAAACAGAACTCGCAGTACAGAATGAAGAGATAAGCATTCCATAAGAATGAGAAGAACATGCAACAGCAAGAAGAAAACCAGAAAGCACCAAAGCAACAAAGAGAAGAGGGGACGGGTAAAAACTTACTTGTTTTGAGAAGAAGAGTTGGCGGTTGGTCTGGTCGGTTGAAATGTTGCTGGTCTCGCAAATGAAGGAGCTTCTGCAGTTTGAGAATTGCGATCTTCGTAAAAAAGAGAAAGGAGTGTTGGTTTGCATTCTTATAATTAGCACGGTGCAGGTTTGGCCATCAGATCGGGAGAATCTTCAGATGAGTGCCGCGTGTCATTTGTGTGCTCCGTCTGATCAGTTGGGGATAAGCGGCTGGGATTGAAAGGTTTTTGGGCTACCTCGGGAATGACCAATTGATTTGAGATTTTGGGCGGGAAGACCATAAATTTTTTACAAGTGGCACGCTCGGGTAAAACCCTAAAGTTGATTTGATGGGCATTTATGAAGATATAATGGCTTGCGATTCTCGAGGGGCGGCTATCATAAGGATAAAAGAGGAATTTGGCTCAATTGGGAGGACAGTTGGAAAGGCATCTGCGTGGCTGTGACTAAGAACTTGGGGATGGACGATGATAGTTTAAGCATGGTACAAGGAAGTTCTTTATTTTGTTTCAGACTCGGGCCACCAGCCAATTTATCGGCCCACTTCAGATTTTTTATAGTTCCCAGCACTAACTCGTACACTCGTTGGAACCGAGAACTAGGGGACTTATGTTGATGGTGATTTCTGCGGCTAAGTCTTTTGTACAGTTCACTAAGGACAGAGAAGAAAATTCACATCATCATGTTTCACGATTATGACCGACCAAAAGATACAACTTAGTACAAATTTCAGAAGCCGACCACTTCAATCCGAGGCCGATCACATTTTGCCTGGAGCTCGGTTTGGTTTGGCCTTACTCTCTGGAACCAGCATATGAGCTCAGACATTTCGGGTCAGGGCGGATATAGTTTGAGAAGCTCGGCAGACCACTTGACCGATATCTTGAAGACCGACACGGGATCAGAGTTGTTGGGTTTTCCCTCCAAAACGTGTTATCATTTCAAAAGACACTTTACAGGCTGTCATCATTATTGTTGCGTGTAGCAGTGGAGAAAATAGAGTGATATGACAGGCTATCAGACAACAGGTTTTACTTTCGGCGAAGACAGTCTTGGGGCAGAGAGCCCGTTAATCAGCCGGTGACCGTACAGGAAACGTCATAAAGTTAGAAGAACGATGTATATTTCTTGGAGTATATAAAGGGATGGTAGATTCATTTTAAAAGAGAGAGAGCGAGTTTTTGGCATCTAACAACTCGTAACAAAAAGAGAAAGAACACTTGTAAACTTCTTTCAACTGCTCGGCCATATATAGACCTTATTCAAAACAGGTCGGTCGAGTCGATTTTTGGCAATAAAACAAATCCTTATCGTTTTATGCTCGTGGACGTAGGCTGGATTCGCTCCGCCGAATCACGTTAAAACTATCTTGTCAATCAGTGTGTTTTTCTCACCTCTTACCAAATTTGCTTTTAGTCCCCCCATAACCAAACAAATTCACAGTTGGGGGAGGATTATCCCGTGAGTTTTATCCTGATATTGTCCCTGAGACCAAAATCAGTCGTCAACAAAACCAATAAATTTTTTGTAGTCTTTGGTGGGTGGGATGGATGTTGATGCCTTGATCTATTCTGTTAAGAAAATGATTATGGTAATTGTAAAGTGGTGCTACCTAAAGCATGTATTCATGCGAAGGACACACGAGGTAGGTAAAAATATCCCATCATAACATAAAAATAACATCAATCAGAAGCTATTGATTGAACAACCATTTAGCAAATTTTTGAGTTTTCCTCCTATATGGGTATAATAGGTACTAAAATGGATTTTTAAAATAAATGGTTATTGTCATTTCACTACTTTATAAATTGAAAATAACAAATGAGTATAAAAAATATTGTGATATAAAAAATATTTTCTTTAATAAAATAATAATAATACTAAATTTGGACTGGTTTACTGACATATTTAAATCACTATAAACAAATGGTGTTAGGGTTAGGCTGAGGTAGTTAGAATGTGGTGGACACAACATCGGTTAAATATGCGACGGCCAGTGTCCATTTTTCATTGGCGGAGGCTTATACTTCAATTCAAATCCAAAAATTTGTTTTTAATAAATTAATGAAAAATGTAATTTTTTAACGAGATAATTTTACTTACCCTCATTAAAATAATTATTTTTTATTATTTTTTTTAAAAAAATCAAATTTACTTCACGCAATTAATTTTCCGACTCTGTAACTGCAATTTCCCGCATAGGATTTAATCGGAAGGAGGACTGTTGGCTGGAAAGGAAGATACATGGGCCGACTTATATGTAAATGAGCCAATCCATCTAAAAAATTAATCTTAACTAGTTTTTTTAGATATCTATATTCACCCATCGTAATATTGTCTCTGCCCTTCAAATGATGGGAGAAATGAATACATATAGTGCATTAAACAGTACTTAGCCGCCTAGCTATATTGGTCATGAGCTCTCAATCTAAGAATGTGTTTAGAGATGGTAGAATAGTCAGGACTTGGTCCGGTTCGAAATTTTTTTATCTCAGATCAGGTCCTAGATTTAGAAGTTTGATTTGGGTTTAGGTTCGCGCGGGGTTTAACACATTAAGTCTGAACTTAAACAAAAAAAATTCATATATATACATTATATTGGAAAATAGGCTGTGTTGCTATGCGACACCCAAAGATTTTAGCTACTGCTTGATTATCACTTTTTTTAAAAAAAAAACGTGCCGGATAAAAATCGGGCTGGGCTTTTCCCAGGCTCAGACTAATATTTTTTTGTCGGGCTAAGGCCGAGCTTATCAAAGTCTAGGCCCGGGCTCGACCCGGCCCACTGCTATATTGTGATGAAACACACACAATAAAGAAGAAATGAGAGAAAAATCTTCTTTATTACTCACAAATAAAGTAATACAAGCTTAACCTGAGCTTTACAAAAACTCTCAACCTCTCTCTATTACTCTCACTTATGAGACTTTGTGATTTTGGGATGCTTAGGAATGAATTTCAGATTCCATTTTATAGTGCCAAAGACGTGTGCTATAATAGCACACGTCTTGGCAGTTGGTAGCAAGTTGGCATGATGTGCCATCAACTTTCGGCTGCTGAGCTTGCATGCATTCTGCATGCATACTGCTGGTTTCAACAAATCTCCCACTCGGTGAAGATTTCCCCAAAATCTGAGCCGACCATCAATCACCCAAACCATACCCTCCAAAGGATCCTCCCCTGGCTGCATCTGTATGACTGCCTACGTACCCTGAGTTGGGATCAAGCCAATTGTAGTTCTCTGTATCTCCCCACTCTGACTATGTGTAGAGTTTTGTCATCCAGGCTATGACACGACAGATTTCAATCTTCTCATTCGGTAAAACCTTGGTGAACATATCGGCACTGTTGTCGTCGGTGTGAATTTTCCTGAGTTCTAACAGCCTTGAGCTCAGGACATCCTGTATCCAGTGATACCTCTCATCGATATGTTTTGACCTCGAGTAAAATGTAGAATTTTTACCGAGGTATATAGCACTCTGGCTATCACAGTACAAAGTGTACTTCTCCTGCTTGAAACCCAATTCCTGGACGAATGTCTTCATCCACAGTAATTCCTTGCAAGCTTATGTCATTGCAATGAATTCTGCCTATTTTGTAGAAAGTTCAACACATCTCTGCAACATTGACTGCCATGCCACAGCTCATCCTGAGAGAGTAATCAGATACCTCGAAGTAGACTTTTGGGTATCCACATCTCCTGCCATATCTGAATCAGTGTAGCCCATCAACACTGGTTTGTTGCTGCTTCCAAAACATAATCTCATCTTGGATGTGCCTCGAAGATACCGCATAATCCATTTGACAACATTCTAGTGTTCTCTTCCTGGATTTGACATAAACCAGTTGACCAATCCAACTACGTGTGCTAAATCTGGCCTCGTGCACACCATGACATACATAAGACTTCCCACTGCTGAGGTGTATGGAACCTGTTTCATTTCATCATTCACTGTCTCAGTAGAGGTACTCTGTTGTGTACTCAATCTAAAGTGGGTAGCAAGAGGAGTGCTAACCGCTTTAGCCTTGTCCATCTGGAATGTCTGAAGTACTTTCTCGATGTCCTACTGTGACAAGTATAACCTCCTGGCTTTCCGATCACGGTCGATCCTGATGCCAAGAATCTGTTTAGCTGGCCCCAATTCTTTCATCTAAAAAGACTTACTCAGTTGTTGCTTCAAATTATCAATCCTCGATTGATTCCGGCCAACTATCAACATATCATCTACGTACAACAGTAAGATGATAAAGTCATCGTCAAAAAATTTCTGAACGAAGACACAATGGTTTGAAGTGGTCTTCTTGTATCCATGCTCCCCTATAACTGACTCAAACTTCACGTACCACTGTCTTGGTGCCTGTTTCAAACCGTAGAGGATTTTCCTAAGTCTGCACACATAGTTCTCTTTCTCTCTGACTCTGAAGCCTTCTGGTTGCTCCATGTAAATTTCTTCTTCCAGATCTCCGTGAAGAAATGCGATCTTGACATCCATCTGCTCAACTTCCAGGTCGAGGCTTGCTGCTAAGTTGAGTACCACTCTGATGGATGACATCTTCATAATTGGAGAGAAGATTTCATCGAAGTCAATGCCTTTCCTCTGATTGAATCCCTTGACAACTAGTCTGACTTTATACCGGGTTGTGAAGTATGATCGTGTTACTTCACTCTGTACACCCATTTGTTCTTCAAAGCCCGTTTTCCTCTTGGCAATTTCACCAACTCAAAAGTGTGATTGTCATGCAAAGATTTCATCTCATCTTGCATGGCTTCCTCACACTTTTATTTATCTTCTGTTTCCACAGCCTCCTGGTAGCTCTCGGGTTCTCCCTTGTCAATAAGCAGCACATACTCATATACACAGTATCTAGTTGAAGATCGCCTCTCTCTGTCAGACCTTCTCTGTGGAACTGTTGATGTAGCTTCTGGTACTAGTGGTTGATCAATGTTCATTATCTCTGGGAGCTTCATCACTTGTACCCTCATGTCTGGGAACCTCATCTTCAACTTGTAATGGCACCGGTGTATGAGGTTCTGGATTCACATCTCTGTATTCCTGGGGCATTGTCTTCATTTCCTTTCTGATATTTTCTATGGTCTGGTCTTCAACGAATACAACATCTCGGCTTCTGACAATCTTCTTCTCCACAGGATCATACAGTTTGTAGCCAAAATTATCCTGACCATAGCCAATAAAGACACATTGTCGCGTCTTTGCATCAAGCTTGGATCTTTCGTCCTTTAGGATGTGTACAAAAGCTTTGCACCCAAAGACATGCAAGTGTTCGTATGACACTTCTTTACCTGTCCAGGCTTGGTTAGGAACATTACCTTTTAGTGCGACCGCTGGGGAAATATTTAAAACATGTACTGTTGTGTTGAGTGCCTCCCCCCAAAATGTCTTCGGCAACTTGGCTTGTGAAATCAAGCTTCTGACCCTTTCGCACAAGGTTATGTTCATCCTCTCAGCTAGGCCATTCAGCTGAGGTGTCTTGGGAGGTGTAGTTTGATGTCTGATTCCTTACGTCTTGCAGTACTGATCAAACGGACCTCTATATTCTCCACCATTGTTTGTTCTGATGCATTTGAGTTTCTTGCCGGTTTCTCTCTCCACCAGGGCGTGAAACTCCTTGAACACTCTCAGCACTTGACATTTTCTCTTCAAGGTGTATGCCCAGATCTTCCTTGAATGATCATCTATGAATGTCACAAAGTAAAGTGACCCTCCAAGTGTTTGTGTCTGCATCGGATCACATACATCTGAATGTATGAGATCAAGTACCTCCGGTTTCCGCTGAGGTGGGGAGCTCTGAAAGGACACTATGTTCTGCTTTTCAGCCATGCAGTGTTCACACTTTCATGAGTGTGAGTTCTTCAACTTGGGAAGAATATTCCCCCTGCGTAGTATTTCCATCCCCGTTTGACTCATGTGGCCGAACTTTTTATGCCATAGCTCGGCTGCCTTATTACTGTTGACTGTATTTATGCTACTATTGGAAAGCTTAGCATGCATCAAATACATAGTTGAATCTTTCTTACCTCGTGCCACCACCATTGATCATTTAGTGAGCTTCCAGGTGCCGTCACTAAAGGTGCTGCAGAAACCTTCATCATCCAGCTTGTCTGTTGAGATCAGGTTTAACCGGATATCTGGGATGTGCTTGACTCCCTTCAACACTAGCCTTGTCCCGTTGTCCGTTTTAAGGCAGATGTCTCCAATACTGACGGATTTGGACTGGTCGTCATTCCCCATCCTTACAGCACCGTAGTCCACTGGTGTGTAAGATGAAAAGAAGTCTCTGCGAGATGTGGCATGTATGGAGGCGCCACTATCTATCACCCAACTGGTCTCATGGCTGTCAAGATTCACAACATTTTCTTCATACATAATGCAGAATTCTTTTGAGGTTTTATCGATGGTAGTAGCAACTCTTTCTTGGTTAGAGTCACCATCTCTCCTGGACTGCTCGTTCTTCAATTTGTAGCAATCACTCTTCATATGGCATTTCTTCTTACAGTGGAAACATTCTATTTCTCTCGTTCTTGATTTCCCCCGGTTCTTGTCTGATTTACCTTGGCCTCGACTTTTACTCCTCCCCTTTCTAGTGTTCTTCTCCGTCACTAGAGCTTCTGAGGTTGAGGTTGAGGCTGATGCTGACTCCTGCATTCTCGTCCTCTTTTCTTCCTCGAAGATTCTGGTTTTCGCCATCTCCATAGTGACTTTCCCATCTGCGGCTGAATTTATCACCGTATAACTGAACGTTTCCCATGATTCTGGTAACGTATTAAGAAGTATTAAGCCATTTACCTCATCACCGAAGTCTATGCCCAATCCAGACAGTTCTTTCATAGTACGAGGAAATCATTGATATGGTCCGCCACAGCAGTACCTTCATGGTATTTCAACCCCATCATCTTCTTGATGTAATACAACTTGTTGTTGCCAGCCTTAGCTCGAAAAATCTCATCCAGCTTTCTCCATAAGACACGTGCATTTGTTTCTTCACTGACATGGTTGACGATGCTATCGTCGATCCACTGACGAATAGTACTGCATGTTTTCTGGTGAAGATTAGCCCACTTCTCATCGGACATTCCTTCTGGTTTCTCATCCAGAAATATCGATCCATCATAGTCCTTCACATACAGATGGTCTGTCATCCTTCCTCTCCATGTGAAATAATTGGTACTAGTCAACAAAATCATTTTTCCAACACCCCCATCCATCATAAAAATTCTAAGCATAATTTCAAAAAATGGATCTCACTGTTGCGTCCGGAATTATCGAAAATGGTGAAAATGACACTTCGTTTGTCAAAATCGACACATGAATCAATTTACAAATTTCAGAAATTACTGGGGCCAAAGTGAAATTTCCAAAAATTCAAGGGCCAAAGTGCAATTATGAAAAAGTTAAGGGACTAAAATATAATTTTCAAAAAGTTCATGGACCTATCTGAAATTTACCGGATACTGCAGACACGTGGCGCTGACTGGATGCACACGTGGCTGCTGACTGGACTGCTGACGTGGCTTGCTGACTGGACTGCTGACTGTGCGTTACTGCTGACTGGGCGCTGACTGGGTGCTGATGTCAGCATCTTCAACCTTGAGAAGCGCGTGAGGTGCGCGTGTGGCGCGTGAGAAAGCCTCTGTTGGACACGTACGGCGCGCGACGCTTCGTCTGACCTCCGATCGATCGCCGGAAAATGCCATCGTGCTCGTCTCGCCATGAAAAGTCTGATGGTATGCTCAAAATCGATTTTCGACAACTTTTGTCGGAATCAATTTTCCGAACAAAATCTCTGTTACCGAGTTTCGGGATCCCTCCGAGTAACTTTAGCTACTGATACCACTTGTTGTGATGAAACACACACAATAGAGAATAGATGAGAGAAAAATCTTCTTTATTACTCACAAATAAAGAATTACAAGCTTAACCTAAGCTTTACAAAAACTCTCAACCTCCCTATATTACTCTCACTTAAGAGACTTTGGGATTTTGGGATGCTTAGGAATGAATTTCAGACTCCATTTTATAGTGCCAAAGACGTGTGCTCAGTAGCACACGTCTTGGCAGTTGGCATGATGTGCCATCAACTTTCGGCGCCCATCTTCATCAACTTTCGGCTGCTGAGCTTGCATGCATTCTGCATGCATACTGCTGGTTTCAACATGCCACACTTAGGTGTGTTTGGTTTGTAATTCTCATATGGCGGATGGATGGATAGTGAATAAGAGAATATTTATTCTTTTGATTTGTATTTTTTAGAAGTGAATAGTTAGAATCATTCTCTCACCATTCATCCATAATTCTCTATAATTCATTATTATTTGAAATATGAGAATAACCAAACTCACATATGAAAAAACATACTCACATGTGAAATATCAAATTTATTGTTAGTAAAAATTAAGGACAACCGTTATATTAAATAAATATGAACTATTAGATTAACCCTACACTATTTATTCAATTTACACGTTTTTTACATTAGAATAAAAGTCCAAGTCTATGTACTGAGCGCTTTCTTGCTTCTTCAAGGTTAGCTTCTCAGCCTATGATTGACTTTGCAATTCATTATCGATTAAGGCATTAAACTTCTAACTTCATCAATTTTCATATCGATTTTTCTTAAATTTATTACCTATTAACTATAACTTTGCAATTTATTGCCTATCCACTTTATAATTCCTGCTGAACTTTTTGTTTCTTCTTCATGCTGGGTAAATATATATTTGCTGTTCATTAGTTAATAAATCTATTAGATATTCGCCCAAAGTTATTAATGGAATTGTATGTGATAATTTTATCTAAAACTTAAACTCATGGTCTATTATTAATTTGAACCAAATAAAATCATTTGTATTCTCCACTCAATCTCAACCTCATTTACTGTTCATGCTCAATGTCGGACTCGCCTAATTCTTATCTTAATAAAAATAAGAACCAAACACATTCTAAGAGTGGAAAAGTTCAACTATGCAACGGTGGTTCCACCTCATTCAAATAATAATCAAATATTATAATGACATACATAGAGATGATAATTTTCTTTGTCATGTCCTGAGAGGGTCTC
This sequence comes from Zanthoxylum bungeanum, assembly GCA_019454045.1. Lineage (NCBI taxonomy): Eukaryota > Viridiplantae > Streptophyta > Magnoliopsida > Sapindales > Rutaceae > Zanthoxylum > Zanthoxylum bungeanum. The sequence goes on from SKCR01028362.1 coordinate 746,300, forward strand.
GTCCTGTTTGGGACGGGATTTGTGACATATTTTTATGTCTTATTTTAAAAACGGGTCGGGATAAAAACGTGTCCCAAAACTCAAGCAGGACTTGATAAGACGAGATTTAGTGGGGGTAAGACATGATTTAACTGGATGAGTGTGTGAAGTTCCAAAAATAGGATGAATTTTAGGTATGCATTGCTAAATGGAGCCATCCCACCGAGAATGTAGGCTCACACAAGGTTCAGCGTGGCTCCTACGTGGGCCCCAAAAAGGGCAAGTTAGAAATTAAAAAAAAAACAATACTAACAATAAAAATTAATGGTAAAAGAATAAAAATAATTAACAAATAAGAAAAATTAGAGAAATCCTTGAACTGTCAACAGACTTAAGGCAATCATATATTGAAAATTTTATTACAATGTTTGCTAATTCATATACCTCCCCACAAGCCACTGGGGCTCATGGCCCAGTGATAACACATGTTCACAGAAAATAATACGAAGAAGGATGAATTATAATTTTAAAAGTCGAGGATAGATGATAAATACGATCCAAATCCATTTATTATTAGTATAAGAAATTCATTACAAACCCTTTATTCTTAATTTTTCTAAGACACCACACGAGACAATTATTCAAATAAAGTACAACAGAGTACAAATAAACCCTTTAATTTACTCTCAATATTTCAAACAAAGACAAAGTTGCAGAAAAGCCATTGCTGTTGTCGGGTATTTATGGATAAACTTCAATAACAGACTTGATACCAAATAGGGGTGTTATTTTGTAGTGAGTGAAACCAGCTTCCAGGAATAGCCTTTTCCATTCTGTCTCTGATCTCTCAATTCCACGAACAGCTACCATCATCAACATATCGTACAAGAGCTTTGCTTCGGTAACTTGTGCTTCATCTTTCTTTTCATTGATCACAATGTCTATTATTATTAACTTTCCTCCATCACCTTTGCTTGCAATAGCTTCTCTGCATTTCTTCAGTATCTTCAAGCAATCCTCGTCAACAAATGCGTGAAAAATCAACTGCCAAAGCAAATCACCATTTCACAGTCAGTTACTGATAAATTCTTATCTAACAACTACCCATCATACAAATATTATTGAGAAGGCATTTATGTAACGATACTGAAGGTTACCTTAAAGAAAAAGGCATCTGCGGGAGGGATAGACTGAAACATATCACCTGCTATAAATTTCAAGTTCTCAGTGTCTGGCAAGTTGGCAACGACGTGTGGGCGGTCAAGAACCGTGCATTTTATGCCTGGAAATGCCTCGGATATGATCCTGGAAAATGATCCTGTACCACCACCGACATCAACCAATGAATCCAACCCTTGGAAAATTGGCTTACAGTCTTTAACAATCAAGCTTGCCAATTGAGAATCACAAGCCATAGCTTGATTGAACAAGTTACTGAATTCAGGGTTCTTTTCCGCATATTCCCAGAAGTCGAGTCCATTATGAGCAGTTTCGAATGTTGCCAGCTCATCATTTCCTCTAAACCAACGACTCAAAAATTGACATGGATTTACAAAAACAGGGTCAGTCAATGCCAAAACGAGTGGTTGATAACAATAGGACTTGTCTTTGAGGAACATCTTAGAAGAAGATGTAAGAACATAAGCTTCTTCTCCTTCTCCTTCTCCTTCTCCTTCTTCTGGTTGTTGCTGGTCACCAATGTGATGAAGTTTAGTGGTAGAAAAGAAGCCTGAATGAACTAACAAGCGCATTAGCCTGAATAGACCATGTGATTTGATAGGGGGAATGTCAAGTGCTGAAGCTAACTCAGAGAGAGTGATGGGCCGTTTGTGTTTGTGAATTGTGTCCGGTATGTCGAGCTCAACTGCACACCTCAATGACATTGAACTCACGTAGTTATATATAAGATTGAATAGATGAGCGTTTACGTGAAACAACTCTCTTGCTCCCTCGTCTTGAATTAATGTATCCATTCTTTTACGATTCCTTCCTTCTTGTTAATATTGCCTGTAAATACAAGAAAGTTGACGGTGTAAGAAGTGTTGCATAAATTATTAATCATGTAAATACCAATATAAGTAAATGGAAAACCGACAAATAAAAGAATACGTCAGAAACTAACTTTGAAAACTCTTTTTTGTATATAGCGTAAGCCAAGCCAAGGTTTGTTTTGTTTCTGATGGATTTTAAAGCAAGTGATGAATCCTATTTATAGGGAGATGCAATCATCAATTTTCAATTTTGGCTTGCAAATACTATGCGACAGTAAATAACATAAAGTCTGCGGTGGACGCCTGTGGAAAACTAAGAGAGATTGATGGAAAAATTATAAAGGAGAAAGGCGTAAAATAACATAAAAATCATATTATATTATTAAAATTTGATTCTTAAATTTTAGATTACATTTTGAGCTCCAATCAGTCTTCAATGCTGACTGTGATTCACAACTCTCTCTCTTCACTTTGAAATCTCATATACTAGGAACACAATTATATACTCAAGAAGCGGTTGAATTTGGTAATCATCTAAATATGCGGAAATAAAATTTTTTATCGATTTTACGCTACTAATCTAATAGCTTTACCAATTAAGTTTATTAATCAATTTCTCAATCTCGAGTTATGCTAAATAATATGGAAAGATAATATTAAGCCTGCAATAAAATAAAGAGATAGAGTTACAAAAATTGACACTGATGATTTATAGTGGTTCGGCCAACAATGCCAACGTCTACTCCCCCATTCGCATTTGAAGATTTCCACTAAGTTAAATCCACAACTTACACTGAGTTTTCCGTGGCTCACCTGCAACTAAGAGATTTGTCCTCTAGGTTCACTCCAAACCTTCACACAAGACTTTTCCAATGACTCACTCTTAAACCCTTACAATGAGTTTTGTTCTAGGCTTACTCACGACCTTTTACAACAATCATCCTTTTTGCATATTCCCACTCACAAAGGGATTACCCAAGCACAAATGTTTAAGATATGAAGATTTACAATATCACTTGGGCACTCGTAAAGATAAAGAATATTTAATGATAAGAGTCGCTAACCCAAGAAATCTAAGCTCACTACAAATGATAATGAATGTGTAATGTATGATATTGAGTATGAGAGTGTATGAATATGAATGTTTTTGTAAACTCTCTATTTTTCCCTTAGAAGAAATTGTATGAAGGTTTAAGAGCTTGGCAAAAACGAATTTGGGGCTCAATATATAGTGAAAGAGAAAATTGTCTCAACTATTCTGTCTGAGACCGGTGTGTCGGTGTGCCAAAATGTAACAACTATATACCATTGAAGATTTAAGCTCAATACTGGATTACTGACCAGTATGGAGTCCAATATGTCGATGTGCTTATCATATATGGATTGATGAACACTAAAAAGTACTCATTTATTAAAAGAAAAAATTAATCATTTTACAATTATAGTTTCATTAATCCTCTTAATTTAGAATATTTATGAAATAATAATTAAATTTATGTTTTATATATTTTGATTTTGATTTTTTATTTCTTATGTAGGTGAAATAATACTTTGGACTTTGGAGGCTAGAAACTTAAATGAGTGTTCTAACAATTTACAATTTCGGAAATTCCAACCTTGCGTAATTTCGTATTTTGGCCCTAAATGTTTACTCTGATATCGGATTGAGGCGATTTTAGTTTCAAATGAAAGAAGACTCAAATATCTACAACTTTAATTAGATTTTCTAATTCTGGAGTTTTCAAAGGCGAAATTGATGAAATATCCAAGGTATATTTTATATAATTGTTTAAAAATACAAACAAACAAGAAAAGACAAAAAAATATAAAATATAAATTCTCCTCCACCTTTCCACCAAAAGGTGGAGGATGTGTCAAAGCATGCAAATACAAACAAGTAAAGATAAAATTAAAAAGAAAAAGAAAAAAATGAGCGATTTCTTTTAATTTGCAATTTGCATAAGAGGTGCTGAACACCTTTATAAGTAGATGTGCTTAACATTTCATTTTCCTCAAGTAAAATTTCGAGATGTCTTTATGAGACTTTGTTGGATGAGCTCTTGTGTGTATTTTTCTTTTGTAATTTATTATTTTTTTATTAATAAAATTATGAGTGTTTTATTTATATATTGTTCTGCTAATTTTTATCATATTGGGATAAAAGGTGAAGCTAGTGGTATGAAAATATATGTGATTGTTATTTATATTATATTTTATAAATTATAATAATTTCCCAAATAAAATTTATACTATTTACAGTTTATTTAGGATTCTTGACTAGCTGTAGACAATCTCTGATTGACACATATAATACTCGAATCCCATAAATGAGAGAGTGGACTATTAAAGATATTGATTAATTATAGACAACACGATACTGCCTATATGATTAGTTTATATATTTGGCATAATTGAATACCTAACTGAACTTGTTATAGACAAATATTATCACCGCAATTATGGTTGGTTTTATATATTTTGGCATATTTAGTGTCTTGGCAGGACTAATTATCGACAGGACGGATCACATGTGTTGGCATAATTAATACCTGATAATTATGAAATAATTTGATTGGGAAATAATTATAATTTATATTTTATAAAAATAAAAAATTATATTTAAAATATCAAGAGTGGATCCCCTAACCATACTATTTTATTTTATTGCTTTTATTTTATTAGCTGAATTATTATTTTATCATATTAAATTTATTCATTGTAGATCGACTCCGGACTTACCGGGTTATTTTATTACTTCAACACTCTGATAATTGGGAGTAAATAACCACTTTTTATAAGCGTGTCATGGATCAGTAAGGATCATGTCGGTTTCTAAGAGCATGCAAAATACGAAGGTTGACCAGTATGAATGTCGGTATGCTCTAAACCGGTTCCAGTAACTGTGCAAACCCCAAAGTGGCTGGTATGAGTGACCAGTATGGAATAGTCTGGTTCCAAAGGCGATGCAAAACTGCTCAAAACATAACAGAGGGATCATTATGTGGTCTTAGTGTCAAAATGCATGATTTGAAAGTTAAAATCATTTTGCACATGACCCTAATACATCTATATGAATGTTCATATGTCATATGAGCTTAAAGACTTAAATTAACAACTCACTTTATAAAGAGAGCTATAAGTTAAGATTATAAAAGATTTTATTCATTTATCGATTGAGTCTTCACATCCATTGATCTTCATCACCAATATACTCCGACATCTTTTTGTAATATTCGTTAATGCGCGTCGAAGTCTTCTAATATTACATCATCAAAATCCATATTTGAGAATAATGGTTAAGATAATTATGTCTTCCCACCCTCAGCCTCCTACATTAGGCCTCCACTATCCTCAGTGTTTTTATATTGCACTCATGAACAAATCATAACCCATTTATGGAATTGTGGTGCATTGCACCTTCGGTTCCTCGTATAAACTGTACAACTATGAAATTTAATAACCAAAAAATGTCTTTCACAAATTGACTGATCTGCCCTCTTTTAAAACTACTGTACCTATATTATTATTTTTTTGAAACGTTTGATTAATTCCGGCAAAATAATGTGAGAGTTTTTGATTATTTTCTAAAATCAAAATCCCAGTTTTGGAAATTTACATTGAGTTTGGATATATAAAAGTTAAACTTAAAATTTAGCCCCGGATATGGTTATATCTGAAATTCTCCCGGCCCTACAAGCAAAGACTATAAAACGACTGCATTTGCCTGGGAGTCAAACTCGGGTCATTGACATTGTTAATGTAAAACTTAGATTGTAATTTTAGGAATTAAGCAAGATAATAAAGTATTAAAGCCCTTTGCAGACAAATTCTATCACTGTTATAACAGCGGAAAGATGTTATTATAATGTTATATAAAAATCAAATATCATACAAGTGCAGGCATTTGTGCAGACTGCAGACTGCTTTCGTTAACACTTGCTGGGAAATTTCACATAGCAAACTCAAGTGATGCACGAGTAATCTATAATATATAATAATATCATTTTATAAATAAATATACAATAACACACACACAACTGGAAAACTTTGCCAGTTTAGCCAACTGAGTTCCTACTTTTATTCATTTTCATTGAATCTTCCGCCTTCCGCCATCCTATCTGTCATATTTACTGGCGGCCTTTCCTCTCATGTCCTCTCCTGTCTCCATTGCTATCTTATTTTGATGAGTTCTGTTATTTTTTGGATTTTTTAAACATGAATATCTTAGAAGATCAGAGTTTAAAATATATTTATATAATATTTTATTATTATTTGGAACATCTACTACATTGAAGAAATATCTGGTGCCAGGTGGTTATTTGGAACTTATTTTTTGGATGAATAATTTCATAACTTATACAATTATTATTCCAGATTAGATAATTTAAAAAACCAAATAAACTTTAATATTATTGTTGACGGCTGTCTCGTTTGAAGAATAAAATTGGGAATTCTCCCCCGATCGAAAAAATCTCCAGTTTATTTGGTTAGTGGTAAATTTGTATTATTATCTAATTAATTTAATTCAGTAATTAATTATGTTAAAACATATAAAACCAGCCATAAATGCGGTGATAACTTTTGTCTATAATAAGTCTAGTTAGGTACTAAATTATATTAAATAAATAAAACCAGTCATAAAGACAGTAACAGAGTTTGTCAATAATTAATCCATAATAAAATTTAATATTAATCATTATATTATAATATAATTAAGATTAATTTAAATTTTCATATTAAAAGCGTCACCATTACCCCGGCAAAAAGAAATTAACTACTCATAATTTGAATAAAAATACACATAATTTTATTATTAAAAGAAAAAAATTACAAGAAAGCTTTTAAAAAAATAAAACACACAATAACTGGAATTCCACAAATTTTCAGAGAAAATCATGAAAATTATTAGTTTATTATTATTATTATTATTTCTTCAAAGTCATAAAGTTATATGACTTTGAAGAGTAATGGAAAATGATTCCTACCTTTTGATGGGTTGTCATTTTTCATTTGTTTTTACAAATTGACAATGATTTTTACATAAAACATACTTTGACTTCTCTTCAATTTCAGTATTGAAAACTTCATAATTAGAAAATCTTGTCAATAGTAAAGTTGTAGATCTTTGAGTCTTCTTTCATTTGGAACTAGAATGATTTCAATCCGATATCGGAGTAAAAAGTTATGGCCAAAATACGAACATTGCACATGGTTAGAATTTCCGAAGTTATTCGCTGTTAGAACGCTCTATTAAATTTATGGCCTCCAAAATCCAAATATTAAGTCCATTTTTCTAGATATATATCCAAAGTATTATTTCACCTACATAAAAGATAAAATCACAATAAAAATATATAAAACATTAATTTAATTATTATTTTATAAATATGCTAAATTAAGGGGATTAATTAAACTATAATTGTATAATGATTAATTTTTTTTTAATAAATGTGCATTTTTTGATGTTCATTACACCTCTAACCAGCTTATTACTAGTCTCTAGTAATTTAAGCAAAAAAACTTTTAAAAAAAAAACTTATTCAAATTAATAATTATTTTATTTCTTTCAAATGATCAAATAAATAAATTCTCATGTACTTTTTACCATTCTTCCATAAACTCATAAAACAAGGTATTAATCAATTCATTGTGCTCACAATATTCACATGTCTCGTTGAAAAGATAATAATATTTTTTTCCTAAAATTATATTAGAGTTCACACATTTGACAATGAGAGTTTATTTATAAATACAAAAATAGATTATTATTTTTTATAATAATGATGCATCTTCAATCCTCGTAATGAGCTTTGGGCCAGTGACTCCCAAACCAGTTGGCTTTAGGGCACTTGGTATTAAGACGCCTGCAGACTTAATTGCTCGGATTTCAGATATCAAAAAGAAAAAGTGTATGATTTCCTTAAGCTTTCTCTTTAACCTATGTAACGAGCTTTGGGTCAGTGACTCCCATACCAGTTGGCCATAGAGCATTAAGTGTTAAAACACCCATACGAACTTAATTGTTCGAGTTACAGAGGCTACGAAATCGAACTTATTCACATATTTATTTTTTTACAAACTCAAGTTCTACCGTTTTACGCGAACAATCACTGGTTACTGAGGCAAGATGTTTGATTACTAAGTAAGATCATGGTTAGATTATTATTTTTGAATATAAACACTAATTCCACTGCTTTTAGGTGCTATCTCCAATAAACTAGAGAACTGAATATTATAAAAATTTCACTTACAATCCATGTTTATAAGTGATTCAAAAAGAAAGAAACAAAAATAACTTGTTACGAATTATTTTGAGATGCATCTTAGGAGCGAAAACTCCTTACAAAGCCTCACCTGAACAACAATTTCAGTTGAAAAACACAAAAGAAAATCAACGCAAAACATTTTTTTTTACACACAAAATAATAATAAAGCAAAAACAACATAAAAGAAAACATTTTTTGAATGAAAAATATAGCAACGAAACATAAAAATAAAAATTATCTAGTCAAATATTCCCCCAACTAATTTGAGACATTGTTCCCAATGTCTGAAAAAGGAGAAGTAAAGTTTAGAAGACATCACCTGGTTATTGTGGAATTGACAATTGAATCTACGACTATTTTAAAAGAAAAAAAAAATTACAGATTAAGATTCAAATCCACTCTATGTTTCTTACCACGATCGTTACCAGACCAGTTCAACTTGGAAAGAATGTGGTTGATTTTTGGTTAATAAGCTAAGAGTTGGTCAATTAAAGCATCAGATTTTAGATCGTGAAAGTCAAAAAGTTTAGATACTGTCGGCAAAAGTAAAGGAAATCAAAGTAGTAAATTAAAGTAAATCAAAACAGTAATTTAAAGTAAATGAAATCAAAGCAATAAAAAAATATATTGATAGTTGTGATTGTGGCTCACATCTTCCTCTGGTTTTACGTCCAGTAACCGCTTGAACGCCATCTATGGGTCGATGATAGGCTTCCCATCCAATTTTCTTATAAATTGACAAACAAGATATTTTAAAATCAGATTCCCGAGACTGTATTGTTGTCTTTCTTTTTGAAATTGTGTATGCAAATTGTGAATTACTCGATGAACATGTCCACTAGGATGCATCTCAAGAGTTAATGATATATCATCTAAAGACTCATTAATCAAGCCATATCTAATGAATTGAATTTTATCTTCGCGATTGTCAGACACCATTCCTAAAGAACGACAACAAGTGCACGTTTATAACAAACACCTAACTGTTTAGCTCTTCGTTTATTAACATAGGCGTTTTTCCCTAAACCAAACATGTAAGAAATGAAAGAGTCAGATGACTCACCTGCTAAGCGAACCCTTGCTTCAATTACCCAATGAATATCACTAGGAATACCATGGATCATCAAAAGCCTCATTATTTCGGTGTGTGCTTCGTAAATTTTCATCAGATCATTTTGGGGGAGAGAAGAAAAATGATTTCGGAGTTTTGCGAGAGTTTATTCTATGCCTTGTCTATAGGGTATCAATAATTTTAAGAAACTAAAAGAACCGACTTAGAGTCTTGAAGTACCGTTATCCGCTGTTAACTAGGGTGCAGGATTCTGACAAAAGTAAAAATGATGTAAAACTTAAGAAAAATGGAAATTAGATAAATACAAAAGAAAAGAAAAGAAAAAACATCAATCATAATACATTGGGTTTGAAAGGAAAATAGATTCTTGAAAATTTGAACACTCCAAAAATGATTTCAGACGTTTTCCATTCACTTTAAATACATCATCATCCCTAGGATTCTCAATGTCAGCAGCCCCATATGGATAAACGTGCTTCAAAATAAATGGGCCACTCCATTTGGATTTCAATTTTCCAGGAAATAAATGAAGACGAGACTTATAAAGCAAAATTTTTTGGCCAATTTCAAAAGTTTTTCGTGAAATTTGACTATCATGAATGACCTTAGTTTTAGCTTTAAGAATTTTCGCATTCTCATATGAATCATTTCGTAACTCTTCAAGTTCATTTAATTGCAGTTTACGTTCATGACTAGCATTTTCAAGGTTTGAATTGGATGCTTTTATAGACCGATATGTTTTATGCTCAAGTTCTACATGCATTTAAAATGACAAGGATTTCCATAAACTAGACGGTATAGAGACATTCCCAAAGAAGTTTTGAAAGCTATTCAGTATGCCCAAGGTGCATTAGTCAGTCGAAGAGACCAATCTTTGCGATTTGGGTTGACCGTCTTTCCAAAATTTGTTTGATTTCCCTATTTGCTAGCTTAACTTGACTATTTGTCTGAGGGTGATAAGAGGTAGAAATTTTATGTGTAACTCCATAATTTTGCATTAAAGACTCAAAAGGCCCGTTTTAAAAGTGTTTTATCTCCATCACTTATAATGGCTCGAGGGATTCCAAATAGACTTTAAATATTTTCTTTTAAAAAAATAATCACAGTTTTGTGATCATTGATTTTAAAATGAATCGCCTTAACCCATTTTATGACATAATCGACTACAACTAAAATATATAAAAATCCAAATGACGATGGAAATGGACCCATGAAATCTATTCCCCAACAATCAAATATTTCAATGGTAAGGATGAGATTTAAAGACATCATGTTTCTTTTGAAATGGATCCTAACTTTTGACAATTCTCACAAGTTTTTCAAAAAGCATAAGTATCTTTAAAAATGGTGGGCCAATAAAATTCATACTGTAAAATTTTTGTTGCGGCTTCCTAGATGAGAAATGACCTCCACATGCTTCTGAATGACAAAACCGAATAACACCATTTATCTCACTGTTCAGTATTCATCGTTGGAAAATTTGATCAAGGCAATACTTGAACAGATATGGATTGTCTCAATAGAATCTTTTGACTTTGTCAAAAATTTCTTCTTGTCTTGATGGCTCTAATCTGTAGGTATTTTTCCTGTTACAATAAAATTGACAATATTAGCATACCAAAGCATTGTATTTACAGAAAATAAAAATTCATCAGGCAGGAAAAGAGTCATTGATAGGAGTTGTATCAATTAATGACTCATTTGTGAGTCTCGATAAATGATCTGTAACCATATTCTCTGCTTCTTTGTTGTCCTTGATTGTGAGATTGAATTCTTGAAGTAATAAAATCCATCGTGGTAATCTTGGCTTTGCATCTTGTTTAAACATCAAATATCTAACATCAGCATGATCAAAATAAACAACGATTGATGAACCAATTAAATATCATCTTTCAGGAGGCCTTGATATTATATTCGACTTACGTTGAACCTGTGTTGTAGATCCTTCACCTAGTTGGATCTCTGGTTCCATCTCATGTTCCTTAATGTTGGGATCAAACTCATCAAGTTTAATCTCTCTACAATTCCCACTTTCTCTCAAAAATTACTTTTCAAGAAAAGTTGTAAAGCGAACAACAAATACATTTCGTTGTTCGGAATCGTAGATCTGATATCCCATGGAATTATCAGGATATCCAACGAATCTATATTTATACCCTATGGGTGTTAGTTTATCCTGTTGCGTAATTCTAATGTATGCAGGACAACCCCAAATCTTTAAATACTTAAGACTTGGATTTCTACCGTACCATATCTAATAGGGGGTCGTAGAAACAGCTTTCGATGGAATCTTGTTAAGTAAGTAGGCAGCAGTTTGTAAAGCGTAACCTCAGATAATAAGGAAGATCTGTATAACTCATCCTGGATCGCTCCATATCCAATAAAGTATGATTTCTACGCTCATACACTCCACTGTGTTGAGGTGTTCCTGGTGGGATATATTGGCCGAGAATTCATTCTCCCTTAAATAATTTATGAATTCTTCACTCATGTATTCACTGCCTCGATCTAATCTAAGGTATTAGATGATTTACTAATTTATTTTTCTACTTCTTTTCAGAATTTTTTGAACTTGTCAAATATTTCCGACTTATGTTTCATCAGATAGACATATCCATATATAGACTTTTCATATGTGAAAGTCACAAAGTATGTAGAACCATAATGAGCGGCATGATTTAATGGACCATACACATCCCTGTGTATTAGCTCCAGTAAATTTCTAGCACAGTGTCCAACACCTTGAAATTGGGCCTTTGTCATCTTTCATTGGATACATGACTCACAAATCGGTAAATTATCTTTATCATACAAACATAAAGTTTCATCCTTAATGTTTATTTTATATCCCTCCTTATCTAATATTGGCAGTGATATTATTTGTATGATAAGTGAGGGAATATAATAACAGTAATGTAACTCTAATTTACATTCATTTGGGAGATATAGAACAACAGTTCCTATGGCCTTGCCATCCAATGTCTCGCCATTGCCAGCTTCACTATGGAGATATAGTGTGGGGTTGCCTTTCTTCAAATCTTACTCCGCCGTGCGTAACATGTTATGAAGTTCTTTGTATGTGGATTGTATCGAATGAATATGGAAAGTCAATATAAAGCCAGCATAAGAACAAGGCAAAGAAGACATAATTAAATTACGGCCCATCCGTTCATTAAACACAATGCCATTTCGTTCCAGATATCGAATTTGGTCTATCATGTTCAAAATATGAGCGCTGACAGCTCCTCCCACCTTGAGTTCAGCACAGAACAATTCTTTAGACCTTCGATAAAGTTTCATCTCTTGATTTGCCTCGAAAAACTTCTTGAGTGTTCGCATAATACTCCAAGCATTCGATACTTCAATGTACCGTCTCAAAAATTCTGGAACCGTCGATCTAAAGATGTAGGATTTTACCTTCAGGTTATCATCCTTTCATCTATCAGAAGTTTCTCGCTCTTTTGGAATAGAGTCAAAATCGATATCAACAGGCAACGAATTGATCATGACATAAGTCAACTTTTCATACTCTAAGACATGACGCATGTTCATTTCCCATTCGAAATACTTCTCGGCTCCTTTTAGCTTATTGGAATCCAAAAGTTTCATCAATGGATTAGTGACAACCATTTACAAGACAATATTTTTGAGTAGTAGCAAAAACATTTTCATTTCAAAAGTGATAACACTAATTGATTATGGAATTTTAAATCTATTAGTGCCCTCCCACTACTTTAGGAAATTTTGTAATCTCCCTTAACAGAAAAATAGAAATTTGACTATCAAAATTTCATAGCGGGAAGTGGATCCCATGACATTTACTCCAGCCTCACACTAATGACGATATTGGCCTTTGTAAACTCATTAGGCAGACCTCCAATGTCAATCACTTCATGTGACTCATGGTCTGGTCCCGAACTGTTTCCTATCCTCACACTAATGACAATATTGGATTAAGACGTGGTATAGGTGTATACTTGTCAATGTGCACTAATGAGCTTCGTATGTACACCCTCACACTAATGACGATATTGGGTGACTATGTCAACTCATCACACTACATCTAATATTTTACTGGAGCGGCCTAAGTTCCGAGCACTTATACCCTCACACTAATGATGATATTGGATATAAGTAGTAAGAACCCATTCATCTCTGTATTGACAAGATGGACCATCCAATAATGCTCCAACATTATTAATACTATTACTTAATTAAAGTAATCACATAATCACGATAGATTTATGATAATCAAGTCATTAACTTAATTAGGTCAAAGTTTTAATTTAAAACCTGCAATACATATCCAATATATCTTATGCATAATTAAATTAAAATTATTATGGCATAGATTCAAAACATGTATTGTGTGGTTAAGCCTTTGCTCTGATACCATTCTGTTGGGGCAGTTGTGGAACCCCTAGGGTCGGATCGATGCCCCAGACAGCGGAAATGGGTCTAACCCATGGATATCAACTGTGGCTGTAATTTTAAATTATTTAATGAAATAATATATTCCATTACGAGTGTACAGGAAAAAACTAGGACTGAATCGGAGTCCGGAACCTCCCGAACGAACAAAAATAAAATTATCGCCCTCGCACTGTAGCAATCAGTTCACACATTTTTTTATTTGTTTCCTTTTCATTCAGCTCACATTCTAGTGAGCTGAATGAATTAGGGTTTTTGACCATAATTCTTTCCGGTCTTCCTAAACACTTCAAAAACACCAAAAATTAATTTTTAATTTCAAAACCAATATTAACATATGTTATAAAATAAAAAACAAGTTTTTTTCAAAATATCAAATATTTTTACAAAAACATAAATTTATTCTAAATACGCACTTGCGTACATTTTGAACCCATTACACAAACCAAATTAAAATCCCAATAAGAAATGTCTCATGAATAATTCTAGGTCACCCAAAGGTGGTCAAGTGATTTTAGAATAGTAGCCATGACTCTAAGCTTTAATCTAGAGTTCCAAACTCTAATTAATTGTTTCATATCCAATATGAACATCTTTGACCTAATTACAAACATGTTGTGTATATATTTCTAAAGTATCATAACACAATTGATTAGCCTTATTCAATATTAAGCTATGTGATCATGCATCTAATACACAAATAAACATAGTTTAAGAGAAGATCAAACTTTACCTAGTAAGCTTGATGCAAGATCCAATCTACCTCTCATTTGTTGAAATTGTTGGAGAACCTCCAAGGTACGCAAACTTGACTTCAAGATCCAATCTTGTTTCCAATGCTTCCGAGCTTCACTTCAAGATCCAATCTTGATTTCTTCTAGATGAAATGTTTTAGAGAACTCACAAGCTTCTCTAAACACTTCTCTAACTTAGGCTAATCTCTCAAGAATTTGCTTCTACTTGTATTTGTACTTGTAATTAAAACCTTCATAAAGCTTGCTATTTATAGCAAAACTTAGGTAATTTTTAATTAATAAAAGTTATAATCAACTTTTAAGTGGGCTTTATCTAATTTGTCTAAATATGTATAATTAGGTGTGACTAATCTTCATTGTCTCCCATTTTGATTTAATCCAGTAAAATCAAGCCAAGGATTATGAAATGAATTAGTTAAATGTTTTCCACTTTGATTTAATCCAATTAAATCAAGTCAAAACATCTATTATTACATACTTACAATTACCATAATATCCTCAAATGGTAGAGATAATTATGATTTTACAGTTAAGCCCTTGTGTAATTATTGAATTAATCCAATTAGGTCAAAGTAAATAATCAATGTTATCCAATAACACTTGATTATCTTAGTTGATAATTATAATATCGAATATTATCTTTTATCAAAATTAATCGGCTACCCAAATGCTCAACGAGTACACTTCATATTGGGATTCTCTAAGTTCAGACACATTCGTCATATAAGCCTAGTTAATATGTACGCAATTTGGCCACCTCTGAATTTGCGAAGAACACGAACGACCTTTCTGAACTATACAAGTCGAGGTCATCACATATGTTTATCAATCCCTCAGTCGTAGGCTATCCGAGTTGTGCTTAGGAAACATAGAATATACCGTCAAGTTTCTGAGACACACATCTCATGTCGACATGTCTACGATTCTTCATAATTGATGCAATCTACCCTAGGTGATCGAACTTTGGCCAAAGATTTAAGAATCGTGACTTTACTAACATGGATACCTAAACCCCTTATGGTACATATACGGGCCGGCGAATCCTATCTTGCTTCGCACTTAATTACTGAGTGCATCGGTCCACACCTAACGAACATCTAGAGGCCAGACCATGAAAGGTTTTTGACATACAAGGCATCTAAGTGTGGAAGATCCACACAAAATCAATATTATCATATAGTCAAAGGATTACATATGCTACTCGACTCGAGAAGATTCTTATTGACGGTGGTGTGTACTTCCAACTATTAGGAATCACATGTGAGTCATTCAGTATTCGCTCTGACGAATACCCACATGTCTATACGAGTTTCCAAAACTCATGGTACATTGCGTTAAACCATTGGAACTCCAATTCCAATATACGACATGTGCTAGTCTTATAGGTTATAGAAATTCGACCGTATTCCAAAACCAATGACTATGAATATTTACTTTAAAAATAGTTTACACCTAGTGTCAAAATTATTCTAAGGTCTATATCATTCTTAGCATATCTATACATCAATCTAATATGTATATTGATAATACCATTAATAAGGTATGAAATGAAAAATGTAGTTATTTTATTTATAAATAATAAAATGCACAATTCGGATTGGCACTCCAAGCACCAACTCCATCAGAAATGAGGATATTTTATTACTGCTTGAGGTCAATATCGACCCGAGCTATAAATGGGGACATGAAGTCACAAAATGATAAAACACCTCTGGTCTTACACAAGCCTAGTATAATTCTCTAAGTGACCTGATAATTGATTAACTTTCTCTCTCTATCTCTAGTTTTTGGACTCTAAATCTTTTTCAAATAATGAGATGAAAAAATTACTAACCTTAAATTTGTGACTTCAACCCATTTATATAGGATTCAAATGATATTGTTTCCAACCATGATGTGAGCCGATGTCACAAAGTCATCATTACATTTACTACCACCATCAACTGCTCATAATATAGCCAATCAAATTAGCTCATTCCTCAGCTACCACACCAGCCTATAGCGGCCTGTGGCAACTCTGTTCTGCCACTATTTGCCACTACACCGGCCTATGGCGGCTGACAGGGCCTACGACCATTGTGGACCTCTACCTTCCTTCTGTCATCATTAACCTTATGCAAGCTTACCTTCCCAATAAGAGCATACATCACACGACTTAAATACCGGTTAGTCTAAGATCCCATTTTCTTTTATCGAGTCGGCATAACGAGAAGGGTGATATTCATCGAACTCCCCTTTAACCCCTTCAAATAGGTCGAGTTTCACAAACAATGATATCATCGGGTCGGGCTCCGCAAGCTATAAGAAAACCTTAAATCACCACTCCTCATGTGGTCGGGTCAATATCACAACTCGTTTTATCCCCAAGATGATCCGTTCTCGGGATTTCTTCTCTATTTCCTGTGGCCAGGTCTCTCTGCCAGACCCTATCTCTTTTTGAGCCATTGGGTATTTGCCACTTTACTTTTTGCTATGTAATCTCCATTTTATCCTTCCTCGGGCAAAAAAACCACCATCAATATTTGTCTCATGGTTCTCGGTATCAACAAGTTTGTGGGTTGATGTCGGGAAATTTATAAAGATTGTGGTGCACGTAGATAAAGACTGACCTAATGTCCTCAAGTTGTGGCATTTTGAAAACTCTACATCACCTAAACTTATCTCAGGTTTCTTTTTCTTGGGACGTGCTGCTCTGTTTGCTGCCAAATATGCCATCTTATGATGATTGCCTTTCTTTCACTGCCATTCAAAAATACGTTCCTAGGATTCTGAAATGTCCATAAGAATATGCAGAGTACATGATAATCCTCCTTAAATGCCCATCACATCCATCAAATCTCTTATTGTTTCGTCTCCCTGATATGCCAAATTTCATTTATCCACAGTCTGCCCGCCAAAATTTAGACTGTTGAGATTAACCGAGCATGTAGCTTCTATCCGAGCCTTTGATTTGAATTCAATGGTAGCGATTGACCTGACACATGTCTCTCATCATTCACTCTTACTTCAAACCAATGACCAGGATCTGCCCAAGCAACCTATTTAAAAGTCAATGTTATTCATTTTACAACTTTACAACTTCATCTTCATGATAAATTTTCTAAAACTTCAATCGTCCTCCGCAACCTCGAGCTTCTTGAACAACCTTATTTGACCATCATCTCCAGTTTCAACCTTCAATGCAAGTGAGTACTCCTTGACTCCCATGTTTATTTCCTTGTACTGAGCATGCTTTATATTTCCAGAACTGATGCAAGATGAGCATGATGAATGTGTAACACATTCATGGGTTTTCTGTGGGTTTATGGGGTTGATACTTGTTAGGTTTTGGGCGATGGGCGCAGCGGAAGCGCAGGTTCGGGCGAAATCGTATTTTAAAACTTTTCAAAATACCAAATAAATTATTCAATATCTAATATGAATAATTTATTCATATTTCACCTAAACCTATTTATTCAATATCAAATATTAACATAAAAATGGTTGAAAACTTGCAAAACTTTTACGAAAATGGTTTTTCCGTAAAATGGCCCAAAATATATTTTTGACCGAATTGACCACCCGACACTTATGGAAACTACCCAGGTCAGTTCCAATAGTGTTGGGGCAGTTCATGGCTGTCCGAACAGTGACTGATTCACTGTTTGGACAGCCGTCACCTGATTCGCTTATTTCATGTCGGAAACACTTTCCGAAAATTGTGCAAACTCCAAAAACACATCCAAAAAATTAAAAAGACAACATTTTCATCACAAAAATAGAAACTTTTCCAGGTTTGAAATAGTGACCAAATTTGCCAAAAAATTCATGCTTTGAATCCAATTTTCACCAAAAATAATCTAATTAATCCAACACCCAATCAAATTCACCACATATGAATGACTCTAGAACAATTCTAGGCATAATAGGAGTGGATATCATACTATAGAATGGAAAAAATCATCAAATGATCTATTTGGCCTAATATTACAATAATATTAACCAAAACACTTCACACATGCATCAATCCCTTCCAATACATCCACCAAACCATAAACCCCCAAATTGTAAGAAATAAAAGAAACCCTAGAATCTATCTAGCTTATTCAAGAATCATGAAACAAACTTTCAAGCTTAGGGATAGAGTAGATTACCTTTAATCTTCAATTTCCTAAAGTTTTATTCTTGATTTTTTTCTTTTTTCTTGGTGAATCATCAAACAAATTTGAGAGGGATTTTTTGGGTAAGAATTCAGTCATGGTGGGTTTCCATAAGAAGAAGAAAACTATTCCCTCTCTTAAATACTAAATGACCGAATAAAGGGGGCAAAATGGGAATTTTTTAAGTTAATTAATTTGATTCAATAATCATATTAATAATACATGCCGCATGTTACCATTAAATAGTTGACATGTGTGATAACACTTATCACAAATGAAAAATATCTAATAAATTAAATATAAAATCAAAGTAGTCAAAAATCCAAATTTAACACTTTAACCTAAATTTAATGCTAGTGGAACCAATAATAATTAAACATTTTTCATAAAAATTATGAAAAATTTATCAATTAATTATTATTATATATATGTATTTTATTTACATTAAATAACAAATACATATATTTAATGACATGTGTCAAAATCTCATTTGACGGATAATTAACGTGTATCTAATCGTATTATGTATCAAATATAAATACACAATAATTATTAGCGGACAAAATCCCCTAATGCATATGTTATCATTTAACCGATTAAACCATCTGAATTAACTCATTTAATCCAATAAAGTATTATGAACAATCTGTATTATTCA
This sequence comes from Zanthoxylum bungeanum, assembly GCA_019454045.1. Classification (NCBI taxonomy): domain Eukaryota; kingdom Viridiplantae; phylum Streptophyta; class Magnoliopsida; order Sapindales; family Rutaceae; genus Zanthoxylum; species Zanthoxylum bungeanum. The sequence goes on from SKCR01028362.1 coordinate 765,591, forward strand.
TATTGAGTTACCCAAGTGCTCAACGAGTACATTTCATAGTGTGAGACTCTCTAAGTTTAAGTTTATTCGTCACTAAATCCAATTTTGTGTCCATAATCTTCCCACTCATGGATTATGACGACCACAGATAATCTCGCTAAACTATACAAGTCGAGATCATTGCATATGTATAATCCATCTGTCACAGACCATCCGTATTATACCTAGGATATAGAAGAAAATGTCAAATCCGTTCGGTATAACACAGTCAACTTTCAATTTACGATCTTTAAATAACACTCGGAAATGATTTCCGACGTTATACCACGTCCATGGATTTACTAGATCACAAACACGTACTGGATGTCTATGTCATGTACACAGGACTGACGGATCCTATCTTGATACGCACATGATATCATGAGCATCAGTCCACGCCCAACGAACAGACGGAGG
>SKCR01028363.1:0-166434 GCA_019454045.1 Zanthoxylum bungeanum
GAGGTATGGGTTTCTGATCTCACCTCATGTAGATATTAATCTCATTGAGGAAGACGAACTGGCTACGTATGAGGAAGCGATACAAGATATCGATTCCGCTTATGGCAAGAGGCCATGAAGTCCGAAATGGATTCCATGTACACCAACCAAGTTTGGACACTGGTTGATGCACCAGAAGGCGTAAAGCCTGTTGGATGCAAATGGATCTTCAAGAAGAAGACCGACATGGAAGGCAACGTACAAACGTATAAAGCTAGGCTTGTAGCGAAGGGTATCATCAACGACATGGTGTCGATTACGATGAAAATTTCTCACCAGTTGCCATGATTAAATCCATTCGGATAATGCTTGCTATTGCTGCATATTTCGATTACGAGATATGGCAGATGGACGTAAAATCGCTTTCCTTAACGAAAACCTTTTGGAGGATGTTTATATGCAACAGCCTGACGGTTTTATCGTGCCTAGACTTGCAAACAAGGTTTGTAAGTTAAATCGGTCCATTTATGGACTGAAGCAAGCATCGCGGTCATGGAACCAACGTTTTGATGAGATCATAAAAGAATATGATTTCATTCCAAACGAGGATGATCCTTGTATATTAAGAAGGTTAGTGGGAGCGCACTGACATTCATTGTCCTTTATGTTGACGATGTATTGCTTATAGGCAATGACATTCCCATGTTAACATCGGTGAAAGCTTGGCTTTCATTAAATTCTCCATGAAAGATCTGGGAGAAGCAGCCTTTATTCTAGGAATAAAGATCTACAGGGATAGATCTAGAAAGCTGTTTGGACTCTCTCAGAGTACGTACATTGACAAAGTGTTGAAAAGATTCAACATGGATCAGTCCAAGAGAGGACTGTTACCAGTGTCACATGGCATCTCTCTATCTAAGGACATGTGTCCTAAAACTCAAGATGAGAGAAACAGCATGAGATGAATACCGTTCGCCTCGGCAGTCGGATCGATCATGTATGCCATGATATGTACTCGACCTGATGTCTCGTATGCTTTGAGCATGTGTAGTCGCTATCAGGCCGATCCAGGTGATGGTCACTGGATGGCAGTTAAGAACATCCTTAAGTATCTTAGACGAACTAAGGATGCCTTCTTGATTTATGGAGATGGAGAACTTGAGGTAACTGGGTATACCGATGCAAGTTTCCAAACTGATAAAGACGACTCTAAGTCGCAATCCGGGTACAAATTTTGTTTGAACAACGGAGCAGTAAGCTGGAAATCTTCCAAGCAAGAGACTGTTGCCGACTCATTAACAGAAGCGGAGTATATTGGTGCATCTGAAGCAGCAAAAGAGGCAGTTTGGATCCGTAAATTCCTAATTGGATTTTAAGGAGTTCTCTGTTAGCAGCTGAGCCCATTCCATTATTGTGTGACAATAACGGGGCTATAGCGCAGGCTAAGGAACCACGGTCTCATCAACGATCCAAGCATGTTCTTCGACGTTTCCATCTGATTCGTGAGATCATACATCGTGGCGATGTGAAGATCGAGAAGGTCGCATCAGATGACAACATTGCAGACCCGTTGAAGAAAGCTATTTCACAGCAAAAGTTTGAGAAGCACATACATAGTTCAAGTGTTAGATGCTTGAGTGACTGGCTATAGGCCAAGTGGGAGATTGTTAGACAATTATGACCCATAGTGTCACTGTTTGTAAAAGACATTGTGTTTTTGTACAAATTGACTATGTAATATTGAAATTGCCTTTTACCATTTCGTAATTTACTTACTATGATATATAAATGGTAAAAGTCCATATGATTAGTTCCGGATTGAGATGATATGAGACAGTATCAATCCATAAGGTTTAATATTAAATATCCCTAGTCGTAGTATTATCGAGACTGGACATCGATAATGCGGAATAGACTAGTATTGCACTTGTGCGCGTTGTGAGGGCATAACGGCACAGTTCTCATATGTTTAAGTATAGGATACTTATGCAAGTGTGATAGGAGGTTGTGTTTTACCGATGGTACGGAAAACAGCTTCGCTCTGGATAGACCCCGTGGAATCCCATTGGTAGTATGTATATGTGTCTATGGGAGTTCCGTCAGGGTAGATGTATTTGGTCTTAACCTGAGACATACATCGCTAATACCTGCGACAATCGGTAAACTTTAGTTTTGGTCGTCCAGGGCTTTAACAGGTTCTGTGTACGCCTCTATTGGGTTTATCCAGAATCGTAGTGTATTGGATGTGATGTCAATACGGAAGTATCACTCCAGACATATGGAGATGATGATCACGCAGGGATTTATAACTCGTTCTCTATTGTGTTGCAACCATCGGGATAATGTGACAAGGTCATGATTATCCGATTCAAAGAGACTAGTTGTTTGATATCCGATATGTGCTTCGTACGGGGCAGACACTATTCCAGCCCCAGGCCTAGCACGTGACAACAGATACTGGATCGAATACGAGATACTAGGTATTCTACGTCTGACATAGATTATATATTCCAGTAAGAATATTTCTGGAGAATTGGGTAGCACGGTGCTTTGCTAGAAGCCAACCATGTCTTGTAAATCGGTAAGCATGTAGTACGAGGTACTCGCTTTATCGGATAGTCCGATAACCGGATTTACTGCCAGCATATCCAGAGATCTCTTGGGTCGCTTCCCAAGGATTCACCGATGACAGTTGACTTAAATTGGAATTAATCTGGGATTAATTAAGAGAGAGAAAATTAATCTGGGTTTAATATGGACTTTATTTAATCTGGGATTAAAAGTTCAGTGGCGAAGAACGCGATTAATTTGGAATTAATCGATGAAATAAATTTAATAGTTAAATTTGATTTTTCTATTTAATTTATTCAAACGGGCTAAAATTAATATATCGGATATATTGAAATGGATTGGATTTCATTACGAGATTAAGTCGGACTTTAATGCGAACGAACGAATTGATTTAGAATTAGTTCGTGAACGACGTTCGTAATATATTTGCGAGGCATCATTATTTAATTATTTAGCGACGAAGGATCGTTTAATCTGATTAAACGGAACCGAGCCGCGGCAAATGCCCGTAGAGATATTTGAATTTCAGATTCAAATATTTGGAGCCAAAAGTGTGGTAGGTGTTCCCACCACACAACCACCTTGTTTTGTCTTAATGAAAACCATTTACCAATCTCTACCTTGTTTTGGGTAAAAGGTGAAATGGTTTCACCTTTTGGTAAATAACAAAAAGGCATTCAACTTCTGTGAACACTAGAGACACAAATCAAAAACACAAAACCCTAAAGAGCATGCCTTGGCCGAATTTGGTGCTCTCCTCCTCTCTTTGATTTGATTATCAAATCAACAAAATCTAGCACTTTGGAAGTGAACAAAGGTGATAGGGAAACTCCTCAATAGCTTGAAATCATCCTAAAGCTTGGAATCATCCTAAAGCTTGGATCTTGGAGATCTTGGATCTCAATTTTTAAAAGCTCTACAACTCATTTTAAGTATATTCTGCACCTTATAATGATCAAATCTTTTATTATGCATGCTTATTATATCCTTATATTGTTCTTGGAACACTCTAACAGTATCGTGTATAGCGATCCAGTATCTGATGTCACGTGCAAGGCCTGGGGCTGGAATAGTGTCTGCCCCGTACGAAGCACATATCAGATATCATGCAACTAGTCTATTTGAATCGGATAATCATGACCTGGTCATATTATCCCGATGGTTGCGACACTATAGAGAACTAGTTCTGAATCCCTGCGTGATCATCATCTCCATATGTCTGAAGTGATACTTCCGTCTTGACATCACATCCAATACACTACGATTCTCAATAAACTCAGAAGAGGCGTACACAGAACCTGTTAAAGCCCTTGACGACCAAAACCAAAGTTTATCGATTGTCGCAAGTACTAGCGATGCAAGTCTCAGGTTAAGACCAAATACACCTACCCTGAAGCGGACTCCCATAGACACATGTACATACTACCAATGGGATTCCGCGGGGTCTATCCAGAGCGAAGCTGTTTTCCGTACCATCGGTAAAAACACGATCTCCTATCGCACTTGCATAAGTATCAAATACTTAAATATATGAGGACTATACCGTTATGCCCTCACAATGCGCACAAGTGCAATACTAGTCTATTCCGTATTATCGATGTTCAATCTCGATAATACTACGACTAGGGATATTTAATGATTAAACCTTTATGGATTGATACTGTCTCATATCATCTCAATCCGGTACTAATCATATGGACTTCTACCATTTATGTTAAAGTAAATAAATTTACAAAACGGTAAAAGGCAATTTCATTAATACATAGTTAATTTTGTACAAAAACACAATGCCTTTTACAAACAGCGACGCTATGGGTCATAAATTTCCAACAATCTCCCACTTGGCCCTATAGCCAGTCACTCAGGCATCTAATACCTGAACTATATACATGTCTCTCAAACTTATGCTGAGGAATAGCTTTCGTCAGCAGATCTGAAATGTTGTCATCCGATGCGACCTTCTCGACCCTCACATCGCCACGATGTATGATCTCACGTATCAGATGAAAACGTCGAAGAAAGTGTTTGGATCGTTGATGAGAACGCGGCTCCTTAGCCTGTTCTGTAGCCCCGTTATTGTCACAATATAATGGAACGGGCTAAGCTGCTAACGGAACTACTCCTAATCCAATTAGGAATTTTCGGATCCAAACTGCCTCCTTCGCTGCTTCTGCTGCAGTAATGTACTCCGCTTCTGTTGTTGAATCAGCAATAGTATCTTGCTTGGAAGATTTCCATCTCACTGCTCCGTTATTCAAACAAAAAACGTACCCTGATTGCGACTTATAGTCGTCTTTGTCCGTTTGGAAACTTGCATTGGTATACCCAGTTACCACAAGTTCTCCATCTCCATAGGTTAAGAAAGAATCCTTAGTTCGTTTAAGATACTTTAGGATGTTCTTAACCGCAATCCAGTGACCTTCACCTAGATCGGCCTGATATCGACTACACATGCTCAAAGCATATGAGACATCAGGTCGTGTACATATCATGGCATACATGATCGATTCGACTGCCGAGGCAAACGGTATCCGACTCATGTTGTCTCTCTCATCTTGAGTTTTAGGACACATCTCCTTAGATAGATAGACGCCATGTGACATTGGCAACAGTCCCCTCTTGGACTGATCTATGTTGAATCTCTTCAACACCTTGTCGATGTACGTACTCTGGGAGAGTCCAAGCAGCTTTCTAGATCTATCTCGGTAGATCTTTATTCCCAGAATAAAGGCTGCTTCTCCCAGATCTTTCATGGAGAATTTCAATGAAGCCAAGCTTTCACCGACGTTAGCATGGGAATTTCATTGCCTATTAGCAATACATCGTCAACATAAAGGACAATAAAATTCAGTGCTCTCCCACTAACCTTCTTGTATACACAATGATCATCATCGTTTTGAATGAAATCATATTCTTTTATGATCTCATCAAAACATTGGTTCCATGAACGCGATGCTTGCTTCAGTCCGTAGATGGACCGATTTAACTTATAAACCATGTTTGCAAGTCTAGGCACGATAAAACCGTCAGGCTGTTGCATATAAACATCCTCGAAAAGGTTTCCATTAAGGAAAGAGGTTTTAACGTCCATCTGCCATATCTCGTAATCGAAATATGCAGCAATAGCAAGCATTATCCGAATGGATTTAATCATGGCAACGGGTGAGAAAGTTTTGTCATAATCGAGACCATGTCACTGACGATACCCCTTCGCTACAAGCCTAGCTTTGTACGTTTGCACGTTGCCTTCCATGCCGGTCTTCTTCTTGAAGATCCATTTGCATCCAATAGGCTTTATGCCTTCTGGTGCATCAACCTGTGTCCAAACTTGGTTGGTGTACATGGAATCCATTTCAGACTTCATGCCTCTTGCCATAAAGCGGAATCAATATCTTGTATCGCTTCCTCATACGTAGCCGGTTCGTTATCCTCAATGAGATTAATATCTACATGAGGTGAGATCAGAAACCCATACCTCTCAAGTAGTTTCCTAACTCTCTCCGACCTACGCGGTCCTTGTGTAATAGAAGATTATGGTACTGTCTCATCCCGAATGGACTGTTCTTGTTCCGTTAAGGATTTTATGCAGGAATAGTATCACTCCGATTTTCATCGAGTTCTACTTTCCTCCCACTAATCACTGCATTTAGGAATTCCTTCTCAAGGAAAACCACATGTAGAGCAACAAATACTTTGTTCTCTCGTGGGTGATAGAAGTATTATCCTTTGGTTTCCCTTGGATATCCTACGAATAGGCATTTATCCGATTTGGCAAGTTTGGTACCTTCCAAACTTTTGACGTATGCCCAGCACCCCCAAATCTTTATGAATGAGAAACCTGGTTTCTTTCCGGTCCATATCTCATATGGTGTCTGTTGTACAGACTTTGACGGAACCTTATTCAAAATAAGAATTGCATTGTTTAATGAATATCCCCAAAAGGAAATAGGTAGCCCAGTGCGACTCATCATAGACCTAACCATGTCCAACAAGGTTCGGTTTCTCCATTCGGACACACCGTTTAATTACGGTGTGCCAGGAGGAGTCCATTGTGAAAGAATATCATATTCTTTCAGGTAATCAAAAAACTCGTTGCTCAAGTATTCGCCACCACGGTCCGACCGTAATGTCTTAATACTCTTGCCTATCTGTTTTTCAACTTCATGTCGAAACTCTTTGAATTTCTCAAAAGTTTCCGACTTGTGTCTCATAAGATACACATAACCATAACGCGATGCATCATCTGTAAAGGTTACGAAGTATTCATATCCACCTCTAGCCTGGCTAGACATGGGCCCACATACGTCATTATGAACGAGGGCTAACAGTTCGGTGGCGCGTTCACCCTTACCGCTAAAAGGTGATTTAGGCATTTTGCCTAATAAGCAAGATTCGCAGACGTCATATGAATTAGGATCAAATCCGTCCAAGTACCCACACTTTGAAAGTTTGGATATGCGAGTCTTGTTTATGTGTCCCAGATGACAGTGCCACATGTAAGTTTCTTCTTTGTTACTCATTTTGAGCCTTTTGTTTGTTATGTTATATGTTGGAGATAGATTATATTCATAATATAAAGACCATTACTTGCAATTGAATTGCAAATTTCTACATCGTTTTTATAAACAAAACACTCAGTGTTCCTGAATATAAAAGTATACCACATTGGGTTAACATAGATATATAAATAATATTCCTAGTCAAACTAGGTACATATAACAGTCATGAAGTTCAGGTACATGCCCCGAGGGTAGTCCTAAAATAAAAGTGCCAACGGCCAAAACGGTGACTGGTGCCCCATTTCCGACGCGTAAATCAATCTCCCCTGAAGCTAGTCTCCTGCTAATCTGCAGATCCTGCACATCAGTACATATATGAGTACCACAACCAGAATCAAAAATCCAATTTTTAAAACTAGAAGCAGTCATGTTTATTTCAATAACAAACATACCTGAAGCCGGTGCCTTGCCCGCTTTTATCTCATTCTGGAGCGCCTTGTACTCGCGGCAGTCACGCTTCCAGTGACCACGCTTGCCGCACTGTAAGTAAACATCCTGAGATTTGTCCTTTGTCTTCCCAGAAGCCTTTGATGATTTGGCCTTGCCCCTTTGTTATGCTTCTTTTTTTTCACACCTCCAGTAGCCTTGGGCCCAGCCCTAGGTGCATGAGATGTCGACGCAAAGTGCTCCTCGTGCTTGTTGCCCTTTTGAAGATCCTTCTCAGCCTCCTTGAGAGTTGACAATAACTCTCCAAGAGTATCATTATTGTTCATCAAATTATAATTTATGATGAACTGTCTCTAGGAATCAGGGAGAGATTGTAGGATCATATCCACAGTAATCTCAGCCTCAAAGACTATCCCCATGTTGGCTAACTCATTAATGTCAACAATCATCTGTGCCACGTGGGACTCAACAGACATGCTTTCTGACATGCGTGAGTGAAAGAGCTTCTTCACTAACTCGTACTTCTGCATCCTCTTGTTAGAGCGATGCAGATCTTGCAACCTCGCTAACATGTTACAAGGATCCAAGTCCCTATTTTGTCTACGGAAATGCTGAGTAATCGAAGCAATCATAATGGATTGAGTTGTGTCACAATCATCGCTGTGAGTCTTCCAAAGCTCCAGCTCAAGGGTCTCATCCGGTCCGGGCTTAGGCCCAAGAGGTCTCTGTAAAGTATACAACAGCCTCTTTGAACCTAGGACAATCCTAATGTTCATTTCCCAATCTGCAAAGTTCGTGCCCTTAAAGACATTTTCTCCCATGATAATGTCGGGGACATTTCCTTTTTCCTGTCATCTTGACTACAACGATAATGGGTACAGTCTAACTGTTACATAGAAAAATAACAATATATTAGTCCAACTAATAAAGTAATTTTGACGAAATTATTTGAAAGCGCGTAAAGCTAAGTATCTGAATGAAATTACAAATTCAATACTAGCCTCCCACTATTTTTCGGCGAGTCTCTAACCCTCTGTTGAGTACTCGGGAAACCTAGTTTCCTAGTGGGCTAGGATCCCGTTAAATAACACACAACCTTGACTTTGGCCAACAAGCTGTATGATATTTAACTATGCAGTTCTCGAAGATCAATTGGATCTAATCCAACTCCTAGATCCGGTAGGTGGACATCCAAGTCCAAAACACATATACTTTATATATGCCAATATGTCAAACATATTTTCCTAACCTTTTTCCTCTGAATCAACTAAGCCTTGGCTTTGGCACAACAAGCTTAATGATTCCAGTTAAGCGGGACCCATTGACATGGAAAGTTTCGTTATCAATGTCGATGGACAAGAAGTGATCTTGAATTTGGACAAAAAATCACAACTTGGACAAGACACCGATATGTAACAAAACCTTCATGATTCAAACACATCCGCAATTGACAAAGGCCTTGACTTTGGCCAACAAGCCAATGCCAATTTTGGATCTTGAGTAAGAATCACTCAAATGAAGGAAAAATCGCTTAATATTCTTTTGAGGGGTTTTCACGTAAATTGGCAACCAATTAATTATCTTTGTTAAGGTCTCATCATACACCCTTAAGCATGCTTCTAAAACATCATAAGGCGCATAAGTAAATTAATAGCGATATCCGGATGGATATATAACAACTTGTTCCTAGAACAAATCACTCTCTTTCCTCTCCCCGGCTAGCACTATTCTACTTCTACCCAATTACATAATACAATAATAGAAACCTCATTAACATTGAGGGGAATTAGGTGAGAAGAGAATACAGAGAATCAATAAGAGAGAAGGCCGGACAAGCAGGTCCAATTTATAAATTATAAATTTACAACAATTTCTAAAATTGCCCTTTTCCCTTTTAATATCCATCCGATATACACTATTCATTCATCACATCACATATATTCATTCAAGGCATGCTTTACAACCAATCTAATCCAATTAATTAGTCTTTATTAAGTGACCATCCAATGTTCAAACAAGGATTTGATTTTTGCGCGAGTCCAACTGTTTGAGAATAAGTACTCAAAGTACGCATTCTCGAATTATATCGAACTACTCATTAAATCTAATTTAGGTCGTATTCAATACTAATTCTTTTACTTAATTCCAAATTAAATATTTACACTTTTTAATGTGCTTTAATGACTTAGATTCCAAATCTAATCTTATTGGGTCTCAAAGCCCAACTAACATCCAATGTAAGTTTAATTAAAGTCCAATGGGCTTTCAATTGATTTCATAAGGCATGGGCCTTGGTCAATGTGGGTCAAACCCAATTACTAAGCCCAAGTGAGGAATCACCCTCATTTACCAAGAAACCAATATCAAGCCCATAAGGCCCAATTAAACCTTTAAAGCCCATTTTATTACATTTGGACTTAATGGAATGATTTAGGCCCAATTTGGATCCAATCCAATTGGCCTAAACCAACTTGGCCCAACCAAGCCCATTATGCCCAAATGTAACAAATTCAAGCCCAATTCAAAATTAAGCCCATTAATCAAATTTTAATATTCCAAATTTTAAAATCCAATTAACATAAGTGTAAATACATGATTAAACCCTTTAAATCAATCTTTCAAAAACATTAATTTATCATTTAATCATGCTTACAACATAAACTAATGTCCAATATTATTTCATGAAAAATCAAGTCCATACATGCCTATATGCATTCGGCCAAGGTAATGAAAAAATTCCGATTTCGTTTTTCAATCCGATCGAATCACTAATCGTCATTCCATATCTGTTTCAAGTCATCCAATGAACTCACAAACAAAAAAATACCAAGTCCTTTGCTAGGGAATAGATTCGGCCAAGCCTCTCACATGGGGAAAAATTCATCCAATATGTTTTTCATAAAATTGATGATGTATAACACAATGTTACATACATTTAAGCATATTTAATCAATAAATTTCATCAAATCATGCTTCAATCAATTTTAACCAAATTTTACCCTAATATTTTTCATGCTTTAACAAGGCTCAAGATACCATTATTGGGTTTCTAATATAGTCCCAAGATCATCACAAAGCATGAAATAAGAATGAATAATTGAAAGAGCGGCGGAAACACACTTACAATGATCGGATGTGATGAGATGCTCAACAAAAATTCCTCTTTTCCCTTGATGAGTATTCGGCCAAGGAAGGTTTGTTTTGTTGAGGAAAATTTCCAAGATCCAAGCTCCAAGAATGAGATCTAAGCTCTTGAATCTATTCCCTATCACCTTTGTTTGATCCACCAAAGTGTGCTAGCAAAAATGGTCTTTGAAAAATCAAAAGAAAACCCTAGGTTTATTCCCTTGAGTTTCGGCCAAGAGAGTGGTGTGAGGGAGAGAGAATGTTTTGTATTGTATCTAATACAAAAACCCTAGTGAAAAAGTGAAAAAGAAAAGCTTTTAGCCTTTCCAAAAAGTTAAACCCCTTTTCCCCCCCAATTTTCCCTCCAAAAGTCAAAAGGTCAAAAGTCAAAAAGTCAAAGTCACTTTTCATAAAGTGATTTGACTTCCATCACACATCAATGACATGTGATATGACTCGCGATGTGATTTACGATGTGACTTCCGGCTGCACGCGATTCAAAATCGGCGTAACTTCACAAACACATTCCAGCTCGATTTCCATAATTCTAAATTAACGATTTTTCCGATGCCTCGTAAACAAATCAAATTTACTATTCACAGCCCTCGAGAATTAATTCCAAATTAATTCAAGTGCCGAATTAAAATCTAATTTTAATTCCGAATTGAAATCCAATTTCGTTTAATATATCGAATATATTATTTTATCGATTAATTCCAAATTAATCTTTCTCTCTCCTCTAATAGTACTTTATCCTAGATAAAGTTTCTCCATTTTAATCCCAGATTAAGTTTGAATCAAACGTCATCGGTGAATTCTCGGGAAGTGACCTAAGAGATCTCCGGATATGTTGGCAGTAAATACGGTCGTCGGGCTATCCGAACACGTACGTACCTCGTACTACGTTTTACCGATTTATAAGACAAGATTGGCTTCTAGCAAAGCTCCATGCCTACCCAATTCTCCATAAATATTCTTACTGGAATATAAGATCTATATCAGGCGTAGTATACCGTAGTATCGTGTATAGTGATCTAGTATCGATGTCACGTGCAAGGCCTGGGGCTGGAATAGTGTCTGCCCCGTACGAAACACATATCGGATATCATGAAACTAGTCTCTTTGAATCGGATAATCATGACCTTGTCATATTATCCTGATGGTTGAAACACTATTGAGAACTAGTTCTAAATTCCTGCGTGATCATCATCTCCATATGTCTGAAGTGATACTTCCATCTAGACATCACATCCAATACACTACGATTCTCAATAAACTCAGAAGAGGCGTAAACAGAACCTGTTAAAGCCCTGGACGACCAAAACCAAAGTTTATCGATTGTCGCAAGTACTAGAAATGCAAGTCTTAGGTTAAGACCAAATACACCTACCCTGAAGCGGACTCCCATAGACACATATACATACTACCAATGGGATTCCGCGGGGTCTATCCAGAGCGAAGCTATTTTCCATACCATCGGTAAAAACACGACCTCCTATCGCACTTGCATAAGTATCCAATACTTAAATATATGAGGACTATATTGTTATGACCTCACAATGAGCACAAGTGCAATACTAGTCTATTCCGCATTATCGATGTCCAATCTCGATAATACTACGATTATGGATATTTAATGATTAAACCTTTATTGATTGATACTGTCTCATATCATCTCAATCTGGTACTAATCAAATGGACTTCTACCATTTATGTTAAAGTAAAAAAATTTACAAAACAGTAACAAGCAATTTCATTAATACATAGTTAATTTTGTACAAAAACACAATGCCTTTTACAAACAGTGACGCTATGGGTCATAACTGTCCAACAGTTTGCAAGTCTAGGCACGATAAAACCATCAGGCGGTTGCATATAAACATCCTCCAAAAGGTTTCCATTAAGGAAAGCGGTTTTAACGTCCATCTGCCATATCTCGTAATCGAAATATGCAGCAATAGCAAGCATTATCCGAATGGATTTAATCATGGAAACGGGTGAGAAAGTCTCGTCATAATCGACACCATATCATTGATGATACCCCTTTGCTACAAGCCTAGCTTTGTATATTTGTACGTTGCCATCCATGTCGGTCTTCTTCTTAATGACCCATTTGCATCCAATAGGCTTTACGCCTTCTGGTGCATCAACCAGTGTCCAAACTTGGTTGGTGTACATGGAATCCATTTCGGACTTCATGGCCTCTTGCCATAAAGCGGAATAGATATCTTGTATCGCTCCCTCATACGTAGCCGGTTCGTTATCCTCAATGAGATTAATATCTACATGAGGTGAGATCAGAAACCCATACCTCTCAGGTTGTTTCCTGATTCTCTCCGACTTACGCAGTCCTTGTGTAATAGAATATTGTGGTACAGTCTCATCCCGGATGGACTGTTCTTGTTCCGTTGAGGATTCTATGCAAGGAATAGTATCCCTCTGATTTTCATCGAGTTCTACTTTCCTCCCACTAACCACTGTATTTAGGAATTCCTTCTCAAGAAAAACCGCATGTAGAGCAACAAATACTTTTTTCTCTCGTGAATGATAGAGGTAATATCCATTAGTTTCCCTAGGAAATCCTACGAATAGGCATTTATCCGATTTGGGCTCAAGTTTGGTACCTTCCAAACGTTTGACGTATGCCCAGCATCCCCAAATCTTCAGGAATGAGAAACCCGGTTTCTTTCCTGTCCATATCTCATACGGAGTCTGTTGTACAGACTTTGACGGAACCTTATTCAAAATAAGAATTGCACTGTTTAATTCATATCCCCAAAAGGAAATAGGTAGCTCAGTGCAACTCATCATAGACTTTACCATGTCCAACAAAGTCCGATTTCTCCGTTCGGACACACCGTTTAATTTTGGTGTTCCAGGAGGAGTCCACTGTGAAAGAATACCATATTCTTTCAAGTAATCTAGAAACTCATTTCTCAAGTATTCGCCACCACGGTTCGACCGTAATGTCTTTATACTCTTGCTTGTCTGTTTTTCAACTTCGTGTCGAAACTCTTTGAATTTCTCAAAATTTTCTGACTTGTGTCTCATAAGATACACATAACCATAACGTGATGCATCATCCATAAAAGGTTACGAAGTATTCATATCCACCTCTAGCCTGGCTAGACATGGGCCCACATACGTCACTATGAACGAGGGCTAATAGTTTGGTGGCGCGCTCACCTTCACCGCTAAAAGGTGATTTAGGCATTTTGCCTAATAAGCAAGATTCGCAGACGTCATATGAATTTGGATAAAATCCGTCCAAGTATCCACTCTTCAAAAGTGTGGATATGCGAGTCTTGTTTATATGTCCTAGACGACAGTGCCACATATAAGTTTCATTTTTGTTACTTGTTTTGAGCCTTTTATTTGTTATATTATATGTTTGAGATTGATTTATATTCAAAATATAAAGACCATTATTTGTAACAGCAGTGCAAATTTCTACATCATTTTTATAAGCAAAACACCCAGTGTTCCTGAATACAAAAGTATACCCAAATTGGGTTAACATGGATATAGAAATAATATTCCTTGTCAACTAGGCACATAATACAGTCTGTAAGTTCAAGTACATGCCTTGAGGATATTCAGCTGCAATAATGTACTCCACTTCTGTTGTTGAATCGACAACAGTCTCTTTCTTGGAAGATATCCAGCTTACTGCTCCGTTGTTCAAACAAAATATGTACCCAGATTGCGACTTAGAGTCGTCTTTATCAGTTTGGTAACTTGCATCGGTATACCTAGTTACCTCAAGTTCTCCATCTCTATAGATTAAGAAAGCATCCTTAGTTTGTCTAAGATACTTAAGGATGTTCTTAACCACCATCCAATGGCCATCACCTGGATCAGCCTGATAGCGACTGCACATGCTCAAAGCATACGAGACATCAGGTCGCGTACATATCATTGCATACATGATCAATCTGACTGCCGAAGCGAACGGGATCCGACTCATATTGTCTCTCTCATATTGAGTTTTAGGACACATGTCCTTAGATAGAGTGACACCATGTGACACTGGCAATAGTCCCCTCCTGGACTGATCCATGTTGAATTGTTTACATACTTTTTCAATGTACGTGCTCTAGGAGAGTCCAAGCAGCTTTCTAGATCTATCCCGGCAGATCTTTATTCCTAGAATAAAGGCTGCTTCTCCAAGATCTTGTTGGAGTTTCTATGGTCCCGAGGATCGAATAACAAGTAAGAAATAAGTGCGAATACAATCGAGGAAGTTACAGAATACATGCATCGATCGGTTGAGCGATGCGGTGGACAACAAAAAATCATTTTCTGCCCTCTAAGATGGCACGGCAGTGAGCAGTGCACTGTCCTCCATGTTTGGTTTTTGGATCATCTTCCAAGCTCCAAGCTTTGTCATGGTGATTCCAAGCTCATTGGTGGACTTCCTTATCACATTCGTATGTCTCTCGGAGTGCTAGCTCTTGATGTTTTTGCCATAAAAACACCACACTTTGCTTCCCTGGCTCAGGGTTTTTGCCCAGAAAAACAGTGAAGAACAGCCCCTCCATGGGCGTGAGAGAGATGAAGATTAAAGAGAGAGAAGAGTTGAAAATGTGTATTAGATTAATTATTTTCCAAAAACAATCAAAAATATACCAAAACATTTAATATATTAAATGTCAATCAAGCTTTCAAAACCTGTTCAACAACTCCTATCAAGTCACATCTTTCAATCAATGAAGTGACTAGATGTCACATCACTCAAAGTGACCAATGATTTGAACTTGATGTGACTAGCGATTTTACGCTTGATTTGACTTACGTGCCGCACTCGAAGTTGAAATGCGAATGCCTCGCAAATAATATCAGGCTCGGGTTCGTTAATTCCAAATTAATGATGTAATTAATTAATTATGCCTAGTAAAATCACTATTCATGTCGCTAACGAATTAATTCTAAATTAACTCGTTCGGCCGAATTAAAATCTAATTTGAATTCCGCTTCGAAATCCAATTTTTTTAATACATTTATTATATTAATTTATCGATTAATTCCAATTAATCATTATCTCTCTTTAAATGATATTTTATCCTAGAAAAAATATCTCCGTAATTATCCTAGATTAATTTTCTCTCTCATCTAATTAATCCCAGATTAATAAAGTGCGAGTCATAAGTTATCGGTGAATTTTCAGGAAGCGACCCATGAGATCCCCGGATATGTTGGTAGTAAATCCGGTCGTCGGACTATCTGAACACTTAAGTACCTCGTACTACGTTTGTACCGATTTACAAGACAAGGTTGGCTTCTAGTAAAGCGCCATGCCTTCCCAATTTTCCAGAAATATCCTTATAGGAATATAGTGATCTGTATCAGGCGTAGTATATATAGTATTGCGTATGTCGATCCAGTATCGGATGATTACATGCAAGGCCTAGGGCTGGTACAGTGTCTGCCCCGTACAAAGCATATATCAGATTACAAGCAACTAGTCTCTTTAATATCGGATAATCACGACCAAGTCATATTATCCCGATGGTTGCAACCCTTTAGAGAACCAATTCTGTATCTCTACGCATCTCCATATGACTGGAGTGATATTTCTGTCTTGACATCACACCCAATACACTACGATTCTCAATATACCTAGCAGAGGCATACACAGAACCGGTTAAAGCCCTGGACGACCAAAACCAAAGTATATTGATTGTCGCAAGTATTAGCAGTGCAAGTCTCAGGTTAAGACCAAATACACTTACCCTGATTTCGGACTTCCATAGACACATAGTCATACTACCAATGGAATTCTGAGGGGGTCTATCAAGAGCGAAGCTGTTTTTCGTACCATCGGTAAAACACAACCTTCTATTACACTTGCATGAGTATCATACACCCAACTATATGAGAACTATGTCGTTATGCCCTCACAATGCGCACAAGTGTAATACTAGTCTTTTACATATTTATCGATGTCCAATCTCGATAATACTCTGACTATGGATATTTAATGATTTATCCTTCGTGGACTGATATTGTCTCATATCATTCTCAATCCAGGAACAAATCATAAGGACCTCCTATCATTTATACATCTTGGTGATCTAATCACAAATGATAAGAGAGCAATCTCCTTTGTCACATAGTTAATTTGTACAACAACACCATGATCTATACAAATAGTGACGCTATGGTCAAAACTGTCCAACAATCTCCCACTTGGCCTATAGCTAGTCACTCGAGTGTCCGACACCCGAACTATCTACGGTTGGCTCAAACTACTGAGGAAAGGCCTTCGTCAGTGGATTTACGTGATTATCATCTTATGCGATTTATACAATCATCACATCGCCACGATGTATGATCCGAACGAATTATGTGAATAGTCAAAGTATGTATCTGGATCGTTGATGAGACTATTAATTATTTAGCCTATGCTGAAGCCTAGCTCAGCTGCTAACAGAATTATATCTAATCTAATTAGATTTTTTATTGACCCAATGGCTTCTATTGCTGTCTCAACTGTAGCAGTTACCCGTATTTGTTGTTTATTCGGTAATAATATCTTGCTTGGAAGATTTCCAACTCACTGTACCGTTATTCAAACTATATAGTACCGTTGTTGCGACTTTTAGTCGTTTTGTTGGTTAGGAAACTTGCATTAGTGATCCTAGTCACTTCAAGTTCTCCATCTCCATAGTTTAAGACATCATCCTTAGTTCTCTAAGATACTAACGGATATTCTTAACATCAATCTAGTAACTATCACTTGGATTGGCCTGATTGTGAATCCATATGCTCAAAGCATATAAGACATCAGGTCACGTACATTTTTCAATGTACGAGTTCTCGGAGAGTTTTAAAAACTTTTAAATCTATCCCAGCAGATCTTTATTCCTAGAAAAAAGGTTGTTTCTCCCAAGATTTTATACGGAGAATTTTTCTCGAAAGCCAAGCTTTCACCGATTATTTTATAGGTATTTCATTTCCAAGAAATAACATGTTATCATTATTTATAGGACAGCCATTGTTAGTGCGCTCCCACTAACCCTCTTATATATACAAGTATCATTTTCATTTTGAATTAAATCATAAACTATTATGATTACATCAAAGCGATAGTTCCAAGAACTCAATGCTTACTTCAATCCAAACATGGATCGAATAACCTGCAAACCTTGTTTGCTGATTTTGGTACGACAAAACCGACAGGATGTTGCAAACATCCTCCAAAAGGTTTCATTTTCAGGAAAATGATTTTCCCGTTCAGCTGCCATATTTCATAAATGCAACATGCAGCATCAGCAAGCATTTTCCAAATAGATTTTACGTGGCAACAGGTAAAAGGTTTCATCCTAATCAATCATAATGTTGATAACAATACCTTTCCACTACAAACCTAGCTTAGTACGTTGGTATGTTGCCTTCCATGTATGTCTTCCTTGAAGACTTATATAGTACCAATAGGCACAATGCCTTACGGTACATCAACTAGTATTCTAAACATAGTTGATATACATGGAATCCATTTCG
Organism: Zanthoxylum bungeanum; assembly: GCA_019454045.1. Lineage (NCBI taxonomy): Eukaryota > Viridiplantae > Streptophyta > Magnoliopsida > Sapindales > Rutaceae > Zanthoxylum > Zanthoxylum bungeanum. The sequence goes on from SKCR01028363.1 coordinate 18,126, forward strand.
GATTATATGGTACTTTTCCATAATAGGGAGTCAATACATTCTATCACTTCCTCATACGTAGTCAGTTGGTATTTCCCAAAAGATTGACATCTTTATGAGGTGAGATCAGAAACCCATACCCCGGGTTGTTTTCTGACTCTCTCCGAACTACGTGGTTCTTGTGTATTCGAAGATTATGGAATAGTTTCATCCTTGATGAACTATTTGTGTTCCATTAAGATTCGCTGCCTTGAAAAGTATTACTCCGATTTTCATCGAGTTTTACTATCCTCTCAATTACCACTGCATATCGGTATTCCTCTTAGGAAAACTGCATGGTGAGCAACAATTACATTGTTCTCTTGTGAGTTGTATAAGTACTATACTTATGTATCCCTTGGATAATCTATAATTGCACTTATCCAATTTGGGTTTTAGTTTGGTATTATCCAAACATATGCATAGCATTCCCAAATCTACAGGAGTGAGAAACCCGGTTTCTTTCTTGTTCATAATAGTTAAACATATTATTATGGAAACTTATTCAAAATAAGTTCTGCACTGTTTATGCTTATCCGTTGAAGGAAATGGTAGCTCAGAGTGACTCATGATTAACCTTATCATATCCAACAAAATTCGGTTACTCAGTTCGGACACACCGTCAAATTGACGTGTTCCGGGAGGAGTCCTCATTGAAAGAATACTATATTTTTTCAAGTATACTAGAAACTTATTGCTTAAGTATTTTCCAATACGGTCTTACCGTGATGGTTTAATACTTCAGCCGATCTGTTTGTCTATTTTGTGTCGAAACTTTAAAAGTTTCTGATTCATGTTTCAAAAGAAACACTTAACCATAACGCGATGCCACATCCATAAAGGTCACGAAATATTCATATCCACCTCTAGCCTAGCTAGACATGGGCCCACTAGCTTCACTATGAACTATGGCTAACAGATCGGTGGCTTTTACACTTTTACCAAGTAAAGGCATTTCAGGCAGTTTGCCCAATAAACTAGATTCGTAGACTTTATTTGATTGGAATCAAATCAGTCAGAGTACCCACTCTTCGAAAGTGTGTATATAAGAGTCTTGTTTAATTGTGTCCCAGACAACAATGCCACAATATGTTTCATCTGATCAAATCAGTTGAGCAATTTGTTTGTCATGTTATATGTTTGAGATATTTTATATTCAAAATATAAATTCTGTTATTCACATCTAATGTGTTTATCTCAATATCATCTTTATATAATGAAACACTTTAGTGTTCTTAGAATATAAAGGTTCATCTGTAGTGGATTAAACACTGATATAGAGATAATGTTTCTAGTCAAACTAGTTACATTATAACAGTTCCCTAATTTAAGTACACACCCGAGGGCAGTTCCTAAACTTAAGTATCTACGGTCAAAAGAGTGACTTTCATCCTGTTTCCAATTCGCAGATTAATCTCAACTGAAGTCAGTCTCATGCTCATAGTAGATTCTGAACATCAGTACATATTTATGTACCACACTAAGTATTTAAAATCCAATTTTAATACTAGTTGTGAACATATTATTATAGGGAACGCCTTGCCTCGCGCAGCGGAAGCAGTAAGGCTCACGGACCAAATTTTTCTGCTCTCTTCTTGCTTTGGCTAAATGATACCAGTTGGTTCACTGATATTTTTCTTCTGTTTTGTAAAATATTTCAGCCCCGGAACACCCCTGAAACAGTCCCTGAACAACCCCCTAAACTGCAGTGAATTAGTGGACTGTTTTGGACCCGTTACACGCTCGAACTGCACTTAATTTAAAGCAGTATTTGCGTGAACTGCACTGGAATTTTAGATCCTATTTTTCTCCAAAAATCAATCCTAACATAGCCATAAAATTCCCCAAAAGTATTTCCCAAAAAACAGAATGAAAAACAAACAAAAACCGAGTCCCGGGAGTGGTAATGGCGTGTGGCAATGGGCTGGAAAATTCCCCACTGTCGTGAGGTATTGGGAGGGTATTAGGGTTCTTTTCAACGTCACAAGGTCTTCCGAGCTATGTCTCGTTACCAAAGGAGGGTAGTGTGGGCTACACTCACATATTAATCTCTAAACAGTTTAGAGATTAAGATCACACACCGAAATAATTAAGATCACACAATTAAATCATAATTTTTCTTTTATACGTATAGGTAATTTGTTTCATAAAATAAATCAACCATTAATATCCCAACCCCTATAAAATTCGGCCAAGGTAAGGAATATTAGTTTGATTTTGCTTCCAAAATAAACAAATCCTACTCCTTATCATACATGAATTTCGACCATGGCAAGGGAATTAGGATTTGATTTTGTTTCTTAAACAAACAAATCCTATTCCTTATCATATATGGTAATTTCGGCCAAGGGGCGTTTAGGATTTGATTTTATTTCTCAAACAAACAAATCCTATTTCTTATCCAATAAGGAATCCTACCTTGGTAATAATTCTTAGCCTTATTAAATTATATCATATATAATTTAATGTTCTAATTTAATAGTTATTATATAATTAAAATTATTAATACTTTATATTAACTTTTAATATAAAGTCTCAATTGTGATGTAATTAATATTATTAATCATATTAATAATATTTATTCTTTGTGAGTATATAATTGGACCATCCAATTATATTAGCTCCGCTAAAGTAAATCGAGCTAGCACGGGGACCAAGTGGACCTACGGTTCCGAGCTCCAATAATCTCGAAATATTAATTAAGCTCTTATTTAAATATTTCGAATTATTAACTCCGGGTTATTCCACTAAAAATCCGAAGTTGCACTCTCGTTCTTGTAGATGAAATATTACACCCAACCAAGTCGGTGTCCACCGATATAGTCATTGCATACAAATTGATCCTTCACAAATATCTCGTAATTAGAGCCGGGTCATAATGTCTGTTATACCCCTCTAATTATTTCTTACCTTAAGTACCATTGATTCTCTAATGAACGATTTATTCATAACTGTTATGAATATTAATCTTTTTATTCGTAATAGAAAGACTTGAGCGCTCAAATCGTTCAAGTACCGAATCAACCCTTAAGAGAGATATTCATCTACTTCTCGTAAGAATGAGTGAATTCCATGTCTTTGTAAAACGTTCACAGCTACATAACAGACTATGCCCCCAAAGTACGTAGTTATTGGTTGGGATTGCTACACCAACCTCACCTTTGTAAATCAAAGGACATATCCCGCCATGCAGGAGTTCGTAGTACACTTAGGATTAAGATTAATCCATATATGACCATCAAGTAGATCGAAATGACTTTCTTTGTTTAACGGATATTATAAGAATGTCATTTCTATCTGGGTCCAGTCCTATATGATCACATCATATAAGGTGCCTCCATTCTCATGTCTCTACATTGACGATCCGGATTAAGATCGCCATCCAAATATAGAATGGACCGCAGCTATAGATAAACCACAAACAAAGTACCCGGTTTGTTTGCTCTCTATAGACTATTTAAGATTACTAAATTCATACTTAAATCCTTTGGTGCATGACACTCATACACCAAGTCTGAAGATACATAAGTAATCTATTGTATTTATGAAGATATATAATATGCGAAATTAAACAAACAATTTGATGCAATCTAGGTGACCCTCAAACACTTTAGCCGGCAAGGTCTTTGTAAACGGATCAGCAAGGTTCTCTGCGGATGCAATCTTTATGACGCTAACGTCCACTCTCTACACTATCTCCCTGATGAGATGATATTTCCTTTCTATATGCTTTCCCCTCTTGTGGCTGCTTGGCTCTTTAGAGTTCGCCACTGCTCCACTATTATCGCAATAGCCCCACCACCTGGGGTGAACACTGATCCAGATGTTGATTTCCTGGAATCAACATCTGTCTGAAAATCAGAGTCTGTATATCCTTTCAGGATCATATCCTCACCAGAATATACTAGCATATAATCTCTCGTTCTCTTAAGATATTTGAGAATGTGTTTCACAACCACCCAGTGATCCAATCCCGGATTTGACTGAAACCTACTGACTACTCCCACTGCAAAACAAATGTTCGGTCTCGTGTATAACATGGCATACATGAGACTACCAACTACTGAGGCATATTGGATATGTCTCATTTCTCAATACCCTGAGGTGTCTTAGGAGACTGTTCCTTCGACAAATGAATTCCATGCCGATAAGGCAGATTGCCTTTCTTGGAATTCTGTATCCCGAATCGCACAAGGATCTTGTCGAAGTAGGATGCCTTAGACATAGTTAATAGTCATTTCTTGCGACCTCGGAGTATCTGGATTCCAAGAACATAACTCGCCTCTCCCAAATCTTTCATTTGGAATTGCTCAGCTAGCCAGGTTCTTACGTCTGATAATATCCTTACATCATTCCCAATGAGTAAGATGTCATCAACGTATAAGACAAGAAAAACCACCTTCCCGTCAATGACGCGCTTGTATACACAAGGCTCATCAATATTCTGCTCAAAATTATAGGACTTGATCGTTGTATCAAATCTTATATTCCAAGATCGAGATGCCTACTTGAGTCCATAAATGGACCTTTGCAGTTTGCAAACTTTTTGCTCTTGACCTTGGGCGATGAACCCTTCTGATTGAATCATATAGATACTTTCATCAAGATTGCCATTCAAGAATGCAGTCTTGACGTCCTTTTGCCAGATTTCATATTCATAATATGCGGCTATAGATAGAAGAGTGCGGATGGATTTTAGCATAGCTACTGGTGAGAAAGTTTCCTCATAGTCAACTCCCTCTTTCTGGGTATAACCCTTGGCCACTAGTCTAGCTTTGAAGGTCTTTACCTTCCCATCTGATCCCATCTTCCTCTTGTAGATCCACTTACAACCTATGGGTTTTACTCCATCAGGTTGGTCTACAAGCTCCCAGACTGAGTTGGAGTACATGGACTCCATCTCCAGGTTCATGGTTTTGAGCCATTCTTCTTTGTCAGGATCATCCATTGCACTATGTCTAGGTGGTAGATCATTCTGACTGGGAAGTATCTGACTATCAGATGTCGAAGGTGTTATGTATTTGTCAACTTTCGTTGACAATGGCGCATTGGTCGAACCAGTAAGTAACTCCTCGAGTAACATTTTACTACGAGGTTTGAACTCCCTTATATAGTCCTCCTCAAGAAACGTTGCATTTTTCGATACAAAAACTTTGTTATCATTAGAACTATAGAAGAATCCACCCTTAGTTTCCTTCGGGTAGCCTACAAATAGGCACACCTGAGAATGTGGTTCCAGCTTTGTAGTCTTATTCTTCAGCACATGTGCTGGACACCCCCATATACGGAAATGTCATAAACTGGCTTTACGACCATTCCATAACTCTAAGGGAGTCTTAGGAACAGACTTAGATGGAACTACATTAAGGATATACATTGCGGTTTGCAGTGCATATCCCTAGAATTAACTAGGTAGTGAGCTATAACTAAACATAGATCTCATCATGTCTAGTAGGGTTCGATTTCTCCTTTCTGCAACACCATTTTGTTATGGTATTCCAGACGCTGTGAGATAGGATACTATCCCATGCTCAACTAAGAATTCCTCAAAGTCTCTGTCGAGGTATTCCCCTCCACGATCCGATCGTAGAGTTTTGATTGTATTACCTAAGTGGTTCTCAACCTCAGCACGATATTCTTTGAACTTTTCAAAGGTATCTGATTTGTGATGCATTAGGTAGACATACCCATTTCTTGAATAATCGTCAATGAATGTGACGAAGTATTCATAACCACCTCGAGCTTTTACATTCATTGGTCTGCAGACATCCGAGTCTCTAGTGGTTGACTAGCACTTATACCTTTTCCGGTAAAAGGTCTCTTGGTCATTTTTCCTTCTAAACAGGATTCAAAAACTAGTAAAGTCCAGAGCTTTAACTGGTTTAAGGATCCGTCCTTTATCAATCTATTTATCCGGTCAAGGTTGATGTGACCAAGTCTAAGATGCCGTAGATATGTGTCATCGTGAGAAATCTTTTGCCGTTTCCTTTTTGGCTTTTCAACCTTAAACATTTCAGTGTTGAGCAGTGACTTATGCGTTAACGGTCTTAACACATACAAGTTATTTTTTGAGTTTCATGTGCATATAGTCAATCCATTTCTACCAATAATAACTGAATTGCTATTAAAAGAAATAGAATAACCATCATCCATAAGTTTAGAAACAGAAATCAGATTCCTGCGGAAACAAGGAATGAATAACACATTGTTCAAATTTAAATAACTATTATTAATAAAATTTAAACTGGAAACTCCCACTGCTCTTGCTGAAACGACATCCCTTGTCCCGACTCTCATGCGTAATCACCTTCAGCAAGGTCCCTCCATGAATCGAGTAGCTGTAAAGAAGAACAAACATGGTTAGTGGTCGCGGAATCTATAATCCAAGCGGATTTATCATCCTCCACTAATAGAGATTCAATAATGAGTAAATCATATTTACCTGTTTCCTTTTTCTCCTTTAGCTCAGCAAGGTATTTAGGACAGTTCATTTTCCAATGCTCATTCTTGTCGCAATGGAAACATTTTCCTTTGGGCTTGGTTTCCTTGGAGCCTTTCTTGTTCTTCTTTTTCATGGGCTTACCCTTAGCCTTTCTAGTGCCTTTCTTCTTCTTTTTTGTAGATTTAGAAGATTCGGCAACATTTGCCTCTGCACTTGGTCTTACGAGGATCCACCAGCATGGATTCGTAATGGGTGAGCTCATTAAGCAGTTGGGTCAAAGTAAAAGACAAATTGTTCATAACATAGTTGCTTTTAAACTGCAGGAAACTCTTCGGAAGAGTTTCTATAATCATGTCACCTGGTTACGCTTGTCAATAAGAGCTCAATGGGTTTCAACAGTATTGAGATAAGTCATCATCCTTAAGACATGCTCTCGGACTAATGTCCCATCCTTCATCCTCGCAGTCATCGCTGAGACCATGGCCTCATGGCGTTGATGCTCCAAAGGCTGCCCAAACATGCCCTGTAATGACTCCATCATCTGTGATGCTAGAGCCATAGGTTCATACTTTGCAGCAAGAACCTCAGACATCCCTGCTAGCAAGTAACAGTGGGCTTTCTCATTTGCTGCGACCCATTTTTGATAGGCATCGCGCACAGCATGGCCAGCATTTCTGGCCGCCTCGGGAGGACGTTCCTCCATCATGAGAAACTTCAGGTCTTCACAGATCAAGATAGCGTTCATGTTACTTTTCCACTTAACATAATTTTCTCCGGTCAATTTATCTTTTAAGAGAATGGAAATAATTGGAGAAACCATGGCTGAAAATAAAATAAGCATGCATTTAACATTCATTCATCGCATATTAAAATCATCAAAGAATTTTGGCATAAAAGTAAACATGATGCATGAACCATGAATAATGAATTAGAAACCTAAGAGAATTACTATGCCACGGAGATCTATCATCACACAAGTAAGTGCCGTCGTAGGGTAGGTCAAGTACTCGCATGATAGATTGAGACAATCTCAGTTGTTTTAATATATACGGGAATAACTCTTATTCATATATTAAACAACTACCATTTTATTTGATCAGGAATTTCATTAACAGTTAATTATTCCTTTGTGAGTGTAACCCGCCGTTTCGGGATTCTTTGACTTAACGAGTGAAGTGTCGCCGTAGGGTAGGTCAGTTCACAAGATACATCTAGAATCCCTATCCTCTCGGAACCCACACTTGATATTGACCCAAAATGGACATCATCCGTAGGGGGACGAAAACAAAGCCGTCTCGAGGCGCCTTTTGAATATCACATTTTCGGACTAACAACCGAGATCGCGGGATGTACTGTCGTATATCCCTCTCCCACTCACTATTTTAAACTTAAGGTTTCTATCTAAAATATCTAATATTTTATTCTAACTAGAGTGTATAAAATTATGGCGGCTAAAGCATAAATGTTATTTACACTAGTTTGTCATAAGTGAGCTAAATCAATTTTAACTATTAAAATTGTGTCACTAATGTTTATTAGTCTCTACTAATATAATTACTCTTATTAAACTAATTTAAATAGAGTGGTATAAGTGAGCTACAATATTTTAACTCTTAAAATACTAGGCACTTATAGGTCTAAAATCATGGAATTCTAGATGGTCAAAATTCTATTAAACATTTTAATAAATTTTCAGTGCATCGTAAAATTCAATGGTACGTAGAATTATATCCCGAGTGCAGACCACATTTCCGTCCATACGGAATCGCCTATGGAATTTATATCCGAGTTTCCATCCTATATATCAATGGAATTTATTACGCACCAATTAAGTCCAATATATTAGAATTCAAGTTTTAGACATAAATCCCATTAATCTAATTAATGATTACAATGCATATCATATTCTAATTTAAACATTTTAAATTTCATAAAATCATAATTTCATGTCTATTATGATAATGCATTTATGACATGTTATGGCAAGTAAAATGCACGAGTGGGCACCCTAGGCTATATGACATGTTATTCAAACAATAAACATACATATAACATAAAATTTATTTTGCATTGACCGGGCTATTATTTTTCCTATACTAATCTAATTAGTACAAAAGATATACCAAGGCATTCTTTGGTCTTCAAATCCCGCTTCAAAGTGGTATTGGCTCCTTTTGTGACTTCGGTTCTCCATATTATAAAGAATTTAAATTTTACATTGAAAACTAAAATTACAATGAATATAAACACTGGCCTTACAACCCAAAATCAAAACCAACTATAAAATAAGAGCCATAAAAATTTACAACCAATGCAAAATCCATTCATCACATGAAATATCAAAACCATTCATCACATGAACTTAATAATGTGGCCACTCATCTAAACATGCATATCATATTTATAACTCATATAAACATGTTAAAACAGAAACTTTAAATAATAAAGTGAAGGGTTAAGAGAACTTTTCAACCACGCTCTTGATGTCAATTGTAGGGAACGCCTTCCCTCACGCAGCGGAAGCGGTAAGGCTCACAGACCGAACTTGAAAATTTTTCTGCTCTCCCCTTGTTTTGGCCAAATGATACCAGTTGGTTCACTGATATTTTTATTCTGTTTGGACAATATTTCAGCCCCGGAACACCCCCGAAATAGTCCCCGAACAACCCCCTGAACTACAGTGAATTAGTGGACTGTTTTGGACCAGTTACACGCGCGAACTGCACTGGACTTTCAGATCTGATTTTTCTCCAAAAATCAATCCTAACACAGCCCTAAAATTCCCCAAAAGTGTTTCCAAAAAATCGAATGAAAAATAAACAAAAACCAAGTCCTGTGAGTGGTAATGGCGTGCGGCAATGGGCTGGAAAATTGCCCACTGCCGTGAGGTATAAGGAGGGTTTTAGGGTTCTTTTCAACATCACAAGGTCTTCTGAGCTATGTCTCGTTACCAACGGAGGGTAGTGTGAGCTACACTCACACAGTATTCTCTAAACGATTTAGAGATTAAGATCACACATCGAAATAATTTCAGGTTCTTCAATTCACTTTATCAACTTTTGAGAGCTTGAAGAAGAGATGGAGGCTGGGGTTTTCTAATTCTTCAATCTGAAAAATTAAATCATAATTTTTCTTTTATACTTACGGGTAATTTGTTTCATAAAACAAATCAACCAACAGTCTCCCAACCCCTATAAAATTTGGCCAAGGAAAGAGATATTAGTTTGATTTTGCTTCCAAACTAAACAAATCCTACTCCTTATCTTACATGAATTTCGGCCATGGCTAGGGAATTAGGAATTGATTTTGTTTCTTAAACAAACAAATGGGTGTTTAGGATTTGATTTTGTTTCTCAAACAAACAAATCCTATTCCTTATCCAATAAGGAATCCTACCCTGGTAATAATTCTTAGCCTTATTAAATTATATCATATATAATTTAATGTTCTAATTTAATAATTATCATCTAATTATAATTATTAATACTTTATATTAACATTTAATATAAAGTCTCAAGTGTGATGTAATTAATATTATTAATCATATTAATAATATTTATTCTTTGTGAGTATATAATTGGACAATCCAATTATATTAGCTCCGCTAAAGTAAATCGAGCTAGCATGGGGACCAAGTGGACCTACGGTTCCGAGCTCCAATAATCTCGAAATATTACTTAAGCTTTTAATTAAATATTTCGAATTATTAACTCCGGGTTATTCCACTAAAAATCCGAAGTTGCACTCTCGTTGTTGTAGATGAAATATTAAGCCGAACCAAGTCGTTGTCCACCGATATAGTCATTGCATACAAATTGATCCTTCACGAATATCTTGTAATTAGAGCCGGGTCATAATGTCTGTTATACCCCTCTATTTATTTTTTACCTTAAGTACCATTGATTCTCTAATGAACGATTTATTCATAACTGTTATGAATATTAATCTTTCTATTCGTAATAGAAAAACTTGAGCGCTCAAATCGTTCAAGTACCGAATCAACCCTTAAGAGAGATACTCATCTACTTCTCGTAAGAATGAGTGAATTCCATGTCTATGTAAAATGTTCCCAGCTACATAACAGACTATGCCCCTAAAGTACATAGTTATTGGTTGGGATTGCTACACCAACCTCACCTTTGTAAATCAAAGGACACATCCCGCCATGCAGGAGTTCGTAGTACACTCAGGATTAAAATCAATCCATATATGACCATCAAGTAGATCGAAATGACTTTCTTTGTTTAACAGATATTATAAGAATGTCATTTCTATCTGGGTCCAATCCTATATGATCACATCATATAAGGTGCCTCCATTCTCGTGTCTCTATATAGACCAGCCGGATTAAGATCGCCAACCAAATATAAAATGGATCGCAGCTATAGATAAACCACAAACAAAGTACCCGGTTTGTTTGCTCTCTATGGACTATTTAAGATTACTAACTTCATACTTAAATCTTCTGGTGTATGACACTCATACACCAAGTCTGAAGGTAAATAAGTAATATATGGTATTTATGAAGATATATAATATGCGAAATTAAACAAACAATTTGATAAATGAATAATGCATCCTTTTTATTTCTAAACACATGAAACTGTTTACATCACATGTAGCTCTAGGGCATACATTCCAATAATTATGACAAACATATTTAAAAACAGAGCCTTGCTCATCTTCAATTCCTTCATGTATGCTTTGTCCAAATGGCAGTCACGCTTCCGCAATCTCGTTTGCCACAATTTAGGCAGATATTTTGGGATAATTCCTTTATCTTCATAGAATATAATAATGATTTTGCCTTTGCCATTTTCAACACTCCATAAGCTTTTGGCCAAGCCTTGGCCTTCTAGAATATCGAAGTAAGGTGCGCCTTGCGCAACTTGCCAAATTGCAAAGTTTGACTTTCTCTCCTTGAGAATAGTCATTAACTCTCTAAGAGTTATTTATTGCAATTTTGTACTTCTAAAATCTAAGTATAGAATTATGAAGATCATTCAATTTCAATATTATACTTTAAGGATCTAACCCTTAGTTCTGATAAAGAAATTAAGGAGTCTACTGCGACAAGCTTAATGGATTAAGCACTAAAGTTATCATCACATAAATCTTCCAAAGACCATGCTCTACTAATTGCTCAACTCCTGGCTTAGGCCTAATATGTTATTTTATCAAATAAAGTAACTTATTAGTTTCCAGGACCATCCTGAAATTATTCCCAATTTGAAAATTAAACCATTTAAATACATTTTCTCTTTGATTATGTTTTAAATGTCAATTTTTCAATTTTATCTTGATTCTAATAGTCCAATTATTTAATCAATGATTTTAGGTACTGTTTATTATAATGATTACAATAGTTCAACTATTTAATCAACTATAATTTTAATAGATAAATTCAATTATATTGATTACTATAATACAATTATAAAATCAACTATTTATTGAATTAGTTTGAATACAGTCCAACTGTTTTAAAACAATGATTTAAATATTAGTCCGACTAACATAAAATTTATTTGACGAATGATATTTGATTGAATGCGTATAGCAAGTTATTAAACGAATATTGCAAATTTAATTCTTACCTCCCACTATTTTTTCGGCGAGCCTCTAACCCTTTGTCGAGTACTCGGGAAATCATGTTTCCTAGCGGGCTAGGATCCCGTTAAATAACACACAATCTTGACTTTGGCCAACAAATTGTATGATATTTAACTAGGTAGATCTCTAAGATCAATTGGATCCAATCCAATTCCTAGATCCTGTAGGGGACATCCAAGTCCGAAACATATATCTTATATATGCCAATATATCAAATATATTACCTAACATTTTTCCTCTGAATCAACTAAGCCTTGGCTTTGGCACAACAAACTTAATGATCCATTTAAGCACGACCCATTGACCATGGAAATCTTCGTAATCAATGTCGATGGACAAGAAGTGGTCTTGACTTTGGCCAACAATCCACAACTTAGACAAGACACCAATATGGAACAAAGCTCTCGTGATTCAAACTCATCCTTGACGGACAAAGGCATTGACTTTGGCCTACAAGCCAATGCTAGTCTTGGATCTTGAGTAAGAATCACTCAATGGAAGGAAAAACGCTTAATATTTTGTGAGGGTTTTTCTCGTGCAAATTGGCAACCAATTTATTATCTTTGTTAATGTCTCATCATCATACACCCTTAAACATGTATTCTAAACACATAATATAGCATATATGAATAAATAATAATGATATGCAAATGGATACTTTATACATTGATCCTAGATCAATTCTCTCCATTTCTCTCTCCCACCAGGACAAGTATTACTTCTACCTATTACACTACACTTCTAAAGAAACCTCATTTACATTGAAAAGTTTGTAATATTCAGTGCTCTAGTTTAATTAGAGGGAGCATCTATAAATAGCAATGGAGTAAAAAAAAAGAAAAAAAATATGAAAAAAAAACATATGAGATCCGGGTTATTAAATCTGTAAGGGTGTTTTAACACCTAGTGCCCTAAAACCAACTGGTTTGGGAGTCACTGGCCCAAAACTCGCTAGATAGATCAAGGATGTTGCAAAAATATATATATATCTGAAGTTTGGGTAATTAAGTCCGTAGGGGTGTCTTAACACCTGGTGCCCTAAGGCCAACTGGTTTGGGAGCCACCGACCCAAAGATCCCTACATAGATGGAAGGTATTGTCTATAAATAAAAAGTCAAAATCAAAAATCAAAGAAAAAAATCAGAAAAATCAGAAAAATTATTCCAATGCTGCAAAAAGATGTGAATTCTGATAAAACTTTAGGACAAAAATATTACATTCTTATCAACTACACTTGTGACTGTTGTGGGTAAAAATGAGTTGATTAATATTTTGTTAGCTGTGTATATGGAGAATGGTAAAAATAATCGGAGAATTTACTTATTTGGTAATTTAGAAAGAAACAAAACAACTAGTAACTTGGAGTAGAAATTTCACATGATTAGTCATTGACTTCTTTATTCTCTTTTCTCTTGTCTTTTTGCTTTTGTGTGCATTAGTTTCACTACTTTTTTACTTTTGTAAAATGTTTGTGGGTATCATTGCTGTAAACCCTCACGAGACTACAACTCGTCCACTAGGGACACCTAAGGGTTTAAAGGCTTGTTGCATACGCTAAATGCAACCGTGATCCCTACGAAAGTGGCTTAGTTTAATTTTAATTTTATTTTGTTGTTTTGCTCGAGGACTAGCAAAATGTTAGGTTTGGGGGTGTGATGAGCGGAAAATATATCAATATTTACCGCCCCTTTTACTTAATATTTTGTTTAGTTTCTCGGGTTTGATGAACGTTTTGATGTGTTTTAGTTTATTTTGCAGATAAAATAATATCGAAACTCAATGAAATCATTTAGGACGAAATGTGGGTCAATTAAGGGCAATTATTGAACTTGATATATTAATTTTGGAGATTGGAAACTTGAAAGGGCGTTTTGACAAAGTGCAATTTTGGAAATTCCAATTTTGCGCATCTGTCGTATTTTGGATATAACGTTTTACTCAGATATCGGATTGAGCTGATTCAAGTGCCAGATTAAAGAAGCCTCAAAGATCTACAACTTTGAAAGGGAAAATATTTTCGAATTCTGATGATTTCTTGACCGATATCGATGAACCATCCAGAAGTGTGTGGTGTGTAATTATTAAAGTCATTATCAATCATTTTCAAAGCAAAATATAAATTAGTAAATAATTAATAAAAATTATCAAATCATCACCAAACAAGATAAGCAATTAGTGGAGCAATTATGGAATTGGTGGAGTAATTAGTGGAGAAATTAATAATGGATTTGGTGTAGAATTTGATGGATGATTTGATGGAGGCAAAATTTTACCTATAAATACCAAGCCATTTCTTTTGTAAAATTCATACTTTCTTCTTTGAAATTCCTTAAGAATAAATAAGAAGATTGTATCTTGTTTGTTTATTTACAGCTTTCAGTAATTAATTTCCGCTTTCGCATTTTCTTTTCTTTACTTTTCAGTTTTTACTTTCCGCAATTTACTTTTACGCACAGTACTTTCCTTTCTTTACTTTTCAGTTTTTACTTTTCAAGCAATGATAAGGTAATTCCCCCTTGCTGGGGTAAAAGGTAAAGCTTTTATTATTGCTATTTAGATTAATCTCCCTTAATTATAATATATAAACTATTTAAAACCTGACTTAATAAGGATACCGCTATATTGGCCGGTTGGTAATTAATTATAAATTGGTTTTAACCTGACTAAGTATGGATATCGCCTGGTTGGTCGGTTGGTAATTAATTATTAATTTGACTTAATCAGAATACCGCCTTTATGGCTGGTTGGTAATTATCACGCAAAGTTAATATATTATATTAAGGGAGATATCTAAAATAGTAGTAATAAAAGTTAATCCTCTAACCCCAACATTTTCTTTTATTGAACTTTTACTTTATTTACCCTCAGCAATTTACTTTTCAGTATTTAATTTTCAATATTTACTTTATGTCTTTTATTTTATTTAAGTTTTTACTAGCCCTAGTTATGTGTTAGTTATCTGGGGTTGTGATGAATTCTAATATCACCGGTTTATAAGAGATTATTTTATAATTTGGGTAATGTAAAGGTTTACTTATTAAGTCTTAAGCTTAATGCTTCTTGTTGTCTGATCACCAATAAGATTGATGTGGTAAATCTAAAATGAACTAGACATGGGGATTTTAGGTTTCAGCCTTAGACTTAATAGCCCACGATCTTCCTTGAGGATAGATAACCATTTAATAGATTTCCTTACAGGATAGACATCTACCTGTCGGGCGGGGGTAGCCATAATTGGAACTTAAACTTAATGAATCCAGATAATTTGGTTGACATAGACATATGGTTCAATTGAGTTAAACTGGGTTTATGCGTCTGACCATCGACAGAGGCTTTTGCATAATTTCGTGTTCCAGGTTAGTAAACTGATTTATTACACAAACATAAAATAATCACTTCATCTTTTAAAAGATATTATAATGATTCACAACCCTAGATCTTTGTGTCTTTTGTTATTTTCCTTAGTATTTTCTTTTGTCTTTTTATTTATTTATTTATTTTGCAAAACTACAATCAACCAAATCAATCAAGCAATCATTCTCTTCACCCTCAATTAGATATTTGTAAATAATTAGATTCAATAATTAATAACAACAGTAGGAATTAAGTCCTCGTGGGATCGATATTTTTATACTACTTGAACGATACGTGCGCTTGCTTTATACGTGTGTGTTTACGCCGGTCAGTTGTCAAATTAATATCCTTTGGTTTCCCTAGGATAACCAATAAAAAGGCATTTATCTGATTTGGTTCCTAGTTTGGTACCTTCCAAAGTTTAACGTATGCCTAGTATCCCCAAATCTTCAGGATTGAGAAACCCGATATCTTTCCTGTCCATATCTCATATGGAGTCTGTTGAACAGACTTTGACAGAACCTTAGTCAAAATAAGTATTGCACGGTTCAATGCATATCCCCTAAAGGAAATAGGTAGCTCTGTGCGACTCATCATAGACCTTACCATATCCAATAAAGTTTGATTTCTCTGTTCAGACACACCATTTAACTGAGGTGTTCTGGGAGGAGTCCACTGTGAAAGAATACTATACTCTTTCGAGTAATCAAGAAACTCCTTGCTCAAGTATTCTCCACCACGGTCTGACCGTAATGTCATAATACTTTTACCGGTCTATTTTTCTACATCGTGTCGAAACTCTTTGAATTTCTCAAAGGTTTCCAACTTGTGTCTCATAAGTTACACATAAGCATAACATGATGCATCATCCATAAAGGTTACGAAATATTCATATCCACCTCTAGCCTGGCTACACATGGGCCCACATACGTCACTATAAACGAGGGCTAACAGTTCACTGGCACGTATATCTTTACCGCTGAAAGGTGATTTAGGCATTTTGCCTAATAAGTAAGATTCGCTGACATCATATGAATTTGGATCAAATCCAACCATGTACCCACTCTTCGAAAGTGTGGATATACCAGTCTTGTTAATATGTGTTGGACAATTATGACCCATAGCGTCACTATTTGTACAGATCATTGTGTAGTTGTACAAATTAACTATGTGACAAAGGAGATTGCACTCTTATCATTTGTGATTAGATCACCTACATATATAAATGATGAGAGGTCCTAATGATTTGTTCCTTGATTGAGAATGATATGAGACAGTATCAATCAACGAAGAATAAATCATTAAATATCCCTAGTCAGAGTATTATCGAGATAGGACATCGATAAATACGTGAAAGACTAGTATTGCACTTGTGCGCGTTGTGAGGACATAACGACATAGTTCTCATATATTTAAGTATTGGATACTTATGCAAGTGCGATAAGAGGTTGTGTTTCACCGATGGTACGGGAAACAGCTTCGCTCTGGATAGACCCCCCTCGGAATCCCATTGGTAGTTTTACTATGTGTCTATGGGAATCCGACATCAGGGTAGGTGTATTTGGTCTTAACCTGAGACTTGCACCGCTAATACTTACGACAATCAATGTACTTTGGTTGCGGTCGTCCAGGGCTTTAATCGGTTCTGTGTACGCCAATACTGGGTATATTGAGAATCGTAGAGTATTGGGTATGATGTCAAGACGGAAGTATCATTCCAGTCATAGTGGAGATGATATCACGCAGGATACGGTATTAGTACTCTTAAGTGTTGCGCGGCCATCGGGATATTATGACTAGGTCATGTATATCCGATAATAGAGACTAGTTACCAGACATCCGACATGTGCTTCGTACGGGGCAGACACAACTCCAACCCCAGGCCTAGCACGTGACCATCCGATACTGGACCGATATGCACTATACGATGTATACTACGCTGATATAGATCACATATTCCTTAAGGATATTTCCGGAGAATGGGTAGGCATGGCGCTTTGCTAGAAGCCAACATTATCTTGTGAATCGGTAATGTTAGACATTATGTCCCATAGCGTCACTATTTGTAAATGATATTGTATTATTCTACAAAATTAACTATGTGATAATGAAATTGCCTTTTGCCGTTTTGTAATATTATTTACTTTGATATATAAATGGCGAAAGTCCATATGATTAATACCGGATTGAGATGATATGAGACAGTATCAATCCATAAAGGTTTAATCATTAAATATCCCTAGTCGGAGTATTATCGAGATCGGACATCGATAATGCGGAATAGACTAGTGTTGCGCTTGTGCACGTTGTGAGGGCACAACGGCATAGTTCTCATATATTTAAGTATTGGATACTTATGCAAGTGCGATAGGAGGTTGTTTTTTACCGATGGTACGGAAAACTGCTTCGCTCTGGATAGACCCCGCGGAATCCCATTGGTAGTATGTCTGCGTGTCTATGGGAGGCCGCATCAGGGTAGGTGTATATGGTCTTAACCTGAGACTTACATCGCTAGTACTTGCGACAATCGGTAAACTTTGGTTTTGGTGGTTGGGGACCTTAACCGGTTCTGTGTACACCTCTTCTGGGTTTATCGAGAATCGTAGTGTACTGGATGTGATGTCGAGATGGAAGTATCACTTCAGACATATGGAGATGATGATCACGCAGGACACAGAACTAGTACTCTATAAAAGGTTGCAACCGTCGGGACAATATGACCAGGTCAGGATTGTCCGATTTAAAGAGACTAGTTGCTTGATGTCCGATATATGTTTCGTACGGGGCAGACACATCTCCAGCCCCAGGCCTAACATGTGATCGTCCGATACTGGATCGATGTACGCAATACTACGGTATACTACGCTTGATATAGATCTTATATTCCTATAAGAATATTTCTGGAGAATTGGGTAGGCATGGCGCTTTGCTAGAAGCCAACCTTGTCTTGTGAATCGGTGTAAACGTAATACGAGGTACGTACGTGTTCGGATTATCCGACGACCGTATTTACTGCCAAAATATCCGGAGATCTCTTGGGTCGCTTCCTGAAGATTCACCAATGACGTATGATTCAAACTCGATTAATCTTGGATTAATTACGGAGAGACTTTATCTTGGGTAAAGTACTAATAAAGAGAGAGAACGATTAGTTTAGAATTAATCGTAAAATTATTATATTCGATATAATAATCGAAATTCGATTTCGACGCGAAATTAAAATTAGATTTTAATTCGGGCAAACGAGTTAATTTAGAATTAATTCGTTAGCGACGTAAATAATAATTTCGCTAGGCGCAATTATTTATTTAAATTCGATTTAATTAACGTCGCGACGTAAGTTCGGTATTTCGGAAATATCGGACTCGAACGCGTGAGTGCACGTGGGCCCACTTTCATTTGGAAACGTGTGGGGCCCACATGACACATGTCATTATTTGCATTATTTAATTGTTGATGTATTGCATGGAGATAGTGTACAATGCACTCAAGGGTTTTGCATGGAATTTGAGTGTTGGACACTCTAAGCCATTGCATGGTTTGTGTCATAAGTTTATTATTATTTAATAAATATTATGGCATAAATATAAATTGATTTTTGTAACAAAAAATCAATGCAACTCTCTCTCTCTCACATTGCCGAAACACATGCAGTTTTGGGCTCTCCATTTCTTCAATTTTTGTGGCAAGATTTGAAGAAGTTGTGCATTCAAAATCACAACAAAGGCTAGCACCTTCAAGGGATCATACATAGGTGATATGGAAACTAATCCTTGAGCTTGGAAGGATCAAACTCGACTTGGAGTCCCCTTTTTCTTCTTGGCCGAGAGCTTCACTGCACAAGGGAGGAGTTTTCGCATCATCTAAGCATCCATTTTCAAGTATTGTGAGTATGATTCCGCCATACTTCAATTTATTCATTCATGTATTTATATTTTGCTTGTTCTTGTTGATCTTGGGGCATGGATTAGATTTTCCTACAATGGTATCAGAGCTTAAAGAGCATGCAAATATATTAGGATGTTATTTGGGGAAAATTGTTTGAAGCATGATTTGATGAGTTTGCTTGATTAAATATGCTTAGATGTATGTTATATAGATTATACATCATCAATTTCTTGGAAAATAAATTGGATTAATTTTTCCAACCCAAATGAGGCTTGGCCGAATACATGCAAGCATGTGGACTAGATGATTTTTTAATTTTAAGACATTAGATGACTTGAAATAATATGGAATGATGATTTGTAACTCGATTGGATTGAAAACGAAATCGGAACCATTTTAATCACCTTGGCCGAATGCTTGATGGAGTATTAGGGACTTGATTTTTTGATTAAATAATGTTGGACATATATTTAAGATAAAATATGATTAATGGATTAATTTGATATTTTGGGAATATTGATTTAAAGGATTAATCATGAATAACACTTTAATTAATTAAGTTATAAAATTTGGAATTTTAAAATTTGGTTAATGGGCTTAAATTGGAATTGGGCCTAAAACTATTATATTTGGACATAAATGGGCTTGGTTGGGCCAAGTAGATTTGGACCATTTGGATTGGATCCAAAATGGGCCTAAATCACACCATTTAAGTCCAAATGTAATAAATGGGCTTTTATGTTTAATTGGGCCTTATGGGCTTGATATTGATTTTAATGGCAAATGAGGGTGATTCCTTATTGGGCTTGGAAATTGGGTTTGACCCACATTGACCAAGGCCCAAGCCTTATGAAATCAATAGAAAGCCCATCGGACTTTAATTAAACGGACATTAGATGTTAGTTGGGCTTTGAGACCCAATAGTACTAGATTTGGAATCTAAGTTATAAAAGCACAATAAAAGTGTAAATATTTAATTTAGAATTAAATAAAAGGATTAGTATTGAATACGACTTAAATTGGATTTAACGAGTAGTTCGATATAATTCGTGAATTCATACCATAAGTATTTATTCTCAAAACGAGTTGGACTCGCGCAAATGCAACAATTGTTTGAACATTGTATTGTCACCTAATTAAAGACTAATTAATTGGATTTGATTGGTTGTATAACATGCCTTGAATGAATGAATGTGGATATGTTGTATGAATAGTGTATATCGGATGGATATTAGAAGGGAAAGGGTAATTTTAGAAATTGTTGTAAATTTGGAATTTATAAATTGGACCTGCGTGTCCAGCCTTATCTCTTTAACTCTTTGTATTCTCTTCTCACCTAATTCCCCTCAATGTAAATGAGGTTTCTCTTATTGTATTATGTAATTGGGTAGTAGTAGAATAGTGCTAGCGGGGAGAGGAAAGGGAGTGATTTGTTCTAGGAACAAGTTGTTTATATATCCATCCGCATATCACTATTAATTTACTTTACGCGCTTTATGATTTTTTAGAAGCATGCTTAAGGGTGTATGTTGATGAGACCTAACAAAGATAATAAATTGGTTGCCAATTACGCAAAAATCCCTCAATCTATATTAAGCGATTATCCTTCCATTGAATGATTCTTGTTCAAGATCCAATTGGCATTGGTTTGTTGGCCAAAGTCAAGACCTTGTCAATTAGGATGTACTTGAATCATGAGAGTTTTGTTCCATATCGGTGTCTAGTCCAAGTTGTGATTTGTTGGCCAAAGTCAAGATCACTTCTTGTCCAAAGACATTGATTACGAAACTTTCCTTGTCAATGGGTCCCGCTTAACTGGAATCATTAGGTTTGTTGTGCCAAAGCCAAGGCCTAGATGATTCGGAGGATAAGGTTAGGAAAATGTATTAGATACATTGACATAAGTATTGTACATATGTTTAGGACTTGGATGTCCACCTGACCGGATCTAGGAATTGGATTGGATCCAATTGATCTGAGAGATCTACCTAGTTAAGTAGCATACAGCTTGTTGGCCAAAGTCAAGGTTGTGTGTTATTTAACGGGATCCTAGCCCACTAGGAAATAGGATTTCCCGAGTTCTCAACGGAGGGTTAGAGACTTGATGAAAATAGTGGGAGGCTAGTATGTGAATTTGCAATTTCGTTCAGATACTTTGCCTTACGCGTCTTTCAAAATTATTTCGTCTATCTTATTCAAATTAGTTGGACTAATACATTGTTATTTTTCTTGTAACAGTTTGACTGTACCCATTTCATCGTCAACTAAATAGTTAGACTATTGTGGTTGAGATGGCTAGCAAGGGAAATGTGCGTGACATCATCATGGGTGATAATGTCTTTAAAGGCACAAACTTCGCTGACTGGGAAATGAACCTCAAGATAGTACTTGGGGCTGAGAGGCTACTGTACACTATACAGACACCTCTCCCGCCTAGACCCACTGATCCGCTTGAGCTGGAGTTATGGAAAACTCACAGCGAGGATTGTGACACAGCTCAGGCTGTTATGTTAGCTTCAATGACTCAACACTTTCGTCGCCAGAATAGGGACTTGGATCCTTATAACATGATGGCTAGACTTCAAGATCTCCACCGCACCAACAAGCGGATGGAGAGGTATGAGTTAGTGAAGAAACTCTTCCGCACCCGAATGACTGAAGGCACATCAGTTGAGGTCCACGGGGCTCAAATGATTGCCGATATTGATGAGTTGGCCAATATGGGAATAGTCTTGGAGGCTGAGCTGACTGTAGATTTGATCTTACAATCACTTCCCGATACTTGGAAACAAATCATAATCAACTATAAGTTGATGGATACCGATGACACTCTTGGAGAGCTGTTATCCATGCTGAAGGAGTCTGAAAAAGAACTCCTAAAAGGGAGCAAGCGCGAGGCGCACTATGCATCGACCTCTCAGGGGCCAAGGGCTGGGCCCAAGGCAACTGGAGGGGTGAAGAAGAGGAAATATAAAAACAAGGGTAAAGGCAAGTTGACAAAGGCTTCTGGGAAGCCAAGGGACAAATCTCAAGATGTCTGCCTCAAATGCGGCAAAAAGGGTCACTGGAAACGTGACTGCCGAGTGGGCAAAGGACAGAGGGAGGATATCAAGGCAGGCAAGGCACCAGCCTCTGGTATGTTTGTTATTGAAATAAATATGACTACTTCAAGTCTTAAAAATTGGATTTTTGATTCTGGTTGTGCTGCTCATATTTGTACTGATTTGCAGGATCTGCAGAATAGCAGGATGCTGGCTTCAGGGGAGGTTGACCTACGAGTCGGAAACGGAACATCAGTTGCTGTTTTGGCTGTAGGGACTTTTGTTTTAGAACTGCCCTCGGGGCATGTACTTAAACTTTTGAACTGTTATTATATACCTAGTTTAACTAGGAATATTATATCTGTATCTTTGTTAACCCAGCATGGGTACACTTTTGTATTTAGAAACACTGGGTGTTATTTATATAAAAATGATGCAGAAATATGCACTGCCGTTGCAAATAATGGTCTTTATATTTTGAATATAAATGAATCTCCTAAACGTAAAATGACAAACAAAAGGCTCAAAATGAGTAATCTAAAAGATGAAGCTTACATGTGGCATTGTCGTCTAGGACACATCAACAAGACTCGCATATCCACACTTTCGAAGAATGGGTACTTGGACGGATTTGATCCTAATTCATATGATGTCTGCGAATCTTGTCTTTTAGGCAAAATGCCTAAATCACCTTTTAGCGGTAAAGGTGAACGTGCCACAGAACTGTTAGCCCTCGTTCATAGTGACGTTTGTGGGCCCATGTCTAGCCAGGCTAGAGGTGGATATCTTTACTTCGTAACTCGTTTTACGGATGATGCATCTCGTTATGGTTATGTGTATCTAATGAGACACAAGTCGGAAACTTTTGAGAAATTCAAAGAGTTTCGACACGAAGTAGAAAAACAAACAGGCAAGAGTATTAAGACATTACGGTCAGACCGTGGTGGGGAATACTTAAGTTATGAGTTTCAAGATTACTTGAAAGAATATGGTATTCTTTCACAGTGGACTCCTCCTGGAACACCGCAATTGAACGGTGTGTCTGAACGGAGAAACCGTACCTTGTTAGACATGGTAAGGTCGATGATGAGTCGCACTGAGCTACCAATATCCTTCTGGGGATACGCTTTATACAGTGCAATACTTATTTTGAATAAGGTTCCGTCAAAGTCTGTTGAACAGACTCCATACGAGTTATGGACAGGAAGGAAACCGGGTTTCTCTTTCCTGAAGATTTGGGGATGCTGGGCATATGTTAAACGTTTGGAAGGAACCAAACTAGAACCCAAATCAGATAAATGCCTTTTCGTGGGATATCCTAGGGAAACCAAAGGATATTACTTCTATCACCCACAAGAGAACAAAGTATTTGTTGCTCTGCATGCATTTTTCCTTGAGAAGGAATTTCTAGATGCAGTGGTAAGTGGGAGGAAAGTAGAACTCGATGAAAATCGTAGTGATACTATTCCTTGGCAATGAATCAATGACGGAACATGAACAGACCATCCGGGATGAGTCTGTACCACAATCTTCATATACACAAGGACCGCGTAGGTCGGAGAGAGTCAGGACAATACCTGAGAGGTATGGGTACCTGATCTCGCCTCATGTAGATATTAATCTTATTGAGGATAATGAACCGACTACGTATGAGGAAACAATACAGGATATTGATTCCGCTTTATGGCAAGATGCCATGAAGTCCGAGATGGATTCCATGTATGCCAACCAAGTTTGGACACTGGTTGATGCGCCAGAAGGCGTAAAGCCTATTGGATGCAGATGGATCTTCAAGAAGAAGACCGACATGGATGGCAACGTTCAAACATACAAAGCTAGGCTTGTAGCAAGGGGTATCGTCAACAATATGGTGTTGATTATGACGAAACTTTCTCACCCGTTGCCATGATTAAATCCATTCGGATAATGCTTGCAATAGCTGCATATTTCGATTACGAGATATGGCAGATGGACGTTAAAACCGCTTTCCTTAACGGAAACCTTTTGGAGGATGTTTATATGCAACAGCCTGACGGTTTTATCATACCTAGACTTGCAAACAAGGTTTGTAAGTTAAATCGATCCATTTATGGATTGAAGCAAGCATCACGGTCATGGAATCAGCGTTTTGATGAGATCATAAAAGAATATGATTTCGTGCAAAACACAGATGACCCTTGTGTATACAAGAAGGTTAGTGGGAGAGCACTTACTTTTATTGTCCTTTATGTCGACGACGTATTGCTTATAGGCAATGACATTCCCATGCTAACGTCGGTGAAAGCTTGGCTTTCATTAAAATTCTCCATGAAAGATCTGGGAGAAGCAGCCTTTATTCTTGGAATAAAGATCTACCGGGATAGATCTAGAAAGCTGCTTGGACTCTCCCAGAGTACATACATTGATAAAGTGTTGAAGCGATTCAACATGGAACAATCCAAGAGGGGATTGGTTCCAATGGTACGTGGTACCTCTCTGTCTAAGGACATGTGTCCTAAGACTCAGGAAGAGAGAGACAACATGAGTCGGATACCGTTCGCCTCGGCAGTCGGATCGATCATGTATGCCATGATATGTACACGACCTGATGTCTCATGTGCTTTGAGCATGTGCAGTCGCTATCAGGCCGATCCAGGTGAAGGTCACTGGATAGCAGTTAAGAATATCCTTAAGTATCTTAAACGAACTAAGGATGCTTTCTTAATTTATGGAGGTGGAGAACTTGCGGTATCTGGGTATACCGATGCAAGTTTCCAAACCGACAAGGATGACTACAAGTCGCAATCCGGGTACATTTTTTGTTTGAATAACGGAGCAGTGAGCTGGAAATCTTCCAAGCAAGATACTGTTGCCGATTCAACAACAGAAGCGGAGTACATCGCTGCATCTGAAGCAGCAAAGGAGGCAGTTTGGATCCGAAAGTTCCTAATCGGATTAGGAGTAGTTCCATTAGCAGCTGAGCCCGTTCCATTGTATTGTGACAATAACGGGGCCATAGCGCAGGCTAAGGAACCAAGGTCTCATCAACGGTCCAAGCATGTTCTTCGACGTTACCATCTGATTCGGGAGATTATACATCGTGGCGATGTAAAGGTCGAGAAGGTCACATCAGATGACAACATTGCAGATCCGCTGACGAAGGCTGTTCTTCAGCAAGTTTTTGAACGACACATACATAGTTCGGGTATTAGATGCTTGAGTGACTGGCTATAGGCCAAGTGGGAGATTGTTAGACATTATGTCCCATAGCGTCACTATTTGTAAATGATATTGTATTATTGTACAAAATTAACTATGTGATAATGAAATTGCCTTTTGCCGTTTTGTAATATTATTTACTTTGATATATAAATGGCGAAAGTCCATATGATTAATACCGGATTGAGATGATATGAGACAGTATCAATCCATAAGGTTTAATCATTAAATATCCCTAGTCGGAGTATTATCGAGATCGGACATCGATAATGCGGAATAGACTAGTGTTGCGCTTGTGCACGTTGTGAGGGCACAACGGCATAGTTCTCATATATTTAAGTATTGGATACTTATGCAAGTGCGATAGGAGGTTGTGTTTTACCGATGGTACGGAAAACTGCTTCGCTCTGGATAGACCCCGCGGAATCCCATTGGTAGTATGTCTGCGTGTCTATGGGAGGCCGCATCAGGGTAGGTGTATATGGTCTTAACCTGAGACTTACATCGCTAGTACTTGCGACAATCGGTAAACTTTGGTTTTGGTGGTTGGGGACCTTAACCGGTTCTGTGTACACCTCTTCTGGGTTTATCGAGAATCGTAGTGTACTGGATGTGATGTCGAGATGGAAGTATCACTTCAGACATATGGAGATGATGATCACGCAGGACACAGAACTAGTACTCTATAAAAGGTTGCAACCGTCGGGACAATATGACCAGGTCAGGATTGTCCGATTTAAAGAGACTAGTTGCTTGATGTCCGATATATGTTTCGTACGGGGCAGACACATCTCCAGCCCCAGGCCTAACATGTGATCGTCCGATACTGGATCGATGTACGCAATACTACGGTATACTACGCTTGATATAGATCTTATATTCCTATAAGAATATTTCTGGAGAATTGGGTAGGCATGGCGCTTTGCTAGAAGCCAACCTTGTCTTGTGAATCGTGTAAACGTAATACGAGGTACGTACGTGTTCGGATTATCCGACGACCGTATTTACTGCCAAAATATCCGGAGATCTCTTGGGTCGCTTCCTGAAGATTCACCAATGACGTATGATTCAAACTCGATTAATCTTGGATTAATTACGGAGAGACTTTATCTTGGGTAAAGTACTAAATAAAGAGAGAGAACGATTAGTTTAGAATTAATCGTAAAATTATTATATTCGATATAATAATCGAAATTCGATTTCGACGCGAAATTAAAATTAGATTTTAATTCGGGCAAAC
This sequence comes from Zanthoxylum bungeanum, assembly GCA_019454045.1. Lineage (NCBI taxonomy): Eukaryota > Viridiplantae > Streptophyta > Magnoliopsida > Sapindales > Rutaceae > Zanthoxylum > Zanthoxylum bungeanum. Next base: position 44,917 of record SKCR01028363.1, read on the forward strand.
GAGTTAATTTAGAATTAATTCGTTAGCGACGTAAATAATAATTTCGCTAGGCGCAATTATTTATTTAAATTCGATTTAATTAACGTCGCGACGTAAGTTTGGTATTTCGGAAATATCGGACTCGAACGCGTGAGTGCACGTGGGCCCACTTTCATTTGGAAACGTGTGGGGCCCACATGACACATGTCATTATTTGCATTATTTAATTGTTGATGTATTGCATGGAGATAGTGTACAATGCACTCAAGGTTTTGCATGGAATTGAGTGTTGGACACTCTAAGCCATTGCATGGTTTGTGTCATAAGTTTATTTTTATTTAATAAATATTATGGCATAAATATAAATTGATTTTTGTAACAAAAAATCATGCAACTCTCATCTCTCTCACATTGCCGAAACACATGCAGTTTTGGGCTCTCCATTTCTTCAATTTTTGTGGCAAGATTTGAAGAAGTTGTGCATTCAAAATCACAACAAAGGCTAGCACCTTCAAGGGATCATACATAGGTGATATGGGAAACTAATCCTTGAGCTTGGAAGGATCAAACTCGACTTGGAGTCCCCTTTTTCTTCTTGGCCGAGAGCTTCACTGCACAAGGGAGGAGTTTTCGCATCATCTAAGCATCCATTTTCAAGTATTGTGAGTATGATTCCGCCATACTTCAATTTATTCATTCATGTATTTATATTTTGCTTGTTCTTGTTGATCTTGGGGCATGGATTAGATTTTCCTACAGGTAAAACGTAGTACTTGGTACGTACGTGTTCGGATAGTCCGACGACCGTATTTACTGCCAACATATCTGGAGATCTCATGGGTCGCTTCCCAATGATTCACCAATGATGTATGACTCACACTTTAATTAATCTGGGATTAATTCGATGAGACAGAAAATTAATCTAGGATTAATTTCGGAGATATTTTATCTAGGATAAAATATCAATAAAAGAGAGATAACGATTAATTTGGAATTAATCGGTAAATTAATATATTTGATATATTAAACGAAATTGGATTTCGATGCGGAATTAAAATTAGATTTTAATTCGGGCGAACGAATTAATTTAGAATTAATTCGTTAGCGACGTGAATAGTAATTATGCTAGGCATGATTATTTAATTAAATTAGATTTAATTGCGACGCAACAGATAAATCATTAATTTGGAATTAACGAACCCGAGCCCGAGATTATTTGCGAGCGTATTCGTATTTCGAATTCGAGTGCGGCATGTAAGTTAAATCAAGCGTCAAATTGCTAGTAGCATCTAGCGTCACATCATTCGTCAATCAAGTGATGGATGTCTTTCACTTTGAGTGATTGACGCAAGTCACTATTCACTGATTGATGGAAAGTAATGTGAGTGATGTGTGTGGTTGATAGCTTTAATGGTTTGACTTTAAAGACAAATTCATATGAAATGAATATGAAATTGAAATGTGTGTATATAACACACAAATTTCACAACACAAACACATCTCTCCTTCTCTCTTTCTTCTCTAAAGCTCACGCCCAAGAGGGGCAGTTCACTGCCTGAAAATGGCGTGGACCATGGTGGACATTTAAGGATTTTATGGCAAGATCCAAGTGCTAGCACACTCCCGAGAGTTATACGAAGGTGTTAGGGAAACTCACCCACGAGCCGGGAATCAAACGACGAAGATTCGGAGCTCAAATCTTGGATTTTTGAAGACTCAAAACTGAACTTTTGAGCAGTGGACTGCATGCTGTGGGCGCCACTTTGAAGGACAAAAACTTGAAGTTTTGTTCGTCGTTTCGTCTCAACCGATCAATGTAAGTATTCCGCAACTTCTTTGATATGTATTTCACACATCTTCATGCTTGTTTGATGATATTGGGACCTAGATTTAAACCAACAATGGCATCAAGAGCCTAGGTTCAAGCATGAAACTTTTAGGGCTAAAATTTGGGCAAACTTGATTTTGAGCATGATAAATTAAATTGGATGGATTTGTATGCTTAATTGATGTTGAATTGAAGATTGATTGGATCAATTTCATGAAAAATTGATTGGATCATATTTTCCCCAAATTAAAGTGTTGGCCAAAAATTGTAATTGATTTAATGTCTTGGGATTTTTTATTTTTGACAATTGGATGTGTTGGAAATCTTTCGGGAATATGATTTGATGTCGATTGTGGAATCAATTGGATTGAATTCGAATCGGACGTAAAATCCCCAAATTGCCAAGAATGTTATTTAACATTAAATTGGGTAAAATGAATTTGAGCATGTAATTATGAAATTGGATGATTAAGTATGTTTAAATATGCTTTAATTGATAATTGATTGGATCAATTTGAAGAAATTATGTTTGGAATAAATTTCCCCAAAATGCTTGTAATGGCCGAATGGTGACATAGCCCTAATGTCTTGGATTTTTTATTTTTAATTCATTGGATGAGTTAGAATCAATTAGGATGTTGATTTAATGTCGATTGTGGGATTAATTGGATTGAAACCAAATCGGATATAAAATCCCCTCCTTGGCCGAGACTTAAATAGCATGTAATTGGTTTGATTTTTAATCAAAGTATGTTGGACATGTGATGATGATAAAAGCATGATTTATTGGACTAATTAATGTTTTGGAAATATTAATTTAGGTGATTAATCATGATATACACTTTAGGTTAATTAAATTGGAAATTTGGAATTTGGTAATTTAATTATTTGGGCCTTAAAATTGGATTTGGGCTTTTAAAGTTGTAAATGGTCTTATTGGGATTTGTTGTACAAAGTTGGATTTAGGCAAATTGGATTGGATCCAATTGGGCCCAAAACCACTTCCGTTAAGCCCAAATGCGACTTAATGAACCTTAAAGTTTAATTGTGCCTAATGGGCCAAGATTGATTTATGGGCTTATGGGGTAAATCCCGGATTGGATTTTGGTTATTCGGTTTGACCCGAGTTGACCAAAAGTCCACGCCTTAAGAAATCAATTAAAAGCCCATTAGATTTTAATTGAATTGACATTGGACGTTAATCGGTCTTTGAGACGCTTTACGATTAAATTTGGAATTTAAGTCGTAAAAGGTTTATTATTAAAGTGTAATATTTAATTTGGAATTAAATAACGAATTAGAATTGAATGCATATTAAATTGGATTTAATGACGTAGATTAATTTAATTCGAGAATTCGCACTTTGAGTACTTATTCGCAAAACGAGTTTGACTCGCACAAAATCAAATCGTTGTTTGAACATTGGATGATCACTAATTATCAGATTAATTAATTTGATTAGATTGATTGATAACAAGCTTTTGTGAATACATGGTTGTGATGAATGAATAATGTATATCGGATGGATATTAGTTAGGTGGGGGCAATTTTGGAAATTATTGTAATAAATTTGATTTATTAAATTGGACCTGCGTGTCCAGCCTTATCACATCTATTCTCTTTGTATTCTCTTCTCACCTATTCCCCTCAATGTAAATGAGGTTTCTTTAGAAGTGTAGTGTAACGGGTAGAAGTAATACAAGTGCTAGTTTGAGAGAGAAAGGGAGAGATTTGATCTAGGATCAATGTATTAAGTATCCATCCGCATATCATTATTATTTATTTTCATATGCGCTTTATTATGTATTTAGAATGTATGTTTAAGGATGTAGGAAGATGAGACCTTAACAAAGATACTAAATTGGTAGCCAATTTGCACGCGAAAAACCCTCATCAAATATCATGCGTTTTTCCTTCCATTGAGTGATTCTTACTCAAGATCCGAGAATGGCATTGGGTTGTTGGCCAAAGTCAAGCCCTTTGTCCGTCAAAGATGTGTTTGAATCACGAGAGCTTTGTTCCATATCGGTGTCTTGTCCAAGTTGTGGTTTGTTGGCCAAAGTCAAGACCGCTTCTTGTCACTCGACATTGATTACGAAGCTTTCCATGGTCAATGGGTCGCGCTTGACTGGGATCATTAGGTTTGTTGTGCCAAAACCAAGGCCTAGTTGATTCAGAGGAAAATGGTTAGGCTACATATTGGATATGTAGGCATATATAAGATATATAGTTCGCACTTGGATGTCCACCTACCGGATCTATGAGTTGGATTGGATCCAATTGATCTTAGAGATCTACCTAGTTAATTATCATACAATTTGTTGGCCAAAGTCAAGATTGTGTGACATTTAACGGGATCATAGCCCACTAAGAAACACGGTTTCCCGAGTACTCGACAGAGGGTTAGAGGCTCGCCGAAAAATAGTGGGAGGCAAGAATTGAATTTGTAATATTCGTTCAATACTTGCCATACGCGCTCAAATAAATATCACTCGTCAAATAATTAAAAGTATTAGTTGGACTAATATTTAATGTTGTTTTATTTAATATAGTTAGACTATATTCAAATAAATTAAATAAATAGTTGATTTTATAATTGGATTATAGTAATCAATATAATTGAATTAATATTATAGTTGATTAAATAATTGTATTATTGTAATCATTATGATAAATAGTACCTGAAATAATTGATTAAATAGTTGGACTATTAAAATCAAGAAACATTGAAAGATTGGACATTTAAATATAATCGTGGATTAAAATATTTAAATGGTTTAAATTTTCAAATTGGGAATGAAATTTCAGGATGGTCCTGGAAATAAATAATAAGTTACTTTATTGGATAAAAAACCTATTATGCCTTAGCACAGAATTAAGCAAATAGTAGAGAGCATAATCTTTGGAAGATTTATGTGATGATGACTTTAGTGCTTAATTCAAAATACTTGTAATAAATCTATGTTTAGATTTAAGAAGTATTATATTTGCAATTAATAATTCTTGGAGAATTAATGACTAATCTCAAGGAGAAAAAGTCAAACTTTGCAATTAGATAAGTAGCGCAAGGCGCACTTTACGTCAATATTCTAGAAATCCAAGGCTTGGCCAAAGACTTCTGAAATATTGAAAAAGGGTAAAGGCAAAATCATTATGATCTTCTGGGAAGATAAATGACATATTCCAAAGTGACTGTCGTTTGGATATGGCAGACACGAAGGAATTAAAGAAATGGCAAGGCTCTGACTTTAAGGATGTTTGTCAAAATTATGTCCATTACTAGTAATAAAATTGGATTTTAAAATACTTAGTATGGTACATAAAATATATGTATTGATGTTCAAAATCTGCTGTGAGTAGGATACTGACTTCAAGCTGAGGTTAATCTGCGAATCGGAAACGGGACGAAAGTCGCTATTTCGACCATAGATACCTAAATTTTGGAACTACCTTCGGGTATGTACTTAAATTAGGAAACTGTTATAATGAAACTAGTTAGACTAGAAACATTATCTCTATATCAGTGTTTAATCCATTTTAGATAAACCTTTATATTCTAGAACACCAAAGTGTTTCATTATATAAAGATGACATTGAGATAAACACATTAGATGTGAATAACAGTATTTATATTTCGAATATAAATAAAATCTCGAACATATAATATGACAAACTAATAGCTCATACTGATTTGATCAAAAGGAAACGAATTGTGGCATTGATGTCTGGGACACAATTAAACAAGAGTCGTATATACACACTTTTGAAGAGTGGGTACTAGGACTGATTTGATTATTCAAATAAAGTCTACGAATCTAGTTTATTAGGTAAAGTACCTAAAACACTATTTACTTGGTAAAAGTGTAAGTGTCACCGATCTGTAAGCCCTATTCATAGTGAATTAAGTGGGCCCATATCTAGCTAGGCTAGATGTGGATATGAATATTTCGTGACCTTAACGGATGTGGCATCACGTTATGGTTATGTGTTTCTTTTAAAGAACACAAATCGGAAACTTTGAGAGTTTCGACACGAAATAGACAAACAGATCTGCTAAAGTGTTAAACCGTCATGGTAGGACCGTAGTGGAAAATACTTAAGCAATAAGTTTAATAAATACTTGAAAGAGTATAATATTCTTTCAAAGAGGACTCCTCCTGGAACGCGTCAGTTTGACGGTGTGTCCGTACGGAGAAACCGAATTTTTTTGGACATGATAAGGTTAATCATGAGTCGCTCTGAGCTACCTTTTCTTTCAAAGATAAGCACAAACAGTGCAAAACTTATTTTGAATAAGGTTCCATATAAATTCTGTTTGACAGACTTCATATTGGATATTAACCGGAAGGAAACATGGTTTCACACTCTGGAAGATTTGGGAATGCTGGGCTTACGTTTGGATGATACCAAACTAGAATCCAAATCGGATAAGTGCCAAATATAGGTTATCCTAGGGAAAAACCATAAGTATAGTACTTATACATCTCACTAGAGAACAATTGTGATTGTTGCTCGCCATGCTGTCTTCCTTAGAGGATAACCGATATGCAGTGGTAAGTGGGAGGATGGTATAACTCGATGAAAATCAGAGTAATACTATTACAGGCATGAAGTCCTTAATGGAACACAAATAGTTCAGCAAGGATGAAACTATACCATTAATCTTCGTATACATAAGAACCGCGTAGATCGGAGAGAATCAGAAAACAACCTGGGGTATGGGTTTCTGATCTCACCTCATAAAGATGTTAATCTTGTTAAGGTATACCAACCGACTACGTATAAGGAAGTGATACAAGGTATCGACTCCCTTTTATGGCAAAGTGCCAAGAGTCCGAAATGGATTCCATGTAAAACAACTATGTTAAGATACTAGTTGATGTACCATAAGGCATTGTGCCTATAGGTACTGTATAAGTCTTCAAGGAAGACATACATGGATGGCAACATACCAACGTACAAAGCTAGGCTTGTAGCGGAAAGGTATCGTTATCAACATTGTGTTGATTACGGTTCAACCTTTTACCTGTTGCCACGGTAAATCCATTTGGATAATACTTGCTGTAGCTGCATGTTTCATTTATGAAATGTGTCAGTTAAAGATCAAAATCACTTTCCTTAAATGGAAACCTTATGGAGGATGTTTAAAACATCCTGATGATTTTGTCGTACTAAAACCAGCAAACAAGGTTTGCAGGTTATTTGATCCATGTTTGGATTGAAGCAAGCATTAGGTTCTTGGAACTAACGTTTTGATGCAATCATAATGGTGTATGATTGAATTCAAAACGAAAATGATTCTTGTGTATATAAGGAGGTTAGTGGGAGTGCACTGACAATGAATGTCCTGTATAAAATAATGATAACATATTCATTTCTTGGAAATGATATTTCCATAAAACAATCGGTGAAAGCTTGGCTTTCTAGAAAATTCTCCGTAGAATTCTTGGGAGTAACAACCTTTATTCTAGGAATAAAGATCTACTGGGATATATTAAGTTGTCAAAACTCTGCGAGAACTCGTACATTGAAAAATGTACATGACCTGGTGTCTCATACGCTTTGAGCATATGGATTCACAATCAGGCCAATCCAGGTGATGGTCACTGGATTGATGTTAAGAACATCCGTTAGAATCTTAGAGATATAAGGATGCTGTCTTAATCTCTGGAGAAGGAGAACTTGAAGTGACTGGGTTCACTACTGTAAGTTTCCAAACCGATAAAATGACTGAAAGTCGCAAACGGTACTATAAAGTTTGAATAATGGTACAGTGAGCTGGAAATCTTCCAAGCAAGATACTGTTACCGAATAAACAACAAATGCAGATTATTACTGCAGTTGAGGCAGTAATAGAAGCCATTTGGGTCGATAGTAAATCTAATTAGATTAGATATATTTCTGTTAGCAGCTGATCTAGGCGTCAGCAAAGGCTAAGGAATTAATGGTCTCATCAACGATCCAGATACATACTTCAACTATTCATCTGATTCGTTCGGATCATACATCGTGGCGATGTGATGATCGTATAAATCGTATCAGACGATAATCATACAAATCCGCTGACGAAAACCTTTTCTCAGCAATTTGAGCCAACCGTACATAGTTCGGGTGTTGGGTACTCGAGTGACTGGCTATAGGCCAAGTGGGAGATTGTTGGACAATTATGACCCATAGCGTCACTATCTGTACAGATCATTGTGTTGTTGTACAAATTAACTATGTGACAAAGGAGATTGCACTCTTATCATTTGTGATTAGATCACCTAGATTTATAAATGATGAGAGGTCCTTATGATTTGTTCCTTGATTGAGAATGATATGAGACAGTATCAATCAACAAAGGATAAATCATTAAATATCCATAGTCAGAGTATTATCGAGATAGGACATCGATAAATACGTGAAAGACTAGTATTGCACTTGTGCGCGTTGTGAGGACACAACGACATAGTTCTCATATATTTAAGTATTGGATAGTTATGCAAGTGCGATAGGAGGTTGTGTTTCACCGATGGTACGGGAAGCAGCTTCGCTCTGGATAGACCCCCATCGGAATCCCGTTGGTAGTTTAACTATGTGTCTATGGGAATCCGATATCAGGGTAGGTGTATTTGGTCTTAACTTGAGACTTGCACCGCTAATACTTACGACAATCAATGTACTTTGGTTGCGATCATCCACGGCTTTAACCGGTTTTATGTACGCCAATACTGGTTATATTGAGAATCGTAGAGTATTGGGTGTGATGTCAAGACGAAAGTATCACTCCAGTCATAGTGGAGATGATGTCACGCAGGATACGATATTAGTACTTTAAGTGCTGCGCGGCCATCGGGATATTATGACTAGGTCATGTATATCCGATAATAGAGACTAGTTACCAGACATCCGACATGTGCTTCGTACGGGGCAGACACAACTCCAGCCCCAGGCCTAGCACGTGACCATCCGATACTGGACCGATATGCACTATACGATGTATACTACGCCTGATATAGATCACATATTCCTGTAAAGATATTTCCGGAGAATTGGGTAGGCATGGCGCTTTGCAAGAAGCCAACCTTATCTTGTGAATCGGTAAAACGTAGTACTTGGTACGTACGTGTTTGGATAGTCTGACGACCGTATTTACTGCCAATATATCTGGAGATCTCATGGGTCGCTTCCCAATGATTCACCAATGATGTATGACTCGCACTTGAATTAATCTGGGTTTAATTCGATGAGAGAGAAAATTAATCTAGGATTAATTCCGGAGATATTTTATCTAGGATAAAATATCAATAAAAGAGAGATAACGATTAATTTGGAATTAATCGGTAAATTAATATATTTGATATATTAAACGAAATTGGATTTGGACGCGGAATTAAAATTAGATTTTAATTCGAGCGAACGAATTAATTTAGAATTAATTCGTTAGCGACATAAATAGTAATTATGCTAGGCATGATTATTTAATTAAATTAGATTTAATTGCGATGCAACAGATAAATCGTTAATTTGGAATTAACGAACCCGAGCCCGAAATTATTTATGAGCACATTCGTATTTCGAATTCGAGTGCAGCACACAAGTCAAATCAAGCGTCAAATCGCTAGTAGCATCTAGCTGCACATCATTCGTCAATCAAGTGATGGATGTCTTTCACTTTGAGTGATTGACGCAAGTCACTATTCACTGATTGATGGTAAGTAATGTGAGTGATGTGTGTGGTTGATAGCTTTAATGGTTTGACTTTAAAGCCAAATTCATATGAAATGAATATGAAATTGAAATGTGTGTATATAACACACAAATTTCACAACACAAACACATCTCTCATTCTCTCTTTCTTCTCCAAAGCTCACGCCCAGAGGGGCAATTCACTGCCTGAAAATGGGGTGGACCATGGTGGACATTTGAGGATTTTATGGCAAGATCCAAGTGCTAGCACACTCCCGAGAGTTGTACGAAGGTGTTAGGGAAACTCACCCACGAGCCAGGAATCAAACGACGAAGATTCAGAGCTCAAATCTTAGATTTTTGAAGACTCGAAATTGAATTTTTGAGCAGTGGACTACATGCAGTGGGCGCCACTTTGAAGGACAAAAACTTGAAGTTTCTTCGTTGTTTCGTCTCAACCGATCAATGTAAGTATTCCGTAACTTCTTTGATATGTATTTCACACATCTTCATGCTTGTTTGATGATCTTGGGACCTAGATTTAAACCAACAATATGTCCCAGACGACAATGCCACATATAAGTTTCATCTTTGTTACTTAGTTTAAGCCTTTTGTTTATTATATTATATGTTTGAGATTTATTTATATTCAAAATATAAAGACCATTATTAGCATCAGTAGAACATATCTCAAAATCATCTTTATAAACAAAACACCCAGTGTGCATTAGGTCAAACAAGATACAGAGATAATATTCCTAGTCAAACTAGGTACATAGTAACAGTCTGAAAGTTTAAGTACATGCCCCGATGGCAGTTCTAAAACAAAAGTGACAACGACCAAAATGGTGACTCGTGTCCCATTTCCAACGCATAGATCAATCTCCCCTGAGGCCAGTCCCATGCTAATCTGCAGATTCTGCACATCAGTACATATATGAGTACCACAAATAGAATCAAAAATCCAATTTTTAAGACTAGTAGTAGACATGTTTACTTCTATAACAATCATACCTAAAGCCGGTGCCTTGCCCGCTTTGATTTCCTTCATGTGTGTCTTGTACTCGAGACAGTCACGCTTCTAGTGACCCCGCTTCCCGCACTGCAGACATACATCTTGGGATTTATCCTACCTTTCCCAGAAGGTTTTAATGATTTGGCCTTGCCATTTTTCTTCTTCTTCTTTACACCTCCAGTCGCCTTGGGCCAAGCCCTCGAAGACTGAGATGTTGAAGCGAAGTGCGCCTAACACTTCTTGCCCTTTAAGAGCTCCTTTTATTCTTCACGCAGTGTGGATATTAACTCTCCAATAGTATCGTCTTGGTTCATCATATTGTAGTTCATGATGAATCCACTCTAAGTGTCGGGCAGAGACTGTAAGATCAAATCTATAGAAGTCTCAGCCTCGAAGACAATGCCCATCTGTCATGGCTGTTCGATGTCAGCAATCATCTGCGACATATGGTGCTCGACAGATGTACCCTCTGACATGCAAGCGCGAAAGAGCTTCTTCTATAACTCATATCTCTACGATCTGAGATTAGCGATGAAGATCATTCCACTTCGCAATCATCTCATAGGGATCCAATCCCTTGTTCTGACGACAGAATTGTTGAGTCATAGCAGCAAGCATTATAGATTGAGCAGTCAAGTTGTCATCGCTATGAGTCTTCCAAAGCTCTAGCTCAACAATCTAATCAGTATAGGCTTAAGCCAAAGAGGTCTCTCTATAGTGTAGAGTAATTTCTCGGATCCCAGGACAATCCTGAGATTCATTTCCCAGTCAGAAAAGTTCACACCGTTGATGACATTATCACTCATGATGATGTCTCGGACACTGTTCTTTCATGTCATCTTAATTGCAATAGTCAAACTACTCAATTAACGATGTATGAGTACAGTCTAACTGTTACAAGAAAAATAATAAAATATTAGTCCAACTAATAAATATTTATAATTGACAAAATAATTAAAAGCGCGTATTTGGAAAGTATTTGAACGAAATTACAAATTCAATACTAGCCTCCCATTATTTTTCGACGAGCCTTTAACCCTCTGTTGAGTACTCGGGAAACCTAGTTTCCTAGTGAGCTAGGATCCCATTAAATAACACACAACCTTGACTTTGGCCGACAAGCTGTATGATATTTAATTGGGTAGATCTCTAAGATCATTTAGATCTCATCAATTCCTAGACCCGGTAGGTGGACCTCCAAGTTTGAAACATATATACAATATATATGCCAATATATCCAATATATTTGTCTTACCTTTTCCTCTGAATCAACTAAGTCTTGGCTTTGGCACAACAAGCTTAATGATTCCGGTCAAGCGGGACCCATTGACTTTGGAAAACTTCGTAATCTATGTCGATGAACAAGAAGTGATATTGACTTTGGCCAACAAATCACAACTTGCCCAAGGCATGCGATATGGAAAAAAACCTTCATGATTCAAACACATCCTCGATGGACAAAGGTCTTGACTTTGGCCAACAAACCAATGCCAATCTTGGATCTTGATAATGAATCACTCAATGGAAAGAAAACGCTTAATATTTGTTGAGGGTTTTTCGCGTAATTGGCAACCAATTAATTATCTTTGATTAGGTCTCATCATACACCCTTAAGCATGCATTCTAAAATCATAATAAGGCGCGATAAATAAATTAATAATGATATGTGGATGGATATATCACAAATTGTTCCTAAAATAAATCACTCCCTCTCCTCTCCCCGACTAGCACTATTCTAACTTCTACCCAATTACATAATACAATTAAAGAAACCACATTAGTACTGAGGGGAATTGGTAAGAAGAATAAGGAGATAATAAGACACACATGCCCAATTTAATAATTTCTAAATTTATTACAATTTCCAAAATTGCCCTTACTCTTCTAATATCCATCTGATATACATTATTCATACAACACATTAAAGTTTTCACACATATCATGTTATTCAATCAATCTAATCTAATTAATTAATCTTTGAATTAATGACCATCCAATGTTGAAACAATGATTTGATTTGACCGAGTCCAACTCATTTGAGAATAAAAGCTTTAAGTACATATTCTTGAATTATATCAAACTAAAACTTTAAATCTAATTCAATACTAATTCCAATTTAATTCTAAATTAAACATTTACACTTATTTGTATGCCATAAAGACTTGGATTCCAAATCCAATCTTGATGGGTCTCAAAGGCTCAATAACATCCAATGCCATTTTAATTAAAGTCCAATGGGCTTTTAATTGATTATTAAGGCTTGGGCTTTGGCCATAATAGATCAAATCCAAAATGCTAAGGCCCAATAGGAATCACCCTATTGCCAACAAATCAATTTATGCCCATTAGGCCCAATTAAATTCTTTAATGGCCCAAGTGATGTATTTGGACTTTATGGAATTGGTTTTGGGCCCAATTGGATCCAATCCAAAAGTCCAAAACCAAACTTGGTCTAACCAAGCCCATTAAGCCCAAATACACACTTTTAGCCCAATTAAAATTTAAAGGCTAATTATAATAATTATAATATTCTAAATATCATAATTATTATCATTAAAGTGTATTAGTCATTATTAATTAATAAAACTTAATATTTCCAAAACACCAATTAATCAATTTATGCTCAACACAAATTGAAGCAAAAAAATATCATTTCATGCTCAATATGCTCTTTGAATTTAACATAAACATTATTGACTTTGATTCAAATCTAATCAAACCAACAATCAACATTTAAATCATGCATTTAAACACATCCAATGTTGTTAAAAAAATTCAAAGTGCAGTCCACTACCAAGGAGGGTTCGACCAACCATAAGATTTTATGATTTTTGATACAATCAATTTATCTCAAATCTAATCATGCATAAATCTTATTTAATATAATCTAAGCATGCTCAAACCATCAATTTGAAGAAATCATACTCAAAACACAAAAGCCCCAAATTAAAGTCTCAAGAACCCTAAAAATTTCAAGCTTAAAATTGGCTATAATACAATTGTTAGTGTGCCTAGAACATGCAAAAGATCTAATAAACAAGAATGTGTGTGAATATATTCTTTATTAGTTGCGGAATAACTTACAATGAACGGTTTAGAATTTCAAAATTTGAGTTGAGATCTACAAGCTCCAAGCTTTGTCTGTAGATTCTAAGCTTTGAGTGAGTTTCCCTATCACTTTTGAAGACTCCTTTAAGTGCTAGCTTATTTGATCTTGCCACAAAATCAAAGAGAGGAAGATGAGAGGCTCACGCCCATTTGATGGTTCTAGGGTTTGTTTTGTGTTGTGTGTTTGAAAATGAGAGAGAGATAGGTTTTAGTAAAATGTCATTTACCCTTTTCACCTAAACAAGGTTGTTGGGTTTTTGGTTTTACCAAAACCTAAACAAAGTGGTTGGAAAGTGGGTGGTTTGGCATAAATGCCAACCACTCTCCCAACTACCACATATGAAGTGGGCCTCACTTTTGAATTCAAAATTCAAACGGTTTCTACGAATGTTTACCACGGCTCGGATCTGTTTAATCCGACTAAATGAATTTTCATCGCTAAATAATTAAATCTAATTTAATTAAATAACCACGCCTTGTAAAAATATATTACGAATGCCGTTTACAAATTAATTCTAAATTAATCCATTTGCACGTATTAAAGTCCGACTTTCATTTCGTATTGAAATCTAATTCCAATTAATATATCCGATATATTAATTTTAGCCCATATGAATAAATTAAACAGAAAAAATCAAATTTAATTATTAAATTTATTTTATCGATTAATTCCAAATTAATCGTGTTCTCGCTTTTCGAACACATTTAATCCCAAATTAAATAATGCCTCAATTATTCCAAGATTATTTCTCTCTCTTAATTAATCCCAGATTAATTCTAATTCGAGTCAACTGTCATCGGTGAATCTTTGGGAAGCGACCCAAAAGACCCATGGATATGTTGGTAGTAAATCCCGTTATCGGACCATCCGATTAAGTGCGTACCTCGTACCACGTGCTTACTGATTTACTGTAGGACAATTCTGACCCATAGCGTCACTATTTGTACAGATCATGGTGTTGTTGTACAAATTAACTATATGACCAAGGAAATTGCTCTTTTATCATTTGTGATTAGATCACCAAGATGTATAAATGATGAAAGGTCCTTATGATTAGTTCCTGGATTGAGATGATATGAGACATTATCAATCCACGAAGGTTTAATCATTAAATATCCCTAGTCGTAGTATTATCGAGATTGGACAACGATAATGCGGAATAGACTAGTATTACACTTGTGCACGTTGTGAGGGCATAATGGTATAGTTCTCATATATTTGGGTATTGGATACTCATGCAAGTGTAATAGGAGGTTGTGTTTTACCGATGGTACGGAAAATAGCTTCGCTCTGGATAGACCATCTCGGAATTCCATTGGTAGTATAACTATGTGTCTATGGAAGTCCGAATCAGGGTAGGTGTATTTTGTCTTAACTTGAGACTTGCACCGCTAATACTTGCGACAATCAATATACTTTGATTTTGGTCATCCAGGGCTTTAACCGGTTCTGTGTACGCCTCTTCTGGGTATATTGAGAATCGTAGAGTGTTGGGTGTGATGTCAAGATAGAAGTATCACTTCAGTTATAGTGGAGATGATGATCACGTAGGATACAAAACTTTTTCTCTTATATGCTGCAGCTATCAGGATATTATGACTAGGTCAAGTATATCCGATTATAGAGACTAGTTACCAGACATCCGATATGTGTTTCGTACGGGGCAGACATATTTCCAGCCCCAGGCCTTGCACGTGACCATTCGATACTGGATCGATATACACAATACTACGCATATTACGCCTGATATAGATCGCTTATTCCTGTAAGCATGTTTCTGGAGAATTGGGTAGTGTTGGACAATTATGACCCATAACGTCACTATTGTACAGATCACGGTGTTGTTGTACAAATTAACTATGTAATAAAGGAGATTGCACTCTTATCATTTGTGATTAGATCACCTAGATATATTAGTGATGAGAGGTCCATATGATTTGTTCCTGGACGGAGAATGATATGAGACAGTATCAGTCCACGAAGGAAATCATTAAATATCCCTAGTCAGAGTATTATCGAGATTGGACATCGATAAATACGTAAAAGACTAGTATTGCACTTGTGCGCGTTTGTGAGGGCATAACGGCATAGTTCTCATATATATGGGTATATGATACTCATGCAAGTGTAATAGGAGTTGTGTTTCACCGATGGTACGGGAAACAGCTTCGCTCTGGATTGACCCCCGCGGAATCCCATTGGTAGTATGACTATGTGTCTATAGGAGTCTGCAATCAGGGTAGGTGTATTTGGTCTTAACCTGAGACTTGCACCGCTAACACTTGCGACAATCAATGTACTTTAGTTGAGGTCGTCCAGGGCTTTAACCAGTTCTGCGTACGCCGATACTGGGTATATTGAGATCGTAGTGTGTTGGGTGTGATGTCAAGACGGAAGTATCACTCCAGTCATAGTGGAGATGACGGTCACGTAGGATACGGAAACTCGTTCTCTTAAATGCTCGAGCTATCGGGATATTATGACTAGGTAATGTTTATCCGATTATAGAGACTAGTTACCAGACATCCGATATGTGCTTCGTACGGGGCAGACACAATTCCAGCCCAGCCCTAACACGTGATCATCCGATACTGGACAGAAATACGCAATACTAGGTAATACTACGCTTGATATAGATCACGTATTCCTATAAGGATATTTCTGGAGAATTGGGTAGGCATGGCGCTTTGCTAGAAGCCAACCTTGTCTTGTAAATCGGTATAAACGTAATACGAGGTTCTTACATGTTCGGATAGTCCGACAACCGAATTTACTGCCAACATATCCGGAGATCTCATGGTCACTTCCCAAAGATTCACCGATGATGTATGACTCGCACTATAATTAATCTGGGATTAATTCGATGAGAGAGAAAATTAATCTGTGATTAATTACGGAGATATTTTATCTGGGATAAAATATTAATTAAAGAGAGAGAACGATTAATTTGGAATTAATCGATAAAATAATATATCCGATATATTATACGAAATTGGATTTCAACGTGGAATTAAAATTGGATTTTAATTCGGGTGAATGAATTAATTTAAAATTAATTAGTTAGCGACATGAATAGTGATTTCGCTAGGCGTAATCATTTAATTACGACGCGACGGAAAATTCATTAATTTGGAATTAGCGAAACCGAGCCCGAGAGTGATTACGAGCGCATTCGTATTTCGAATCCGAGCGCGGCACGCAAGTCACATCAAGCATCAAATCACTAGTCGCATAAATCGTCAAATCACTTGTCACTTGAGTGATGTGATATGACATGTCACTTTAATAAAGTGACTTGATGTGAATAGTGATAGATGATTTAAAAGCACTTTTTGCTTTTTGACTTTTCTTTTTGAAAAGTAAGAGGAATTGTTAAAAGAAATAAAAGTGGTAAAAGGTATTATTATTAATTTTGGAAATTAAAATATAAACCTTATTACAACCCTTTTTCTCTCTCTCTCTCTCCTAGGGCTCACGGTTTTCAACTCATTTTGGAGCCAAAATTCTTCATCTCTCTCACGATTTTCTTGGCCATTTTCTTGTTCCATTTTTCTTTTGGTTGGACCAAAATGAAGAAAAGAAGTGCTAGCACACACCTTGGGTTTTACATAGGTGATAGGGAAACGAATTTGTGAGCATGGATTTATTTTGGAGCATGAAGCTTTGAGCTTCCATGGAGTCTTCAATGGCCGGTCATGGAGGGGGCAACCACCATCAAAATCGTGCAGTCCAGTGGATAAAGAAGCTCATTGCCGACCTTCACCAAGGAAGAAAATGGGTTTTGTACCTCCTAGCATCAAACCAATCAATAGAGTATTTTTCCGCGCCTATTCCTTTGATGTATTCAGCGTTTTAGTGCTTGAATTTGTTGATCTTGGGACCTAAATTAGAACTCAACAATGGTATCTTGAGCTATTATCAAGCATGAAACTTTTAGGGTTTGAAATTGGGGATAATCAATTGAAGCATGATTTGGTTAAATTGGATGATAAAGTATGCTTGTATGTTGATGAATTAAAGTTGTGCATGATCAATTTCATAAAATTGGATTGGATTGGATTCAATTTTCCCCAAATTTTGGGCATGAAAAATTGGGTAAAATCAATTGGAGCATGATTTGATTAAATTGATTGATTAAGTATGCTTAAATGTTGTTGAATTAATGATTGATTGGATCAATTGAAGAAATTGTGTTTGGAACAAATTTCCCCAATTTTTTATATTGGCATAAAGTGACAAATTTGGGTAAACTTTATTTTGAGCATATTTTTGAAATTGGATGAATGAGAATGCTTAAATGATGTTTAATTTAAGATTGATTGGATCAATTTGAAGAAATTATGTTTGGAACAAATTCCCCCAATTTTTTATGTTGGCAATAAAGTGACAAATTTGGGTAAACTTGATTTTGAGCATATTTTGTGAAATTGGATGATGAGAATGCTTAAAGTATGTTTAATTTAAGATTGATTGGATCAATTTGTTGAAATTGTGTTTGGAACAAATTTCCCCAAATTGCTTATGGTGGCCGAAATTAAAGAACCCTAAATGTCTTGGAATTTTTTGATTTTTGAACATTGGATGTGTTGGAAATCATTTGGGAATATGATTGAATGTCGATTGTGAAATTAATTGGATTGAATTCGAATCGGACGTAAAATCCCCAAATTACCAAGAGACTTTAAAGCATGTAAAATGGGTTTGATTTTGATAAATTGTGTTGGACACTATTTGATGTAGAAATGCATGATTAAGTATGCTAATTGATGTTTTAGAAACATTAATTAGGTGGTTAATTATGTATGACACTTAGGTTAATTAATTATTAAATTTGGAATTTTATAAGTTAATTAATTAGGCTTGAAATTGGATTTGGGCCTTAAATGTTATAATTGGGCTTTTGGGCTTTGTTGTACAAAGTTGGGTTTAGGCAAAATTGGTTGGATCCAATTAGGCCCAAAACCGCATCCATAAAGTCCAATTATGACTTAATGAACCTTAATTATTTAATTGGGCCTAATGGGCCAAAATTAATTTAAAGGCTTATGGGGTAACTCCCGGATTGGACTTTGGTTATCGGTTTGACCCGAGTTGACCAAAAGTCCACGCCTTAGAAATTAATTAAAAGGCCCATTGGACTTTAATTAAATAAACGTTGGACGTTAATTGGGCTTTGAGACCCATAACGATTGAATTTTGAATTTAAATCGTAGAAGGTTCGTTAATAAAAGTGTAATATTTAATTGGAATTAAATAATGAATTAGAATTAAATGCGTATTAAATTGGATTTAATTATTGTAGTTTAATTTAATTCGAGAATTCGCTACTTTGAGTACTTATTCGTAAAACGAGTTTGACTCGAGCAAAAATCAAATCGTGTTTGAACATTGGATGATCACTAATTATCAGATTAATTAATTGGATTAGATTGATTGATAACATGCTTGTATGAATACATGGTTGCGATGCGTGAATAATGTATATCGGATGGCTATTAGACGGGGGGGAATAATTTTGGAAATGTAATAAATTTGATTTATTAATTGGACCTGCGTGTCCAGCCTTATCACCTCTATTCTCATTGTATTCTCTTCTCACCTATTCCCCTCAATGTTAATGAGGTTTCTTTAGAAGTGTAGTGTAACGGGTAGAAGTAAATACATGTGCTAGTTTTGGAGAGAGAAAATGAGAGATTTGATCTAGGATCAATATAAAGTATCCATCCGCATATCATTATTATTTTATTTCATATACGCTTTATTATGTGTTTAGAATGCATGTTTAAGGGTGTATGACGATGAGACCTTAACAAAGATAATAAATTGGTTGCCAATTTGCACGCGAAAAACCTCAAATAATATTAAGCGTCTTTCCTTCCATTGAGTGATTCTTACTCAAGATCTAAGACGGCATTGGTTTGTTGGCCAAGTCAAGGCCTTTGTCTGTCGAAGATGTGTTTGAATCACGAAGGCTTTGTTCCATATCAGTGTCTTGTCCAAGTTGTGTTTTGTTGGCCAAAGTCAAGACCACTTCTTATCCATCGACATTGATTACGAAGCTTTCCATGGTCAATGGGTCGCGCTTGACTGGGATCACTAGGTTTGTTGTGCCAAAGCCAATGCTTAGTTGATTCAGAGGAAAAAGGTTAGGTAATACATTGGATGTATTGGCATATATAAGATATATGTTTCGGACTTGGACGTCCTACCTACCGGATCTAGGAATTGGATTGGATCCAATTGATCTCAGAGATCTACCTAGTTAATTATCATACAATTTATTGGCCAAAGTCAAGATTGTGTGATATTTAACGGGATCTTAGCCCACTAGGAAACACGGTTTTCCGAGTACTCGACAGAGGGTTAGAGGCTCGCCGAAAAATAGTGGGAGGCAAGAATTGAATTAGCAATACTCGTTCAATTATTCATACGCGTTCATTCAAATTATTTCATCGTTAGATTAAATGTTAGTTGGACTAATATTTAAATTATTGTTTAATAATACAGTTGGACTGTATTATAGTTGATTATATATAATTGGATTATATTAATCAATATGTTTGAATTAATTAATTTCAGTTTACAGTGATGATTTATAATTGGATTATAGTAATCAATGTAATTGAGGTTAATTAATTTAAATTATATTTGATTATAGTTTGGACTATTATAATCATTATAATCAATAGTACCAAAATCGTTGATTAAATAGTTGAATTATTAGAATCAAGATAAAATGAAAGATTAGTGTTTAAAACATAATCCTGGGTGAAAATGTATTTAAACGACTTTAATTTTCAAAATTGGGAATAATTTCAAGATGGCCTTGGAAATTAATAAGTTATTTTATTTGATAAAATAATGAATTATGCCTAAGCCCGGAGTTAAGCAAAAAGTGGAATATGAAATTTGGAATATTCATATAATGATAACTTTAGCGCTTAATCCATTAAGCTTGTCGAAGTAGACCTCCCTAATTTCTGAATCAGAATTAGGATTAGGTCTTCTAGGAAGATAATAGGACAAATCAAAGAAGGAATTGAAGACAGAGCAAGGCTCTTACTTCAAATATGTTTGTCATAATATGTTCACAACTAGTATTGAAATTGGATTTTAAATACTTAGAGTGATACATAAATATGTACTGTTGTTCAGAATCTGTTTTGAACAGGATCTGACTTCAACTGAGATTTATCTGCGAATAGTAAACGGGACGATAGTCGCTGTTTTAACCGTAGATATCTGAATTTAGGAACGACTGGCCTTCGGGTTAGTACTTAAATTTAGAAACTGTTATAATGTAACTAGTTTGACTAGAAACATTATCTCTATATCGCGTATAACCCGCTGCGGGTGTACCTTTATATTCTAGAACACTAATGTTTTTATTATATAAAGATGATATTGAGATAAACACTTAGATGTGAATAACAGCATTTATATGTTGAATATAAATAATATCTCAAATACATAACATGACAAATAAATAGCTCAAACTGATTTGATCAGTTAAGAAACTAATTGTGGCATTGTTGTCTGGGACACAATCAAATCAGACTCGTATGTCCACACTTTCGAAGAGTGGATACTAGGACTAATTTGATTCCATTCAAATAAAGTCTACGAATCTAGTTTATTGGGGCAAAGTGCCTATAGCACTATTTACTTGGTAAAAGTGTAAATGCCACTGATCTGTTAGCCCTAGTTCATAGTGAAGCAAATGTGTCCATGTCCAGCTAGGCTAGAGGTGGATATGAATATTTCGTGACCTGTACGGATGTGGCATCGCGTTATGGTTGTGTGTGTTTCTTTTGAAACACAAATCGGAAACTTTCACAGTTTCGACACGAAATAGACAAACCGATCAGCTAAAGTATTAAACCGTCACGGTAAAAACCGTAATGAAAATACTTAAGTAGTAAGTTTCTCGTATACTTGAAAGAGTATAGTATTCTTTCAATGAGGACTCCTCCAGGAACACGTCAGTTTGACGGTGTTTCCGAACAGGATTAACCAAATTTTGTTAGACATAATAAGGTTAATCACGAGTCGCTTTGAGCTACCATTTCCTTCAACGGATAAGCTTTGAACAGTGCAAGAACTTATTTTGAATAGGTTCCATAATAATCTGTTTGACAGATATCATATTAGATATGAACGGGAAAGAAACCGGGTTTCTCATTCCGGACTATTTGGGTTTGCTTGGCATATGTTTGGATGATACCAAACTAAAACCCAAATATGATAGTGCCAATTGTAGGTCATCCTAGGGATACCATAAGTATTGTCTTATACACCTCACAAGAGAACAATTAGATTGTTGTCACCATGCGGTTTTCCTAAGAGGAATACTGATATGCAGTGGAAAGTGAGAGGATAGTATAATCGATGAAAATCGGAGTAGTAATACTGTTCAAGGCACCGAATCTTAATGGAACATGAATAGTTCATCAAGGATGCAACTATGACCATTAATCTTCGAATACACAAGAACCGCGTAAGTCGGAGAGAATCAGAAAACAACCTGGGGTATGGGTTTCTGATCTCACCTCACAAAAGATGTCTATCTTATTGAGGATACCAACTGGCTACGTATAAGAAAGTGATACTAGGTATCAACTCCCTAATTATAGCAAAGTTTCATATAATCCGAAATGGATTCCATGTATATCAACCAGTTTGGATACTAGTTGATGTACCACATGGCATTATGCCTACTGGTACTATATAAGTCTTCAAGGAAGACGTACATAGATGGCAACATACCAACGTATGAAGCTAGGCTTTTAACGGAAAGGTATCGCTATCGATATTATGTTGATTACGATTCAACCTTTTACCTATTGCCACGGTAAATCCATTTGGATAATGCTTGCTGACGCGAGCATAAGTTCTTGGAATTATCGTTTTGATGTAATCATAATGGTGTATGATTTAATTCAAAACGAAAATGATTCTTGTGTAAATAAGAGGGTTAGTGGGAGCGCACTGACAGTGGCTCTCCTATAAAATAATGATAATATGTCATTTCTTGGAAATGATATTCCCATAAAATAAATGTCGGCGAAAGCTTGGCTTTCGAAATACTCTCCGTGGAACTGTACATTGAAAAATGTACAAGACCTGTTGTATCATACGCTTTGAGCATATGGATTCACAAACAGGCTAATCCGAGTGATAGTCACATGGATTATGTTAGGAACATCCGTTAGTATCTTAGAGAACTAAGGATGCTTTCTTAGTCTATGGAGAATGAGAACTTGAAGTGACTGGGATCACTATAGCAAGTTTCCTATAACCGATAAAGACGGCTAAAAGTCGCAAACGGTACTATACGTTTAAATAACGGTGCAGTGAGCTGGAAATCTTCCAAGCAAGATACTGTTACCGAATAAACAACAAATGCGGGTCAATTGCAGCAGCTGAGGCAGCAATAGAAGTCATTTGGGTCGATTCATATCTAATTAGATTAGATATAGTTCTGTTAGCAGTTTAGCTAGGCATCAGCACGGGCTAAAGAGTTAATGGTCTCATCAACGATCCAGATACATACTTACATAATCATCTGATTCGTTCAGATCATACATCGTGGCGATGTGATGATCGAATTAATTGCATCAAGATGATAATCATGCAAATCCGCTGACGAAAGCTTTTCTCAGCAGTTTGAGCCAACCGTACATAGTTCGGGTGTCAGACACTCGAGTGACTTGCTATAGGCCAAGTGGGAGATTGTTGGACAATTATGACCCATAGCGTCACTATTTGTACAGATCACTGTGTTGTTGTACAAATTAACTATGTAATAAAGGAGATTGCACTCTTATCATTTGTGATTAGATCACCTAGATATATAAGTGATGAGAGGACCCTATGATTTGTTCCTGGACGGAGAAGGATATGAGACAGTATCAGTCCACGAAGGATAAATCATTAAATATCCCTAGTCAGAGTATTATCGAGATTGGACATCGATAAATACGTAAAAGACTAGTATTGCACTTGTGCGCGTTTGTGAGGGCACAACGACATAGTTCTCATATATATGGGTATATGATACTCATGCAAGTGTAATAGGAGGTTGTGTTTCACCGATGGTACGGGAACAGCTTCGCTCCGGATTGACCCCCGCGGAATCCCATTGGTAGTATGACTATGTGTCTATGGGAGTCTGCAATCAGGGTAGGTGTATTTGGTCTTAACCTGAGACTTGCACCGCTAACACTTGCGACAATCAATGTACTTTAGTTGAGGTCGTCCAGGGCTTTAACCGGTTCTGTGTACGCCGATACTGGGTATATTGAGAATCGTAGTGTGTTGGGTGTGATGTCAAGACGGAAGTATCACTCCAGTCATAGTGGAGATGACGGTCACGTAGGATATGGAAACTCGTTCTCTTAAATGCTCGAGCTATCGGGATATTATGACTAGGTTATGTTTATCCGATTATAGAGACTAGTTACCAGACATCCGATATGTGGTTCGTACGGGGCAGACATAATTCCTGCCCCAGGCCTAGCACGTGATCATCCGATACTGGACAGAAATACGCAATACTACGGTATACTACGCTTGATATAGATCACGTATTCCTATAAGGATATTTCTGGAGAATTAGGTAGGCATGGCGCTTTGCTAGAAGCCAACCTTGTCTTGTAAATCGGTATAACGTAATACGGGTGACTTACGTGTTCGGATAGTCCGACAACCGAATTACTGCCAAACTATCCGGATATCTCATGGGTCGCTTCCCAAAGATTCACCGATGATGTATGACTCGCACTATAATTAATCTGGGATTAATTCGATGAGGGAGAAAATTAATCTGGGATTAATTACGGAGATATTTTATCTGGGATAAAATATTAATTAAAGAGAGAGAACAATTAATTTGGAATAATCGATAAAATAATATTTTTGATATATTATACGAAATTGGATTTCGACGCGGAATTAAAATTGGATTTTAATTCGGGCGAACGAATTAATTTAAAATTAATTCGTTAGCGATGTGAATAGTGATTTCGTTAGGCGTAATCATTTAATTACGACGCGATGGAAAATTCGTTAATTTGGAATTAGCGAACCCGAGCCCGAGAGTGATTGCGAGCGCATTCGTATTTCGAATCCGAGCGCGGCACGCAAGTCACATCAAGCGTCAAATCACTAGTCGTATAAATCGTCAAATCACTAGTCGTATAAATCGTCAAATCACTTGTCACTTTGAGTGATGTGATATGACATGTCACTTTAATAAAGTGACTTGATGTGAATAGTGATAGATGATTGAAAAGCACTTTTTGCATTTTTGACTTTTGATTTTTGAAAAGTAAGAGGAATTGTTTAAAAGAAATAAAAGTTGTAAAATGTATTATTATTAATTTTGGAAATTAAAATATAAACCATATTACACCTTTTTCTCTCTCTCTCATAGGGCTCACAGTTTTCAACTCATTTTAGAGCCAAAATTCTTCATCTCTCTCACGGTTTTCTTGGCCATTTTCTTGTTCCATTATTTTTTTGGTTGGACCAAAATGAAGAAGAAGAAGTGCTAGCACACACCTTGGGTTTTACATAGGTGATAGGGAAACGAATTTGTGAGCATGGATTTATTTTGGAGCATGAAGCTTTGAGCTTCCATGGAGTCTTCAATGGCTGGTCATGGAGGGGACAACCACCATCAAAATCGTGCAGTCCAGTGGATAAAGAAGCTCATTGCCGACCTTCACCAAGGAAGAAAATGGGTTTTGTTCTTCCTAGCATCAAACCAATCAATGTGAGTATGTATTCCGCCTTATTCCTTTGATGTATTCATGCGTTTTAGTGCTTGAATTTGTTGATCTTGGGACCTAAATTAGAACTCAACAGGTAGGCATGGTGCTTTGCTAGAAGCCAACCTTATCTTGTAAATCGGTATAAATGTAGTACTAGGTACGTATGTATTCGAATAGTCCGATAACCATATTTATTGCCAACATATCCGGGGATCTCATGGGTCGCTTCCCGAAGATTCACCGATGACGTATGACTCGCACTTTATTAATCTGGGACTAATTTGATTAGAGAGAAAATTATTCTGAGATTAATTACGGAGATATTTTATCTAGGATAAAATATTATTTAAAGAGAGCGAACGATTAATTTGGAATTAATCGATAAATTAATATATTCGATAATTAAATAAAATTGGATTTCGGCGCGGAATTGAAATTAGATTTTAATTCGGGCGAACAAGTTAATTTAGAATTAATTCGTTAGTGACATGAATAGTAATTATGCTAGGCATGATATTTAATTAAATTAGATTTAATTACGACGCGATGGAAATTCGTTAATTCGGAATTAACGAATCCGAGACCGGGAGTGTTTGCGGAACCATTCACATTTTGAATCGAAGTGGGACCCGCAAGTCACTTCTAGCGTCACATCATTCGTCAATCAAGTGATAGATGTCTTTCACTTTGAGTGATTGACACCAGTCACTATTCATGAGTGATGTGAGATGATTGAAGTGGTTGGATTGCATTTATTGCAATTTTGCCTCCAAAATTGTCTTAGCTTTTTAGAAAAGCTTTGACTAATTTTTTTTTTCTCCCTTAGTATGCGTCCATGAGGTCAATTTCTTCTTCTCTCCTTTTTGGCTTTTGAAGTCATTTTTTCTTCTTGTTTTCTTTACTTGGCCGAGAACTATAACAAGTAATATGATGATTTGTGGCAAATCATCAAGGTGCTAGCACACAAAGAGGCATACAAGGTGATAGGGAAACCTACTTGTGAGCTTGGAATCACCATTGATAAAGCTTGGAGCTTGAAGATGAAGATGGAGTCCAAACACATCATTGGCCGGGAGCACCACAAAGGGTACAAAAGAATTTTTGTTCTTCGTAGCATCCAATATGTTCATTGTGAGTATGATTCTGCCATTCTCCTTTGTGTATTCACATGTGTTTCATGACTTGAAAATGATCCTTGGGACTTTATAGAAACCCAACAATGGAATCAGAGCCATTTTGAGCATGAAACTTATTTAGGGTTAAAATTGGGTAAATTGAATTTGAGCATGTTTTGATGAAGTTGATTGTTGATATATGCTTGAATGATGATAACATGGTGTCATGCATGATCAATTTGATGAATATTGAGTTGAATCAAATTTTCCCAAATGACTAAGCTTGGCAGAAAGTTAAGCATGCCTTAATGTCTTGATATTTTGTGTTTTTGATCATTGGAGATACCCTAATTACCGAGACTTGTTAAGCATGAAATGATTGATATTTGTTTAAAATGTGTTGGACATGTTTTGATGTTAATGAGCATAGTTAATTAGGCTAATTGATGTTTTGGAAATGTTAATTTGATTAATTGATTATGGCTTTACATTTAGGTTAATTAGATTATGAAATTTGGTAATTTAATTATGTTGGGCTTGAAAAGTTATAATTGGGCTACATGGGCTTGGTTGGGCCAAGTTTGGTTTAGGCAAATTGGTTGGATCCAATTGGGCCCAAAACCATATCCATAAAATCCAATTATGACTAATGGGCCTTTAAAGTTTAATTGGGCCTAATGGGCCGAAATTGATTTATAGGCTTATGGGATTATTCCTTGATTGGGCTTTGGTTGCCGAAGCCCACGCCTTAAGAAATTAATTGAAAGCCCATTAGACTTTAATTCGACAACATTGAATGTTAATCGGGCTTTGAGACCCGTAACGATTAGATTTAGAATCTAAGTCGTAAAGGTTCGTTAATAAAGTGTAATATTTAATTTGGAATTAAATAATGAATTAGTATTAAATACAAGTTAAATTGGATTTAATGTTGTGGTTTAATTTAATTCGAGAATTCATACTTTGAGTACTTATTCGCAAAATGAGTTTGACTCTCGCAAAATCAAATCGTTGTTTGAACATTGGATGGTCATTAATATTCATATTAATTAATTGGATTAGATTGATTGATAACATGCTTGTGTGAATACATTATTGCGATGCATGAATAATGTATATCAGATGGATATTAGATTGGTGGGCAATTTTGGAAATTGTTGTAATAAATTTAGAATTTATTCATTGGACCTGCGTGTCCAGCCTATTACCTCCTTACTCTATGTATTTCTCTTCTCACCTATTCCCCTCAATGTAAATGAGGTTTCTTTAGAAGTGTTATGTAATCAGGTAGAAGTAATACTTGTGCTAGCGGGAGAGAGGAAAGAGAGAGATTTGTTCTAGGAGCAAAGTGTTTAAGTATCCATCCGCATATCATTATTATATTTACTTACGCGCCTTATTATTTGTTTAGAATGCATGTTTAAGGGTGTATGATGATGAGACCTTAACAAAGATAATAATTTGGTTGCCAATTTTCACGCGAAATTCTTACTCAAGATCCAAGACTAGCAATGGTTTGTTGGCCAAAGTCAAGACCTTTATCCTTCGCGGATGTGTTTGAATTATGAAGGCTTTGTTTCATATTGGTGTCTTGTCGAAGTCGTGATTTATTGGCCAAAGTCAAGATCACTTCTTGTCAATCGACATTGATTATGAAGCTTTCCAAGGTCAATGGGTTCTGCTAAACTGGGATCATTAAGTTTTTTTTTGCCAAAGCCAAGGCTTAATTGATTTAGAGGAAAAATGTTAGGCAATATATTGGATATATTGGCATATATAAGATATATGTTTCAGACTTTGATGTCCACCTACTGGATCTAGGAATTGGATTGGATCCAATTGATCTTAGAGATCTACCTAGTTAAGTATCATACAATTTGTTGGCCAAAGTCAAGATTGTATGTTATTTAACAGGATCATAGCCCATTAGGAAACAAGGTTTCCCGAGTACTCAACAGAGGGTTAGAGGCTCGCCGAAAAATAGTGGGAGGCAAGTATTAAATTTGCAATTTCGTTTAAATACTTGCCATCGCGCACATTTCATATTTCGTCAAATAAATTAATATATTAGTTTGACTAATATTTAATGTTGTCTTAATTAAACAGTTGGACTGTATTCAAATTATTTCGATTAATAGTTGATTTTATAATTGGATTATAGTAATCAATATAATTGAATTTAATCAATTAAATTATAGTTGATTATATAGTTAGACTATAGTAATCATTATAATAAATAGTACCTAAAAATCGTTGATTAAATAGTTGGACTATTAAAATCAAGATTAAATAGAAAGATTGGTGTTTAAAACATAATCCTGGGTGAAAATGTGTTTAAACGACTTTATTTTTCAAATTGGGAATAAAACTTCAGGATAGTCCTGGAAACTAAGAAGTTACTTTATTTAATAAAATAACATCTTAGGCCTAAGCCTGGAGTTAAGCAAATAGTAGAGAATGATCTTTGGAAGATTCATGTGATGATGACTTTAGTGCTTAATTCGTTAAGCTTGCTATAATGACTCCTTAATTTCGTCGTCATAATTAAGGATTAGATCTTTAAACCATGATTTTGAAATTGAAGGATCTTGATAGATCTATACTTAGATCTTAGAAGTGTTAATTGAAAATGTTAACTCTTGGAGAGTTAATGTCTATGTTCAAAGAGCCAAAGCCAAAGTTTGCAAAAGGGCAAGTAGCGTAAGGCGCATCTTAATTCAACATCCCAGAAAGCCAAGGCTAGGCCGAAGACTTCTACGATGTAGAAATGGCAAAGTCAAAATCATTATAATCTTCTAGGAAGATAAAGGACATATCCCGAGATGTCCACTAAGACTGTGGTAAACGGGGTCACTGAAGCGTGACTGCCATATGGACAAGGCAGACATGAAGGAATAGAAGAAAGGGTAAGGCTCTGACTTCAAGTATGTTTATCATAAACGTGTTCACTACTAGTATTAAAATTGGATTTTAGATACTAAGTGTGGTATATAATATCTACTGATGGGCAGATTCTGCTTATTAGCAGGATACTGTCTTCAGATGAGATTTATCTGCGAATCAAAAACGGGACGACAGTCGCTGTTTTAACCGTAGATACCTAAGTTTAGGAACTACCCTTCGGGTGTGTACTTAAATTAGGAAACTGTTATAATGTAACTAGTTTGACTAGAAACATTATCTCTATATCACGTATAACTCGTTGCGAGTATACCTTTATATTCTAGAACACTAAAGTGCTTTTTTTTTTATAAAGATGATATTGAGATAAACACATTAGATGTGAATGACAGTATTTATATTTTGAATATAAGTAAATCTCAAACATATAATATGACAAACAAATAGCTTAAACTGATTTGATCAGATGAGGCTTATTTGTGGCAGTGTTGTCTGGGACACATTAAACAAGACTCATATATCCACACTTTTGAAGAGTGGGTACTATGACGGATTTGATTCCATTCAAATGAAGTATGCGAATCTAGTTTATTGGGCAAAGTGCCTAAAATACCTTTTACTTGGTAAAAGTGTAAGTGCCACCGATCTGTTAGCACTTGTTCATAGTGACGTAAATGGGCCCATATCTAGCTAGGCTAGAGGTGGATAATGAATATTTCGTGACCTTTACGGATGTGGCATCACGTTATGGTTATGTGTTTCTTCTGAAACACGAATAAGAAACTTTCAGAGTTTCGACACGAAGTATACAAACAGATCGGCTAAAGTATTAAACCGTCACGGTAAGACCGAGATTGAAAATACTTAAGCAGTAAGTTTCTAAAATGCTTGAAGATTATAGTATTCTTTCAATGAGGACTCCTCTTGGAAGACATCAATTTGACGGTTTGTCCGAACGGAGATACCAAATTTTGTTAAATATGATAAGGTTAATCATGAGTTGCTCTGAGCTACCATTTTCCTTCAAAGGGATAAGCATTAACAATGCAATACTTATTTTGAATAAGGTTCCATATAAATCTGTTTGACAGACTTCATATTAGATATAAACAGGAAAGAAACTGCGGTTTCTCACTCTTGATGATTTGGGAATGCTAGGCATACGTTTGGATGATACCAAACTAGAACACAAATCCGATAAGTGCCTAATTGTAGGTTATCCCAGGGAAACCAAAGTATAGTACTTACACATCTCACGCGAGAACAATGTAATTGTTGCTCACCATGCGTTTTTCCTGAGAGGCTATATGCAGTGGTAAGTGGGAGGATAATAAAATTCGATGAAAATCGGAGTAATACTGTTCAAGGCACCGAGTCCTTAATGGAACACAAATAGTTCATCAATGATGAAACTGTACCAGTAATCTTCAAATACACAAGAACTGCGTAGTTGGAGAGAGATAGAAAACAACATGAGCAGTATGAGTTTCTGATCTCACCTCATAAAGATGTCAATCTTATTGAGAAAGACGAACCGACTACATATGAGGAAGTGATACAAGGTATCGACTCCCTATTATGGAAAAGTGCCATGATGTCCGAAATGGATTCCATGTATACCAACTACGTTTGGATACTAGTTGTTGTACCGAAAGACATTGTGCCTATTGGTACTGTATAAAGCTAGGCTTGTAGTGAAAAGGTATCGTTATCAATATTGTGTCGATTGCGACGAAACCTTTTAACTGTTGCCACGGTAAATCCATTTGGATAATGCTTGCTGATGTTGCATGTTTCATTTATGAAATATGGCAGCGGAATATCAAAATCGCTTTCCTTAAAAGGAAACCTTTTGGAGGATGTTTACAACATTCTAACAGTTTTATCGTCACAAAACTAGCAAACGAGGTTTGCAGGTTATTCGATTTATTTATGGATTGAAGCAAGCATTAGGTTCTTGGAACTATCATTTTGATATATAATAATAATGGTGTATGATTTATTTCAAAACGAATATGATTCTTGTGTATATAAAGGGGTTAGTTAGAGCGCACAGACAATGAATGTCCTAATAATGATGATATGTCATTTCTTGAAAATGATATTCCCATAATATAATCGGTGAAAGCTTGGCTGTCATGAAAGATTCTCCATAGAAATCTTGGTGAAACAACCTTTATTCTAGGAATAAAGATCTATTGGGTTAGATCTAAAGGTTGTTGACACTCTCCGAGAACTCGTACATTGAAAAATGTACGTGATCTAGTGTCTCATATGCTTTGAGCATATGGAGTCACAATCAGGCCAATCCAAGTGATAGTAACTGGATTGATGTTAAGAACATCCTTCAGTATCTTAGACCAATTGAGGATGATGTCTTAATTTATGGAGAAGGAGAACTTGAAGTGACTGGGTTCACTACTGCAAGCTTCCAAACCGAAAATAACGACTGTATATCGTAATAACGGTACTATAAAGTTTGGATAACGGAACAGTGAGTTGGAAATCTTCCAAGCAAGATACTGTTACCGAATAAACAATAAAAGTGGAACATTGATGCGACTATCACAGCAATAGTAGCATCTTGGAACTAAATAATTCTAATTAGATTAGAAATAGTTCTGTTAGCAGCTGAGCTAGGCTACAACACAGGCTAAAGAATTAACGGTTCATCAATGATCTGATATGTACTTTAAACTATTTTCATCTGATTCGTTCGGATCATACATCGTGGTGATGTGATGATCGAATAAATCGCATCAGATGATAACCTTATAAATCCACAGACGAAAGCTGTCTCTCAGTATAAGTTTGAGCAACCCGTACATAGTTCAGGTGTTAAGCACCTGAGTGACTGGCTATAGGCCAAGTGGGAGATTGTTGGACAATTATGACCCACAGCGTCACTATTTGTACAGATCATGGTGTTGATGTACAAATTAACTATATGACAAAGGAAATTGCTATTTTATCATTTGTGATTAGATCACCAAGATGTATAAATGATGAAAGGTCCTTATGATTATTTCCTGGATTGAGATGATATGAGATAGTATCAATCCATGAAGGTTTTAATCATTAAATATCCCTAGTCATAGTATTATCGAGATTGGACATTGATAATACGGAATAGACTAGTATTACACTTGTGCACGTTGTGAGGGCATAATGGCATAGTTCTCATATATTTGGGTATTGGATACTCATGCAAGTGTAATAAGAGGTTATGTTTTACCGATGGTACGGAAAATAGCTTCGCTCTTGATAGACCCCCTCGAAATCCATCGGTAGTATAACCATGTGTCGATGGAAGTCTGAATCAGGGTAGGTGTATTTGGTCTTAACCTGAGACTTGCACCGCTAATACTTGCGACAATCAATATACTTTGGTTTTGGTCATCCAGGGCTTTAACCGGTTCTGTGTACGCCTCTTCTGGGTATATTGAGAATCGTAGTGTGTTGGGTGTGATGTCAAGACGGAAGTATCACTTCAGTTGTAGTGGAGATGATGATCACGTAGGATACGAAACTTGTTCTCTTATATGTTGCAGCTATTGGGATATTATGACTAGGTCATGTATATCTGATTATAGAGACTAGTTACCAGACATCCGATATGTGCTTCGTACGGGGCAGACACATTTCCAGCCCCAGGCCTTGCACGTGACCATCCGATACTGGATCGACAAACGCAATACTACGTATACTACGCCTGATATAGATTGCTTATTCCTGTAAGCATGTTTCTGGAGAATTGGGTAGGTTTGGCGTTTTGCTAGAAGCCATCATTGTCTTGTAAATTGGTAAAAATGTAGTACTAGGTACATACGTATTTGGATAGTCCGATAACCGTATTTACTGCCAACATATCCGGGGATCTCATGGGTCACTTCCCGAAGATTCACTGATGACGTATGCCTCGTACTTTATTAATTTGGGATAATTTGATGAGAGAGAAAATTAATCTTGGATTAATTAAGGTGATATTTTATCTAGGATAAAATATTATTTAGAGAGAGAGAAAGATTATTTGAAATTAATCGATAAATTAATATATTCGATATATTAAACGAAATTAGATTTCGACGCGGAATAGAAATTAGATTTTAATTCAGGCGAACGAGTTAATTTAGAATTAATTCTTTAGTGACGTGAATAGTAATTATGCTAGGAATGATTAATTAATTAAATTAGATTTAATTACGACGCGACGGAAATTCGTTAATTCGAAATTAGCGAATCCGAGCCCGGGAGTGTTTGCGGAACCATTCGCATTTATAATCGAAGTGGGACCCACAAGTCATATCTAGCGTCACATCATTCGCCAATCAAGTGATAGATGTCTTTCACTTTGAGTGATTGACACCAGTCAGTATTCATGAGTGATGTTAGATGATGGAAGTGGTTGGATTGCATTTATTGCAATTTTGCCTCCAAAATTGTCTTAGCTTTTTAGAAAAGCTTTGACTAATTTTTGGTATATGTTTATTAGGTTTTTTTAAAACCAAAATACATAAGACATATATCTCTCTCTTCTCTCTTAGGATTCGGCCATGAGGCCAATTTCCTCTTCTCTCCCTTTTGGCTTTTGAAACCATTTTTTCTTCTTGTTTTTTTTTGCTTGGCCGAGAACTATAACAAGTAATAGGATGATTTGTGGCAAATCATCAAGGTGCTAGCACACAAAGAGGCATACAAGGTGATAGGGAAACCTACTTGTGAGCTTGGAATCACCATTGATAAAGCTTGGAGCTTGAAGATGAAGATGGAGTCCAAACACATCCTTGGCCGAGAGCACCAGAAAGGGCACAAAAGAATTTTTGTTCTTCGTAGCATCCAATCCGTTCATTGTGAGTATGATTCTGCCATTCTCCTTTGTGTATTCACATGTGTTTCATGACTTGAAAATGATCATTGGGACTTTATAGAAACCCAACATTTACAAGACATGGTTGGCTTCTAGCAAAGCACCGTGCCTACCAATTCTCCAGAAATATTCTTAATGGAATATACAATCTTTGTCAGGCGTAGTATACATAGTATTGCATATTGTGATCCAATATCAGATGTCACATGAAAGGCCCGGGGCTGGAGTAGTGTATGTCCCGTACAAAGTATATATCGGATCAGAAGTAACTAGTCTCTTTAATTGGATAATCATGACATTGTCATATTATCCCGAAGGTTGCAACACATTAGAGTACCAATTCTGTATCCATGCGTGATCATCATCTTAATAGGACTGAAGTGATATTTCCATCTTGACATCACATCCAATACTCTATGATTCTCAATAAGCTTAGAAGAGGCGTATACAGAACCTGTTAAAGTTGCGGATGACTAAAACTAAAACGTAATGATTGTCACAAGTATTAGCGATGCAAGTCTTAGGTTAAGACCAAATACACCTACCCTGAATTGGATTCCCATAGAAACATTGTCATACAACCAATGGGATTCTGTGGGGTCTATCAGGAGCGAAGCTATTTCTGTACCATCGGTAAACACAACCTCCTACCACACTTGCATAAGCATCCAATACTGAAATTTATAAGAACTATGTCGTTATGTTCCCAAAACGAGCACAAGTGCAATACTAGTCTATTCCGCATAATCGATGTCCAATCTCGATAATACTACGACTAGGGATGTTTAATGATTAAACCTTAGTGGACTAATACTGTCTCATATCTTATAATCCGGAAGTAATCATAAGGACTTTGATCACTTTATATTTAAGTAATCCAATTATAAATTGATAAAATAGCAATTTCCATATTCGCATAGTTAATTTGTATAAAAATCAAAATCTCTTTTACAAATAGAGACGCTATGGGTCATAATTGTCTAACAATCTCTCACTTGTCCTATTACCAGTCACTTAAGCATCTAACACCTGAACTATATACATGTCGCTCAAATTTTTACTGTGAAATAACTTTCGTCAGCGGATCTGCAATGTTGTCTTCTGATGCGACCTTCTCGATCTTCACATCGCCACGATGTATGATCTCACGAATCAGATGGAAACTTCGAAGAACATGCTTGGATCGTTGGTGAGACCGTGTTTCCTTATCCTGCGCTATAGCCCCGTTATTGTCACAATCTAATGGAATGAGCTCAACTACTAACAGAACTACTTCTAATCCAATTAGGAATTTACGGATCCAAACTGCCTCTTTTGCTGCTTCAGCTGCAGTAATGTACTCCACTTCTATTGTTGAATCAGTAATAGTCTCTTGCTTGGAAGATTTCTGGCTTACTTCTCCGTTGTTCAAACAAAATATGTACCCGGATTGCGACTTAGAGTCATCTTTATTGGTTTGGAAACTTGCATTGGTATACCCAGTTACCTCAAGTTCTCCATCTCCATTGATTAAGAAAGCATCTTTGGTTCGTCTATGATTCTTAAGGATGTTCTTAACCGCCATCCAGTGACCATCACCTGGATCGGCCTGATAGCGACTAGACATTCTCAAAGCATACGAGACATCAGGTCACGTACATATCATGACATACATGATCGATCTAACTACCGAAGCGAACGAGATCCGACTCATATTGTCTCTATCATCTTGAGTTTTAGAACACGTGTCCTTAGATAGAGTGACGCCATGTGACACTAGCAACAGTCCTCTCTTGGACTGATCCATGTTGAATCACTTTAACACTTTGTCAATGTACGTGCTCTAGGAGAGTCCAAGCAGCTTTCTAGATCTATCTCAATAGATCTTTATTCCTAGAGTATAGGCTGTTTCTCCTAGATCTTTCATGGAGAATTTTAATGAATGCCATGCTTTCACCGATTATAGCATGGGAATGTCATTGCCCATAAGTAATACATCATCAAGATAAAGAACAATGAATGTCAGTACGCTCCCACTAACCTTCTTATATACACAAGGGTCATCCTCATTTTGAATGAAATTATATTCTATGATGATCTCATCAAAACATTGGTTCCAAGAACGCGATGCTTGCTTCAATCCATAATTGGATCGATTTAACTTACAGACCTTGTTTGCAAGTTTTGGTGTGACAAAATCGTCAGGCTGTTGCATATAAACATCCTCCAAAAGGTTTCCGTTAAGGAAAGCGGTTTTGACGTCCATCTGCTATATCTCGTAATCGAAAAATGCAGCAATAGCAAGCATAATCCGAATGGATTTAATCATGGCAACTGGTGAAAACTTTTCGTCGTAATCGACACCATGTCATTGACGATACCCTTTCGCTACAAGCCTAACTTTGTACGTTTGTATGTTGCCATCCATGTCGGTCTTCTTCTTGATGATCCACTTGTAACCAATAGGCTTTACGCCTTCTGATGCATCGATCATTATCCAAACTTAGTTGGTGTACATGGAATCCATCTCGAACTGCATGGCTTCTTGCCATAAAACGGAGTCGATATATTGTATCGCTTCCTTATACGTAGCTGGTTCATCTTCCTCAATAAGATTGACATCCACATGAGGTGAGATCAGAAACCCATACCTCTCAGGTTGGTTTCTGACTCTCTGCGACCTATGCGGTTCTTGTGTATTCGAAGGTTGTGGTACAGTTTCATCCCTGATGAACTGTTATTGTTCCGTTAAGGATTCTATGCCAGGAATAGTATCACTCTGATTTTCACCAAGTTATACTTTCCTCCCACTAACCACTGCATTAAGGAATTCCCTCTCAAGGAAGACTGTTGTAGAGCAATAAATATTTTTTTTCTCATGTGGGTTGTAAAAGTAATATCTATTGGTTTTGATGAGTGGTAAATGTATCACTATTTCCCACATATTTAACCTAATAGTTTGTATAGTTTCTTGAGTTTTGTGAATATTTTGATGTGTTTTGTGTTATTTTGTAGATAAATAAAGTTTCGGGATATTTTGGAGGTGATTTGGAGCAAAACAGGAAATATTTGGAAAAAAGGCATTTTCAAAATTTTGGCACGTCGCGACGCCTAATGTGGGCCGAGTCCATGCTATCGTGCGCCAGGTCAACAAGTCAGAATCTGAGAAGTTTGACTTTGCTAATGTGTGCCTGCCACATGTCAACATCACAACTGATCCACTAACGTACGCCTTGCCACGTGTCATCATCCTATGATGCCGACAAGCCCCATCGCCACGTCATTGCCACATCATCACCATGTCATCATAATCATTGAGTCGTAGCCGCCTTGCCACGTGTCACCTTATCAACTTATCTAGAATGCCACGTGTCATCACTCCACAAGCCACGCAGCATGACGAGCGCGTCGCGACGCGGAGACCCCATCGACACCTATAAATTCAGCTTGGCATTTCATTTTCAGATGTACCATTCTCTCTAAATTCTCTGATGTAAATAGGGAGTTCTCTTCTTAGTTTCTTTATGTTTCAGTTTTGTAATTAATTTTTAATTACGTTTTGTAATAATAATTTACTTTCTTTACTTTTTCAGTTTTTATTATTCAACTATGATGAGGTAACTTCCCTCTGCTATGGTGAAAGGTAATTCTTTTACTGTTGCTATTTCGATTAATCTCCCATAATTATAATATATTCACTATTTAAAATTTGACTTAATAAGGATACTGCTATATTGGCCGGTTGGTAATTCATTTTAATATGGTTAAACCTGACTAAGTTAGGATACCGCTAGATTGGTCGATTGGTAATTAAATTTTATTAATGCCTATATGGCAGGTTTATTTTGGTTCCGCATATATGGCTGGATTTTGGACAAATATTGTTACCACCTTAATTGCTAGTTAGACTTAATTTGACTTAATTAGGTTACCACATATATGGCTGGTTGGTAAATTATCACAAGTTTATATGTTATATTATGGGAGATATCTAAAATAGTGGTAGTAAAAGTAATTCTTTTTACCTTAGTATTTTATTGTAATTTTACTTTTCAGTATTTATTTTACAGTAATTACTTTTCAGCAATTTTGTTTTATGTCTTTTATTTTTAAAGTTTTCACTAGCCTCAGTTATGTGTCGTAACTAAGTTAAATATCTGGCGTTGTGATGAATTCTAATATTACCGGTTTATAAGGGGTTAAATTATAGTTTGGGTGATATTAAAATTTATTTATTAAGTCTTAATCTTAATGCTTTTTATTAACTGGCCATTAATAAAATTGATTAGGAAAACTTAAAATGAATTTGTAAAAGGGATTTTAGGTTAAAGACCTTAGACTCAATAGTCCACGATCTTCCTTGAGGATAGATAACCCTTTAATAGATTTCCTTACAGGATAGGAATATACCTATCGGGCAGGGGTATCTATAATTGGAACTTAATCTTAATGAATCCAGATAATTTGGTTGAAATAGGCATATGATTCAATTAGGTTATACTGGTATTTGTAGTTGACCATCGGAAGAGGCTTTTATATAATTTAGTGTTCCAGGTTAATAAATCAATATATTACCCAACTTTATGATAACCACTTTATCTTTTAATAGATATTAGAAAGATTCACAACCCTGGATAGTTTCTTAATATTGAACTTTCCAAAACCTACTTACGCGCAATTTTATTTACTTATTTTTAAGTTTAAAATCAATCACAATTTTAAATCAATCAATCAATCTGTTAGATACTAGTAATCATTTGACCTCATAAAATTAATAGATTAGGTATTAAGTCCTCGTGGGATCGATACTTTTTATACTACTTAAAACATACGTGTGCTTGCGTTTATACGCGTGTGTGCAGGTGACTTCTTTATCTTTTATTATTAGTTTTGAGGTTAGATACCTTTACTTCTATCTAATTTCTTTTTACTTATTGTTT
The DNA here is from genome assembly GCA_019454045.1 of Zanthoxylum bungeanum. NCBI lineage: Eukaryota > Viridiplantae > Streptophyta > Magnoliopsida > Sapindales > Rutaceae > Zanthoxylum > Zanthoxylum bungeanum. The sequence goes on from SKCR01028363.1 coordinate 84,095, forward strand.
TTGTTTTCTTGTGTTTCAGGTTCTCAGATCCTTCATAAGACGAACCAGAAGCTTTGAACTCTGACCGCTTGACCCAGAGATTGAAAGAACCATCAGACAATTGAGAAGGGAAAGGTGAGAAGGACAAGAAACAATTGTTAACATGGAACCTGAACTTTTGGAGGTTGCACCACCAATTCCCATTCGAGACAGAACCATTTCGGTGGTTGACAGACTCATTTCATGTATTGTACTTCCTCACTTACCAGCAAATGCGGGTGACATCAAAACTTACATTCAGATGATACAGCATTCAGTTCAGTTTGGGGGGAATGCAACTGAAAATCCTAATGCCCACATCAAAAACTTCCTGGAAGTTTTTGACACTTTCAATTATAACCGAGAAGCTGAAGAATCAATGAGACTCCGTGTTTTCCCATACTCCTTGAAGGACGGAGCTAAAGCTTGGCTATATTCATTACAAGCAGGTTCTATCACAACATGGAATAATCTTGCCACCAAATTCCTTGCAAAATACTTTCCACCAACCAGAACTGGAAAGCTGAGGAATGATCTCACATCGTTTGTGCAACAAGATTTAGAAAATCTTTATGATGCTTGGGAAACGTACAAAGATTTGCTCCGGAAATGTCCTCACCATGAGATTCCAAAATGGCTTCAAGTTCAAACATTCTATCATGGACTTTCTGGAATAATGAGAACCATAATTGATGCTGATGTTGGAGGAGCTTTGATGGCAAAAGGAGAAGATCAAGCCTGGGACTTAATCGAAGAAATGGCCAATAACAATTCCTTGTGGCCAACAGAAAGGAGCCTAATCCAAAGAATTGCATGAATTTATGAAGTTGGAGCAAACACAGCAGTCAGTGCCAAGTTAGAACAAATTTGCAAATTCATGGAGATTCTCAGCACACAAAGCAACATCAGAGCCATAAGTTCACCATATGGAGGAGCACCAGAACTAAACCAACTTGAAGAGACGGTGAATTATGTCAATAATTTCAACAGACATGGGAACAATCCATATTCCAACACCTACAACCCAGGGTGGAGGAATCTTCTTAACTTTTCATGGAGCAACAATTCAGGGCAAAAGAATGATCCACCACCTGGATTCCAACAGCAAAACTATCCACCACCTAGATTCCAACAACAGAACAAAGGCTAGGAGCATGAAAAAAAACCAGTAATGGCAGAAGTGCTAGCTCAGTTAAAAAAATATGAAGCTATGTTTCAAAACCAATCAGCTTCTATCAAAGCACTAGAGAATCAAATTGGACAACAGGCCAATGCTCAGAGTTATAGACCGCCAGGAAATCTTCCCAGCAACACAGAACCAAATCCAAGGAACCGAGGGTAGGAGTAATGTCAAGCCATTACCTTGAAAAGTGGTACTGAAATCAAAAAAGATGTTGGAATCAAGGCAACAATCGAGGAAGCTCCAAAAGATGCAGTTCCACAGATTGAGGAAAAAGAAGCAAAGGAAAAAGAAAAAGAACAGATCACTCAACCTCCACCTTTTCCTCAGCGTCTTCCGAAAAATAAATTAAACAAACATTTCGCTCGATTCTTAGAGGTGTTCAAAAAGATGCACATCAACATTCCATTTGCAGAAACATTGGAAGAAATGCATAGCTATGTCAAATTCATGAAAGACATTATTTCACGAAAATGGAGATTAAGAGATCATGAGACAGTACCATTGTCGGAAGAATGCAGTGCTATCATTCAGAGGAAACTTCCTGTTGGGTTTCTAGGTTAATTCCCAAGATCAAATAAGCATAGAAATGAGAATGAATAACAACGAAGAGTGGCGGAAACTCATTTGCATTGATCAGTTTTGGATGTGTTGCTCATCAAAATTTCCTTCCCTTCAAGCTTTGAATTCGGCTAAGGATGATTTGTTGAAGATGTTGAACAAGCTCAAAAGGATCCCAAGCTCTAAGGAAGGTTTACCTAACACCTTGTATGATTCTAGTATGTGTTAGCAAGAGATTTGAAAGAAGAATAATTCCTCTTTCAAGAGGAGAAGCTCACGGTTTTTGAAGAATAGGGAGAGAAAGTTTTGTTTCTTTGCTTTTCAATTTGTTTTCTAAAAACAATAATGAAAAAACAATTACAAAAGTTGGTATATCTTTACCAAAAGTCAATTCAAAATTTTGGCTCTAAAATGGCATTAAATGCCCACACCTAACTTCGTCATGAATAGTGACTGCATGTCACTCACCAAAAAGGTGACAAGACATCTATCACTAAAGTGACAAGTGATGTGACTCACGGTGTGACTTGTGGGACCCACTTGATTCAAAATACGAGTGGGCCCGCAAACACTTTCCGGCTCGGTTTCCCTAATTCCGAATTAACGAACTTCCGTCGCGACGTAATTAAATAATTATGCCTAGCGAAATTACTATTCACGTCGCTATGAATTAATTCTAAATAAACTTGTTTGCCTAAATTAAAATCTAATTTTAATTCCGCGTCGAAATCCAATTTTGTTTAATATATCGAATATATTATTTTGTAGATTAATTCCAAATTAATCTTTCTCTCTCTTCAAATAGTACTTTATCCAAGATAAAGTCTCTCCGTAATTAATCTCATATTAATTAAGCTCGAATCATACGTCATCGGTGTATCCTCGGGTAGCGACCCAAGAGATCACTAGATATGTTGGCAGTAAATCCGGTTGTCGGGCTATCCGAACATGTACGTACCTCATACTACGTTTTTACCGATTTACGAGACAAGGTTGGCTTCTAGCAAAGCGCCATGCCTACCCAATTCTACAGAAATATTCTTAATGGATTATACGATCTATATCAGGCGTAGTATACCGTAGTATTGTGTATTGCGATCCAGTATCTGATTTCACGTGCAATGCCTGGGGCTGGAATAGTGTCTGCCCCGTACGAAGCCATATCAGATATCAAACAACTAGTCTCTTTGAATCGGATAATCCTGACCTTGTCATATTATCCCGATGGTTGCAACACAATAGAGAACCAGTTCTGAATCCCTACGTGATCATCATATCCATATGTCTGAAGTGATACTTCCATCTTGACAGCACATCCAATACACTACGATTCTCAATAAACCCAGAAGAGGCGTACGCAAAACCTGTTAAAGTCCTGGATGACCAAAACCAAAGCGTATCGATTGTCGCAAGTACTAGCGATGCGAGTCTCAGGTTAAGACCAAATACACCTACCCTGAAGCTGTTGGACAGTTATGACCAATAGCGTCACTATTTGTACAGATCATGGTGTTGTTGTACAAATTAACTATGTGACAAAGGAGATTGCTCTCTTATCATTTGTGATTAGATCACCTAGATGTATAAATTATAGAAGGTCCATATGATTAGTTCCTGGATTGAGATGATATGAGATAGTATTAGTCTACGAAGGATTAATCATTAAATATCCATAGTCAGAGTATTATCGAGATTGGATATCGATAAATGCGTAAAAGACTAGTATTACACTTGTGCGTGTTATGTGAGATCATAACCGTATAGTTCTTATATATTTGGCTATTGGATACTCATGCAAGTGTAATAGGAGGTTGTGTTTTACCAATGGTATGAAAAATAGCTTCGCTCTGGATAGACCCCTTCGGAATTTCATTGGTAGTATGACTATGTATCTATGGAAGTCCGACATGTGCTTCGTACGGGGAAACACAACTCCAGCCCCAAGCCTAGCACATGACATCCGATATTGGATCGACATACACGATATCACGTATACTGCGCCTGATATAGATCGCTTATTCCTATAAGCATGTTTCTGGAGAATTGGGTACGCATGGCGCTTTGCTAGAGGCCAACCTTGTCTTGTAAATTGGTAAAACGTAGTACTAGGTACGAACGTGTTCGGATAGTCCGACGACCGTATTTACTACCAACATATCCGGGGATCTCATGGGTCGTTTCTCAAAGATTCACCGATGACGTATGACTCGTACTTTAATTAATCTGGGATTAATTAGATGAGAGAGAAAATTTATCTGGGATTAATTATAGAGATATTTTATCTAGGATAAAATATCATTTAAAGAGAGATAACGATTAATTTGGAATTAATCGGTAATTAATATATTCAATATATTAAACGAAATTAGATTTCGACGCGGAATTAAAAATAGATTTTAATTCGGGCGAACGAATAATTTAGAATTAATTCGTTAGCGACGTGAATAATAATTATGCTAGGCATGATTATTTAATTAAATTAGATTTAATTACGACGCAACAGAAAATTTGATAATTTGGAATTAGCGAACCCGAGCCCGGGATTATTTGCGAGCGCATTCGTATTTCGAATTCAAGTGTGGCACGTAAGTCAAATCAAACATCAAATCACAAGTCACATCTTGTGTCACATCATTCGTCAATCAAGTGATAGATCTCTTTCACTTTGAATGATTGACACTAGTCACTATTCATGAGTGATGTGACTTGATGTAAGTTGATAGAAGTGATTTGAAAGCTTTTTGAAAGCTTGAATGACAAATGCCATTATTTTATGTTTTGGTATATCATTTAACTTATTTTTGGAAATCAAATTAACAACACACTTCTTCTTCTTCTCTCTCACATCTCACGCCCATTGTGGGCACATTTTCTTCTTGTTTTTCTCTCATGGCCGAGAGCATGGAGAAGGGAAAAGTTTGATTTTTGTGGAAAAAATCAAGAGAGCTAGCACTCAAAGAGACATACGAAGTTGATAGGGAAACTCACCTGTGTGCATGGAACCACAACGCATAAAGCTTGGAGCTTTAATAAGGACCATGGCCGAATTTCTTGGAGGACAAAATAGTTGACTACCATGACCATGATGGAGGGAGAAAATAATTTTTTTTTCCTCAATACATCGTCTCTACCAATCGATGTAAGTATTACGCGACTTTCTCGATTGTATTCACATGTGTTTTTATGCTTTTGTTTCGATCCTTGGGACCGTAGAACTCCAACAATGGTATCAGAGCTTCTAAAAGCATGAAACTTGATTTATGGCTTAAAATTGGGTAAATTGATTTTGAGCATGAAATAATGAAATTGGATGATTTAGTATGCTTAAATGTGGTTGAATTGAAGATTGATTGGATCAATTTCATGAAATTATGATTGGATAATTTTGCCCAAATTATTAGGCTTGGCTGAATTGATATATGCCCTAAATGTCTTGGATTTTTGTTTTTGATTCATTGGATGAGTTGGAAACGATTAGAAATGATGATTTAATGTCGATTGTGGATTTAATTGGATTGAAACCGAATCGGACATAAAATCCCATCTTGGCTAAGCTTGAAGCATGTGAAAATGGGTTTGATTTTTGATGAAAGGTGTTGGACATGTTTTGTTGTTGATGAGCATGATTAATTAGGCTAATTAATGTTTTAGAAATGTTAATTGGGTAATTAATTATGTAATGCACTTTTTTTAATTAAATTATGAAATTGAATTTTATGGTTTAATTAAATTGGGCTTAAAATTGGGTTTGGGCTTGTTATGTTGTTATTGGGCTTATTGGGCTTGGTTGTACTAAGTTAGGTTTAGGCAAATTGGTTGGATCCAATTGGGCCCAAAACCGCTTCTATAAAACCCAAATGCAACTAATGAACCTTTAAAGTTTAATTGGGCCTAATGGGCCGAAATTGATTTCTGGGATTATGGGGTAATTCCTTGATTGGGCTTTGGTTGCCGAAGCCCATGCCTTAAGAAATTAATTGAAAGCCCATTGGACGTTAATTGAACGACATTGGATGTTAAATCGGGCTTTGAGACCCGCAACGATTAAATTTGGAATTTAAGTCTTAAAGGTTCATTATAAAGTGTGATATTTAATTTGGAATTAAATAGCGAATTAGTACTATATACAAATTGAATTGGATTAAATTATGTAGTTTAATTTAATTCGAGAATTCGTACTTTGAGTACTTATTCACAAAACGAGTTTGACTCGAGCAAAATCAAATCGTTATTTGAACATTGGATGGTCATTAATTATCAGATTAATTAAATCGATTAGAATGATTGATAACATGCTTGTGTGAATACATGGTTGCGATGCATGAATAATGTATATCGGATGGATATTAGATGGGTGGGGCAATTTTAGAAATTGTTGTAAAAAATTTGATTTATTAAATTGGACCTGCGTGTCCAGCCTTGTTACCTCCTCATTCTTTGTATTCTCTTCTCAACTATTCCCCTCAATGTAAATGAGGTTTCTTTAGAAGTGTAGTGTAATAGGTAGAAGTAATACTTGTGCTAGCGAGAGAGAGAAAGGGAGAGATTTGATCTAGGATCAATGTGTAAAGTATCCATCCGCATATCATTATTATTTTTTACACGCGGTTTATTATGTGTTTAGAATGCATGTTTAACGGTGTATGATGATGAGACCTTAACAAAGATAATAAATTAGTTGCCAATTTACACGCGAAAAACCCTCACAAAATATTAAGTGTTTTTCCTTCCATTTAGTGATTCTTACTCAAGATTCGAGATTGTCATTGGCTTGTTGGCCAAAGTCAAGGCCTTTGTCCGTCGAGGATGTGTTTGAATCACGAGAGCATTGTTACATATTGGTGTCTTGTCCAAGTTGTGGTTTGTTGGCCAAACTCAAGACCACTTCTTGTCCATTACGAAGCTTTCTATGGTCAATGGGTCGCGCTTAACTGGGATCACTATGTTTGTTGTGCCAAAGCCAAGGCTTTAGTTGATTAAGAGGAAAAAGGTTAGGAAATATATTGGATATATTGGCATATATAAGATATATGTTTCGGACTTGGATGTCCACCTACTGGATCTAGGAAATTGGATTGGATCCAATTGATCTTAGAGATCTACCTAGTTAAGTATCATACAATTTGTTGGCCAAAGTCAAGATTATGTGTTATTTAACGGGATCCTAGCCCAGTAGGAAACACGGTTTCCCGAGTACTCAACAGATGGTTAGAGGCTCGCCGAAAAATAGTGGGAGGCAAGAATAGAATTTACAATATTCGTTTAATTACTTACCATACGCGCTCATTCAAATATCATTCGTCAAATAAATTAAATGTTAGTTGGACTAATATTTAAATCGTTGTTTTAATAAAATAGTTGGACTGTATTCAAACTATTCATTTATAGTTGATTTTATAATTGGATTATAGTAATCAATATAATTAAATTTTAGTAATCAATATAATTGAATTTATTTATTAAAATTATAGTTGATTAAATAGTTGGACTATTGTAATCATTATAATAAACAGTACCTAAAAATCGTTGATTAAATAGTTGGACTATTAGAATCAAGATAAAATTGAAAGATTGACATTTAAAACATAATCCTAGGAAAAATGTATTTAAATGGTTTAATTTTCAAATTGGGAATAATTTCAGGATGGTCCTGGAAATTAAGAAGTTACTTATTTGATAAAATAACATATTAGGCCTAAGCCCGGAATTAAGCAATAGTATAGCATGATCTTTGGAAGATTCATGTAATGATAACTTAAGTGCTTAATCCATTAAACTTGTTAAAAGGACTCATTAATTTCTTAATCAGAACTAAGGATTAGATCCTTAAAGTATGATGTTGAAATTGAAGGATCTTCATAGATTTATATTTAAATCTTAAGAAGTATTAAATTGCAATAATAACTCTTGGAGAGTTAATGACTATTCTCAAGGAGACAAAGTCAAAGTTTGCAATGAGGCAAGTAGCGCAATGCGCACCTTACTTCGATATTCAAGATGGTCAAGGCTTGGCCAAAGGTTTATAGAATGTAGAAAAGTGACAAAGGCGAAATCATTTTAATCTTCTGGGAAGATAGTGGACATATCCAAAAATGTCTGCCTAAATTGTGGCAAACGGAATCGCGGAATCGTGACTGCCGTTTGGACAAGGCAGACATGAAGGAATTAAAGAAAGGGCAAGGCTCTGACTTTAAATATATTTGTCATTAGAATGTTCACTACTAATATTAAAATTGGATTTGAGATATTAAATAGTGGTACATAAATATTTGCACTGATGTACATAATCTGCTATGAGCAGGATACTGACTTCAGATGAGATTAATCTGCGAATCGAAAATGAGACGAAAGTCGATGTTTTAACCGTAGATACCTAATTTTAGGAACTACCCTTCGGGTGTGTACTTAAATTAGGAAACAGTTATAATGTAACTAGTTTGACTAGAAACATTATCTTTATATTAGTGTTTAATCCGTTGTGAATTTACCTTTATATTCTAGAACACTAAAGTATTTTTTTATATAAAGATGATATTGAGATAAACACATTAGATGTGAATAACCGAATTTATATTTTGAATATAAATAAATCTCGAACATATAACATGACAAACAAATAGCTCAAACTGATTTGATCAGATGAAACTTATAAGTGGCATTGTTGTCTGGGACATAATGAAACAAGACTCGTATATCCACACTTTAGAAGAGTGGGTACTCGGACTATTTTGATTCCAATCAAATAAAGTCTACGAATCTAGTTTATTGGGTAAAGTGCCTAAAACACTATTTACTTGGTAAAAGTGTAAATGCCACCGATCTGTTAGCCCTCATTCAAAGTGACGTAAGTGGGCCCATGTCTAGGTTGGCTAGATGTGGATATGAATATTTCGTGACCTTTACGGATGTGGCATCGTGTTATGGTTATGTGTTTCTTTTGAAGAACGTAAATCGAAAACTTTTAAAGTTTTGACACGAAATAGACAAACAGATCGGCTAAAGTATTAGAACATCACGATTTGACCATGATGAAATACTCAAGCAGTAGTAAGTTCTCAAATACTTGAAAGAGTATAGTATTCTTTCAAATGATGACTCCTCCCGGAACACATCAATTTAACGGTGTGTCCGAACAGGATAAACCGAATTTTGTTGGACATGATAAGGTTAACCATGAGTCGCTCTGAGCTACCATTTCCTTCAACGGATAGCAGAAAAACATGCAGAACTTATTTTGAATAAGGTTCCATAATAATCCGTTTGACAGATTACATATTAGATATCAACGGGAAAGAAACAGGGTTTCTTTCCTGATAGTTTTCATATGCTGGGCATATGTTTGGATGATACCAAACTAGAACCCAAATTGGATAAGTGCCAATTATAGGTTATCCTAAGGATACATAAGTATAGTACTTCTACATCTCACAAGAGAACAATGTAATTGTTGCTCACCATGTTTTTTTCCTAAGAGGATACCGATATGCAGTGGTAAGTGGGAGGATAGTAAAACTCGATGAAAATTGGACTAATACTGTTCAAGGCACCGAGTCCTTAATGGAACACAAACAGTTCATCAAGGATGAAACAATACCAATAATCTTCAAATACACAAGAACCGTGTAGTTCGGAGAGAGTCAGAAAACAACCTGGGGTATGGGTTTCTGATCTCACCTCATAAAGTTGTCAATCTTTTGGGAAATACCAACTGACTAAGTATGAGGAAGTGATACAAGGTATCGACTCCCTATTATGAAAAATTTTCATAAGTCCGAAATGGATTCCATGTATATCAACCAAGTTTGGACACTAGTTGATGTACCGCAAGGCATTGTGCCTATTGGTACTGTATAAGTTTTCAAGCAAGACATACATGGATGGCAACATACCAACGGACTAAGCTAGGCTTGTAGCGGAAAGGTATCGTTATCAACATTGTGTTGATTACTATGAAACCTTTTATCTGTTGCCATGGTAAATCCATTTGGATAATACTTGCTGATGCTGCATGTTTCATTCATGAAATATGGTAGCTGAACGGGAAAATCGCTTTCCTTTAACGGAAACCTTTTGGAGGATGTTTAAAACATCCTGACGATTTTATCATACCAAAACTAGCAAACAAGGTTTGCAGGTTATTTGATCCATGGAGGGATTGAAGCAAGCATTGGGTTCTTGGAACTATCGCTTTGATGTAATCATAATAGTTTATGATTTAATTCAAAATGAAAATGATTCTTGTGAATATAAGAAGGTTAGTGTTAGCGCACTGACAGTGGCTGTCCTATAAATAATGATAATATATCATTTCTTGCAAATGATATTCCCATAATAACAATCAGTGAAAAATTGGCTTTCATGAAAATTCTTCGTAGAATTCTTAGGAGAAACAACCTTTATTCTAGGAATAAAGATCTACTGGGATAGATTTAAAGTTGTTGACACTCTCCGAGAACTCGTACATTGAAAAATGTACGTGACCTGGTGTCTCATACGCTTTGAGCATATAGATTCACAAAATAGGCCAATCCATGTGATAGTCACTGGATTGATGTAAAGAACATACTTAGTATCTTAGAGAACTAAGGATGTTGTCTTATACTATGGAGAAGGAAAACTTGAAGTGACTGGGATCACTGCTGCAAGTTTCCTAACTGATAAAAAATGACTATAAGTCGCAAACTGTACTATACAGTTTGAATAACGGTACAGTGAGCAGGAAATCTTCCATACAAGATACTGTTACCGAATAAACAACAAATGCGGGTTATTCCTGCAGTTGAGGCAGCAATAGAAGCTATCTGGGTCGATAACAAATCTATTAGATTAGATATAGTTCTGTTAGCAGCTGAGCTATGCGTCATCACAGGCTAAAGAATTAATTGTCTCATCAACGATCCAGATATATACTTTGACCATTCATCTGATTCATTCGGATCATACATCGTGGCAATGTGATGATCCTATAAATCACGTCAGATGATAATCATACAAATCCGCTGACGAAAGCCTTTCCTCAGCAGTTTGAGCGAACCGCACATAGTTCGGGTGTTAGACACTCGAGTGACTAGCTATAGGCCAAGTGGGAGATTGTTAGACAGTTATGACCCATAGCATCACTAATTGTACAGATCATGGTGTTGTTTTCATATTAACTATGTGAAAAAGGAGATTGCTCTCTTATCATTTGCGATTAGATCACCTAGATGTATAAATGATAGGAGGTCCATATGATTAGTTACTGGATTGAGATGATATGAGATAGTATCAGTCCATGAAGGATTAATCATTAAATATCCGTAGTTAGAGTATTATCGAGATTGGACATCGATAAATGCGTAAAAGACTAGTATTACACTTGTGCCTGTTAGTGAGATCATAACAGCATAGTTCTCATATATTTAGGTATTGGATACTCATGCAAGTGTAATAGGAGGTTGCGTTTTACCGATGGTACGGAAAACAGCTTCGCTCTGGATAGACCCCTTCAGAATTCCATTGGTAGTATGACTAAATGATTATGGAAGTCCGACATCAGGGTAGGTGTATTTGGTCTTAACTTGAGACTTGTACCGCTAATACTTACGACTATTAATATACTTTGGTTTTGGTCATCCAGGGCTTTAACCGGTTCTGTGTACGCCTCTGATGGGTATATTGAGAATTATAGTGTGTTGGGTGTGATGTCAAGACGGAAGTATCACTCCAGTAATAGTGGAGATGATGTCACGTAGGATACGGAACTGGTGTTCTTAAATGCTGCACCTATCGGGATATTATTACTAGGTCATGTATATCCGATTATAGAGACTAGTTAGCAGACATCTGATATGTGCTTCGTACGGGGCGGACAAAACTCCAGCCCCATGTCTAGCACGTGACATCCGATACTGGATCGACATACACGATACCACGTATACTACGCCTGATATAGATCACTTATTCCTGTAAGCATGTTTCTGGAGAATTGGGTAGGCATGGCGTTTTGCTAGAGGCCAATCTTGTCTTATAAATCGGTAAAACGTAGTACTAGGTACTTACGTGTTTGGATAGTCCGACAACTATATTTACTGCCAACATATCCGGGGATCTCATGGGTCGCTTTCCGAAGATTCAACGATGACGTATGACTCGCACTTTAATTAATCTGGGATTAATTAGATGAGAGAGAAAATTAATCTGGGATTAATTATAGAAATATTTTATCTAGGATAAAATATCATTTAAAGAGAGATAACGATTAATTTAGAATTAATCGGTAAATTATATATTCGATATATTAAACGAAATTGGATTTCGACGCGAAATTAAAATTAGATTTTAATTCAGGCGAACAAATTAATTTAGAATTAATTCGTTAGCGACGTGAATAGTAATTATGCTAGGCATGATTATTTAATTAAATTAAATTTAATTACGATGCAATGAAAAATTCGATAATTTGGAATTAGCGAATCCGAGCCCTGAATTATTTGCGAGCGCATTCGTATTTCGAATTCAAGTGCGGCACGTAAGTCAAATCAATCATCAAATCACATGTCACATCTTGCGTCACATCATTCGTCAATCAAGTGATAGATGTCTTTCACTTTGAGTGATTGACACTAGTCACTATTCATGAGTGATGTGACTTGATGTAAGTTGATGGAAGTGATTTGAAAGCTTTTTGAAAGCTTGAATGACAAATACCATTATTTTATGTTTTGGTATATCATTTAACCTGTTTTTGGAATTCAAATTAACAACACACTTCTTCTTTTTCTCTCTCTCATCTCACGCCCATTGTGGGCATATTTTCTTCTTGTTTTTCTCTCATGGCCGAAAGCATGGAGAAGGGAAAAGTTTGATTTTTATGGAAAAAATCAAGAGAGCTAGCACTCAAAGAGACATACGAAGGTGATAGGGAAACCCACCCAGGTGCATGGAACCACAACGCACAAAGCTTGGAGCTTTAAGGAGGGCCATGGCCGAATTTCTTGGAGGACAAAACAGTGTACTGTCGTGACCATGATGGAGGGAGAAAATAATTTTTGTTCCTCAATGCATCGCCTCTACCGATCGATGTAAGTATTCCGTGACTTTCTTGATTGTATTCACATGTGTTTTTATGCTTTTGATTCGATCCTTGGGACCGTAGAACTCCAACAGACGCGGACTCCCATAGACACATATACATACTACCAATAGGATCCCACGGGGTTTATCCAGAGCGAAGCTGTTTTCCATACCATCGGTAAAACACAACCTCCTATCGCACTTGTATAAGTATCCAATACTTAAATATATGAGAACTATGCCGTTATGCCCTCACAACGCGCACAAGTACAATACTAGTCTATTCCGCATTATCGATGTCCAATCTCGATAATACTACGACTAGGGATATTTAATGATTAAACCTTTATGGATTGATATTGTCTCGTATCATCTCAATCCGGAACTAATAATAAGGGCTTTTACCATTTATATATCAAAGTAAATAAATTACAAAACGGTAAAAGGTAATTTCATTACTACATAGTTAATTTTGTACAAAAACATAATGTCTTTTACAAACAGTGACGCTATGGGTCATAATTGTCCAACAATCTCCCACTTGGCCTATAGCCAGTCACTCAAGCATATAATACTTGAACTATGTAGATGTCGCTCAAACTTTTGCTGAGGAATAGCTTTCATAAGCGGATCTGCCATGTTGTCATCTGATGCGACCTTCTTGATCTTCACATCGCCACGATGTATGATCTCACGAATCAGATGGAAATGTCGAAGAACATGCTTGGATCATTGATGAGACCGTGGTTCCTTAGCCTGTGCTATAGCCCCGTTATTGTCACAATACAATGGAACGGGCTCAGCTGCTAACGGAACTACTCCTAATCTAATTAGGAATTTTCGGATCCAAACTGCCTCTTTTACTGCTTCAGCGAATCAGCAACAGTCTCTTGCTTGGAAGATTTCCATCTTACTACTCCGTTATTCAAACAAAATATGTACCCGAATTGCGACTTACAGTCGTCTTTGTCGGTTTGGAAACTTACATCGGTATACCCAGTTACCTCAAGTTCTCCATCTCCATATATTAAAAAAGCATCCTTAGTTCGTCTAAGAAACTGAAGGATATTCTTAACTGTCATCAAGTGACCTTCACCTGGATCGGCCTGATCGCGACTACACATGCTCAAAGCATATGAGACATCAGGTCCCACATATATCATGGCATACATGATCGATCCGACTACCGAGGCGAATGATATCCGACTCATGTTGTCTCTCTCATCTTGAGTTTTAGTACACATGTCCTTAGATACATAGACGCCATGTGACACTGGCAGCAGTCCCCTCTTAGATTGATCCATGTTGAATCTCTTCAACACTTTGTCAATGTACGTACTCTGGGAGAGTCCAGGCAACTTTCTAGATCTATCCCGGTAGTTCTTTATTCCCAGAATAAAAGCTTCTTCTCCCAGATCTTTCATGGAGAATTTCAATGAAAGCCAAGCTTTCACCGACGTTAACATGGGAATGTCATTGCCAATAAGCAATACATCGTCAACATAAAGGACAATAAAAGTCATTGCTCTCCCACTAACCTTCTTATATACACAAGGGTCATCTTCGTTTTGAATGAAATTATATTCTTTTATGATCTCATCAAAACATTGGTTCCAAGACCTCGATGCTTGCTTCAGTCCATAAATGGATCGATTTAACTTACAAACCTTGTTTGCAAGTCTAGGTACGATAAAACCATCAAACTGTTGCATATGAACATCCTCCAAAAGGTTTCTGTTAAGGAAAGCGATTTTAACGTTCATCTATCATATCTCGTAATCGAAATATGCAGCAATAGCGAGCATTATCCGAATGGATTTAATCATGGAAACGGGTGAGAAAGTTTCATCGTAATCGACACCATATCGTTGACGATACCCCTTCACTACAAGCCTAGCTTTGTACGTTTGTACGTTGCCATTCATGTCAGTCTTCTTCTTGAAGATCCATTTGCAACCAATAGGCTTTACGCCTTTTGGTGCATCAACCAGTGTCCAAACTTGGTTGGTGTACATGGAATCCATTTCGGACTTCATGGTTTCTTGCCATAAAGCGGAATCGATATCTTTTATCGCTTCCTCATACGTAGCCGGTTCGTTATCCTCAATAAGATTAATATCTACATGAGGTGAGATCAGAAACTCATACCTCTCAGGTTGTTTCCTGACTCTCTCCGACCTACGTGGTCCTTGAAAAATAGAAGATTTTGGTACAGTCTCATCCCGGATGGACTGTTCTTGTTCCGTTAAGGATTCTATGCCAGGAATAGTATCACTCCAATTTTCATCGAGTTCTACTTTCCTCCCACTAACTACTGCATTGAGAAATTCCTTCTCAAGGAAAATCGCATGTAGAGCAACTAATACTTTGTTCTCTCGTGGGTGATAGAAGTAATATCCTTTGGTTTCCCTAGGATATCCTAAGAATAGGCATTTATTCGATTTGAGTTCAAGTTTGGTACCTTCCAAACGTTTGACGTATGCCCAGCAACCCCAAATCTTTAGGAATGAGAAACCTGGTTTCTTCCCGTCAATATTTCATACGGAGTCTGTTGAACAGATTTTGACGGAACCTTATTCAAAATAAGAATTGCACTGTTTAATGCATATCCCCATAAGGAAATAGGTAGCTCAGTGCGACTCATCATAGACCTTACCATGTCCAACAAAGTTCGGTTTCTCCGTTCGGATACACCGTTTAATTGCGGTGTTCCAGGAGGAGTCCACTGTGAAAGAATACCATATTCTTTCAAGTAATCTAGAAACTCATTGCTTAAGTATTCGCCACCACTGTCCGACCGTAATGTCTTTATACTCTTGCAGGTCTATTTTTCTACTTCGTGTCGAAACTCTTTGAATTTCTCAAAGGTTTCCGACTTGTGTCTCATAAGATACACATAACCATAACGCGATGCATCATCCGTAAAGGTTACGAAGTATTCATATCCACCTCTAACCTGAGTAAACATGGGCCCACATACGTTACTATGAACGAGGGCTAATAGTTCGTGGCGCGTTCACCTTTATCGCTAAAAGGAGATTCAGGCATTTTGCCTAATAAGCAAGATTCGCACACGTCATATGGATTTTGATCAAATCTGTCCAAGTACCCACTCTTCGAAAGTGTGGATATGCGAGTGTTGTTTATGTGTCCTAGACGACTGTGCCACATATAAGTTTCATCTTTATTACTCATTTTAAGCCTTTTGTTTGTTATATTATATGTTTGAGATTAAGTTATATTCAAAATATAAAGACCATTATTTGTGATAGCAGTGCAAATTTCTATATCATTTTTATAAATAAAACACCCGGTGTTTTCTAAATACAAAAGTGTACCCACATTGGGTTAACATAGATACATAAAAAATATTCCTAGTCAAACTATGTACATAATAACAGTCTGTAAGTTCTAGTACATGCCCCGAGGGAAATTCCAAAACAAAAGTGTCAATGGCCAAAACGGCTACTGGTGCCTCATTTCCGATGCGTAGATCAATCTCCCATAAGGCCAGTCTCCTGCTAATCCGCAGATCCTGCACATCAGTATATATATGAGTACCACAACCAGAATCAAAAATCCAATTTTTAAAACTAGAAGTAGTCATGTTTATTTCAATAACAAACATACATGTAGCCGGTGCCTTGCCTGATTTAATCTCCTACTGGAACGCCTTGTACTCGCGGTAGTCACGCTTTCAGTGACCCCGCTTGCCGCACTGAAGGCATACATCCTGAGATTTGTCCTTAGGCTTCCCATAAGCCTTTGACGATTTGGCTTTCCATTTCTCTTCTACTTCTTCTTCTTCACACCTCTAGTCGCCTTGGGCCCAGTCCTCGGTGTCTGAGATGTCGAAGCAAAGTGCGCCTCGCGCTTATTACCCTTGAGAAACTCATTCTCAGCTTCCTTGAGAATTGCAACAACTCTCCAATAGTATCATCTTGGTTCATCAAGTTATAGTTTATGATGAACCCTCTCCAAGTGTCGGGGAGAGACTGTAAGATCAAATCTATAGTCGTCTCAGCCTCTAAGACTATCCCCATCTGAGTAAGCTCTGTAGGGAACGCTTTCCCTCGCACAGCGGAAGCGGTAAGGCTCACGGACCGAACTTGAAAAATTTTTCTGCTCTCCATTTGCTTTGGTCGAACCACACCAGTGAGTTTGCTGATGTTTTGCTTCTTTTTTGGACAAGATATCAGCCCCGAAACAGTCCACGAATAGCCCCTTGAACTGCTGTGAATTAGTGGACTGTATTTGCGTGTGTACTATTGTGTAATTTCAGATCTAATTTTTCAATTAAAATCAATCCTAACACAGCCCTAAAATTCCCTAAAAGTGTTTCCTAAGAACCCGAATAAAATTGTAACATCCCGCCTAGGCCAGGATGTTATCGGGAGGAGACAGGAAAACCCATCTCCATAAGCCTCTGATTTTGACGAAATCTCGGCATGATGTATTCGTAACATCATGCAACCTCGCATGTAGCCAGCATCCAAATACAACAAAACACAACAATCTCAGCCTCAGGCCGGTAACTCGACATCAATGCATTCATCTACAAGGCCTCAGGCCTGAACTCAATAAACAAAATGCAAATACTTGGCCTTCGGCCAAAACACAAAATAAACTATGCTATTACATGATTTATATATATTAAATACAAATACAAATATAAAGACAATGGCCGTGAGGACCCATAACTCGACCAGGACTCAATACTCTCTCGACTACAAATTGGGGCGATCCACTGTCTTCAAAGTCTTCACCAAACTTCTGCTACTGGCCTGCAAAACTAGCAAACTGTGGTGGTGTGAGTCATAATGACTCAGTAAGTAAATCATGCAGACATTAACAAATCTAAATTAACTTTATAATTTTTTTATCTGTCTATTCACGCATTACTTGCTATTAATATTTTCATCTGAATAACAGTAAATACTTTAACTTTTATTAATAATGTCCGTATTAATCCTTCATATCAAATACGTCAAGTTCTACTTTGCATACCAACAGGTTAAGATCTATTCCACTTCCGCTGCGCTACTCTGTTTCTTCTCTTTACATTTTTTATGTATACTCTGAGCTAAATCTAGATTTCACATTTATAACAGCTTTCTTTCTTTACAGTCTTGAAATATCATCAAATCGGACTGTCAAAATCTTACTTCTGTTAATTACCTGATCCACTACTACAAATCATGACTACATGTATATTTACCATTTCCTTATGAACTAACATTAATTAGATATGCTCTTTTAAGAAAAAACAACCACTCACATTCATATTTAATATATATACCTTAAAATAAGATCATGCTATCCTGCATTAGCATTTTACAAGAATGTTACTTCTATATAAACATGCCACACATCAAAATCAACCATACATATCTTTTGATGCAATCATGTCATGCCTTTATGAACTGTTACTTATAATGTTTTCTGAAGAACTCACATGCGAAGAATACTAATGCTATAATGCATTCACTCAAATATATGCGTCTCAAATGACTTACTAAAATGTATGATTTATATGCAGAATTTGCAAATCATTCTTTACTTCAACCTGCCATGCCTTTTAGAACATATGTCATAAATTAATTTATGTAGAACACTGGGTTGAAAATATTACTCGGAAACCGATTTTTGTAATAAAATTCTGAATTTCTTATAAAACCGATGCTTCTGAAAAACTTTCTTTTCTAAAGAGTTCTTTCCGAAAGCTATAACTAAAGACTGAAAACTACACTTGAAAACTGAGATATGTTTCTAAATAAAACTGAAAACTGTGTTTAAAACTATAATCTATATTTGAACTGAAAACTGTATCTCTGAAAACATTTTTCTGGAAACTGATTTTTCAAAACTTCTTCCTGAAAACTGATCTCTGAGTATCTGTAGAAAAAATGATGCATGGAGGCGTTACGTCTCGCCGTCCCCCCATACGCCCTAGAGTCAGATATGCAAACCCATGAAATTGGGGCGTTACGTCTCGCCGTCCCCAAAGCATGCCATACCTGCCCTAATCTGGAACGGGGGTGCGGATCTATGCTACCACCCAAGTTCAATCTGAGATCTAGGGGTATTTCGTCTCACCGTCCCCCTAGTCCATCTGGAGGATCTGAGAGCGTCCCATCAGTCCTCAACATGTGCACATGGTTCTGAAATCTGTCAATTCCCACAATGTACAACTAGGATGGGTCAAATCCCAAATCCCGCATCCAAAGTATCCGTCAATTCCGAACTGTATCTCAAGTTACATACTGGGGTGAGTTCTTACCTCATGCCCCGAAAATCGGAAAACTCTTACTTAATAAAATCTCGAAACTGTAAGAAAACATATTTCTGTAACACAGTTCTTCAAAAGCTTTCGAAAACATTCACTTAAAACACTTTGAATTCTAAAAACATTCTTAACTTTTAATCGACTGTTGAAAATCTCAGCATAATATATATATATATATATGTGCATATGCATTCTCATGTTTCTTTCTATACCAACCATGCTTTCTTATAATGTCACACATGTACATGTAAATGCTCATACACTTTTACTAATTAAACATGAATTTAATATCATAATTTTCAAAGTTATGCGTACACACGTCATCAAAACTGTTCTAATACCATAAGCATCACATATAAACAAACATCAATTTCTCAGTTAATAAACTCATTTACAAACAAACATCATTGCATATCTATTCTATGTTCATTTAAACATTTATCAACATACTGCTACGCAAAACACATACTTGCCATACATAAACTTACTTACATCCTCCGGCAATATATATATATATATATACACACACACACAACATCTTATATACATACTTAAATACTTGTGTTACTAGATACATACATGTATATATATTCTTTCTTGTGTGAAATCTACACTTGCACTCATACACGCCTAAACACATCAACTCACATACTTACAAATTTATACTTATCCCTTTAAACTATCGCTTCTAAGCTATTACATACATTACATACATACTATGTTACTTGTGTAATCACACACTCATTATGGTTATATCTATTACATAAACATTCTAGCTATTTCCAACATTCTTGATTTTACACACAACCTAGTTGATCCGTAGTATGTCTATCATTGATAACTCTAATCCCATTCCATAGGGTGTAGTTTCTACATCCCCCATACCTAAGTCTTATTAAGTTATATTCATGAATAAAGCATTATTCAAATATTCATTCTTTATATTTATATATATTGATCTGTACTTACATATGTATCTCTTTACTTCAGTATGCTATTGTCTATCTTTAACTTATATCTCCACTTATAATTGTTTACTCTTATCTATATTTCTGTACCAATTCATTAGCTTTTTTCTTCTACGATCATCTTTATATATATATACTAGTTTCATACATATGATTATATCTAATCTTTATTATAGTATTACTTTCGTACAACGATAACTTCTGAAGTAATCAAAGCATGAGTTACTTATC
The DNA here is from genome assembly GCA_019454045.1 of Zanthoxylum bungeanum. Lineage (NCBI taxonomy): Eukaryota > Viridiplantae > Streptophyta > Magnoliopsida > Sapindales > Rutaceae > Zanthoxylum > Zanthoxylum bungeanum. The sequence continues at coordinate 104,394 of SKCR01028363.1, forward strand.
TGGCTAAACGAATGCCCGCGATCCGGGTCCAATCTGCCAAAATAAATCACACAACATACGTCAGAACCGCTATTTACGGAACTAATAACTTATCCACACTAAACTACGGACTTTCCCTGGAACACCCGAATCGACTCTGATACTACAATCTAAACTTTATTACTCTAATACATGCTCACTTGCTATTCTGAAATAACTAGATACCTCAGATTTTTATTTTACGCGTTTGCGGTAAAACTTGCGGAAAAGTTTCCACAAACGCTACGGAAGGTTCTCGAACCCTCCGAACTACCCCGGAATCGTTCAAATACCCTCGTAATACTATATTTACATCATAACTATGATTACGATCATCTACACTCAGTTGCACGAGAAACTCCATTTTACTGGAATCTCGCTAATTCTACCGGATCGATCATATCTCATCCAATTCACCCCGGATTCAACCACATTTATCTTTTTAACATATAAAAACATGTCCAATTCATTTTATGCAAATTCGTTACACTACGAAACATCCGAATACAAATCGATACACTTTGAAATATGAAATTTTGAATGGAAAGTCGTACCGAAATTCCGAGGCCATATTCGGACTCCAACGGCCATACGAACGTGCTGGTGTGATCGAAATTCCGATCGGAGTTACCGTTCGACGTGGGTTTATTGTTCACTGAACCTTCTTCTCTCGATTCGCGAGCCACCGGTCGTTGTTCGGTGAAACCAACCCCGCACACTCGTAGTATTCCTCGAGGGCTTCGATTCAAGCCGCGCACATCTTCTCCAATTTTCACCATTCACCGGCAATCTCTGGTCGCCGCCGGCCACCCAAAGACGCAGGGTGGCCGGGCGCTCCTTTCCTGACCGTCGCGCCGGTCGGTGGTGGCGGGAAGTGGCCGGTGTAATAAGGGGCGAGTTTGGGGGGAGGCGGTCGGGTGAGTGAAGGATTTGGGTTTATGCCATTTTCGCAATTCCTCAAAACTTCAAGGCTTTATATAATGAATTGAAAAATATCAATTTAGTCCCTACGAAAATTATAATCCAGCCCCTATTCTAGAACCTTTTGGAATATTGCAATTTCGGAGCCCTTCTGATGCGATTCTCGAAAGGTGTTCAACACGAAAGTTGTTCGTCTCGGTAAAAAGAGTCCAATGGTCCAAAATTCAGCTCGATCGAAGTTCGTTTGCTCTGTTCGCGACCAAAACCACAAACTTTACGCGTTTTACGAAAATCGCGTAACCGATTTTTGATCCCATGCATTTTCCAACGCGATGAAAATTCATAATCTGTTATTCCAACCCATATAACATCACTTAAACTCTTATTCTTCATCATCATCATGCTCCGAGAATAAAACATCCGTCTGGGAATCTCCTGGAACGGTTCTGAAAATCTGGGATGTTACATTCATCCCTCCTTATTAAAATTTCGTACTCGAAATTTCTCCGTCCTTACAACTACTGAATCCAAACCGGTCTCATGCGTGGAAACTATCTTACTCTAACTCCACTGATATCACTTCTCTGTCTCAACTATTAACTAATCTCTATCTATAAGCTAAGATCCTTAACGGCTTATCCACGGCTTTAAACTAACTATACTGGTCTAATTCTCATCTCTAGCTATACTGATGGCTCTTATCTTTGATTGTAATGCTCTGGTTCTAATCTCGAGTTCTCTTGCCTTACCAGGGCCTATATTTGTATTATCTTATCCTTGCTGATTCTCTGCTTCAAAAGGCCGCAAAGTACTAACTTAATCCAATATCTTCCTACACAAAGGTAGCTAATCTATTCATAACAAATGAGTCGCCCATGGACTCAAATTCAAGCAAGCAAAACAATGAACAATGCAATCATATCACATCAAATAAGTACATAAAATACATACAAAGACCTACGTAGTCTTTACCAAACTGAAGACAATCTCCGACAACTGGATCCCCAAAATTACAGTCACTGACTTCTAGACTATACTACTGACTCTGACTCTTAAACCATGCTTTGACACCAACTTTGTAACATCCCGCCTAGGCTAGGATGCTACCGCCAGGAGACAAGAAAACCCATCTCCATAAGCCTCTAATTCTGACGAAATTTCGGCATGATGTATTCGTAACATCATGCAACCTGGCCTGTAGCAAGCATCCAAATACAACAAAACACAACAATCTCAGCCTCAGGCCGGTAACTCAACATCAATGCATTCATCTACAAGGCCTCAGCCCTGAACTCAATAAACAAAATGCAAATACTTGGCCTCCGGCCAAAACTCAAAATAAACTATGCTATTACATGATTTATACATATTAAATACAAATGCAAATATAAAGACAAGGGCCGTGAGGACCCATAACTCGACCCAGGACTCAATACTCTCTCGACTACAAATTGGGGCGATCCACTGTCTTCAAAGTCTTCACCAATTTTCTGCTACTGACCTGCAAAACTAGCAAACTGTGGTGGTGTAAGTCATAATGACTCAGTAAGTAAATCATGCAGACATTAACAAATCTAAATTAACTTTATAAGTTTTTTATCTGTCTATTCCCGCATTACTTGCTATTAATCTTTTCATCCGAATAACACTAAATACTTTAACTTCTATTAATAATGTCCTTATTAATCTTTCATATCAAATACGTCAAGTTCTACTTTGCATACCAACAGGTTAAGATCTATTCCACTTCCGTTGCGCTATTCTGTTTCTTCTCTTTACGTTTTCTGTATACTCTGAGCTAAATCTAGATTTCACATTTATAACAGCTTTCTTTCTTTACAGTCTTGAAATATCATCAAATCAGACTGTCAAAATCTTACTTCTGTTAATTACCTGATCCACTACTACAAATCATGACTACATGTATATTTACCATTTCCTTATGAACTAACATTAATTCGAGATGCTCTTTTAAGTAAACATACCACTCACAATCATCATTAATATAGATACACTTAAAATAAGATCATGTTATCCTGCATTAGCATTTTACAAGAATGTTACTTCTATATAAACATGACACACATCAAAATCAACCATACATATCTTTTGATGCAATCATGTCATGCCTTTATGAACTGTTACTTATAATGTTTTCTGAAGAACTCACATGCGAAGAATACTAATGCTATAATGCATTCACATCAAATATATGCATCTCAATGACTCACTAGAATGTATGATTATAGAATGCAGAATTTGCAAATCATTCCTTACTTCAACCTGCCATGCCTTTTAGAACATATGTCATAAATTCATTTATGCAGAACACTGGGTTGAAAACGTAACTCGGAAACCGATTTCTGTATTAAAATTCTGAATTTCTTATAAAACCGATGCTTCTGAAAAACTTTCTTTTCTAAAGAGTTCTTTCCGAAAGCTATAACTAAAGACTGAAAACTACACTTGAAAACTGAGATCTGTTTCTAAAGAAAATTGAAATTGTGTTTAAAACTATAATCTGTATTTGAACTGAAAACTGTATCTCTGAAAACTGTTTCCTGGAAACTTGATATTTCAAAACTTCTTCCTGAAAACTGATCTTTGAGTATCTGTAGAAAAACTTATGCATGGAGGCGTTACGTCTCGCCGTCCCCCCATACGTCCTAGAGTCAGATATGCAAACCCATGACATTGGGGCATTACGTCTCGCCGTCCCCAAAGCATGCCATACCTGCCCTGAATCTGGAACTAGGGGTACAGATCTATGCTAAACCCAAGTTCAATCTGGGATCTAGGGGCGTTACATCTCGCTGTCCCCCTAGTCCATCTGGAGGATCTGAGAGCGTCCCATCAATCCTCAACATGTGCACATGTTTCTGAAATCCGTCAATTCCAACAATGTACAACTGGGATGGGTCAAATCCCAAATCTCGCATCCAAAGTATCCGTCAATTCCGAACTGTATCTCAAGTTACATACTGGGGTGAGTTCTTACCTCATGCCCTGAAAATCAGAAAACTCTTACTTAATAAAATCTCGAAACTGTAAGAAAACATATTTCTGTAACACAGTCTTCAAAAGCATTCGAAAACATTCACTTAAAACACTTTGAATTCTAAAAACATTCTTAACTTTTAATCGACTGTTGAAAATCTCAGCATAATATATTTATATATATATGTGCATATGCATTCTCATGTTTCTTTCTATACCAACCATGCTTTCTTATAATGTCACACATGTACATGTAAATGCTCATACACTTTTACTAATTAAACATGAATTTAATATCATAATTTTCAAAGTTATGCGTACACACGTCATCAAAACTGTTCTAATACCATAAGCATCACATAAAACAAACATCAATTTCTCAGTTAATAAACTCATTTACATACATTCATTTGCATATCTATTCTATGTTCATTTAAACATTTATCAACATAATGCTACGCAAAACACATACTTACCAAGAATAAACTTACTTACATCCTCCGGCAATATATATATATATATATAATATATACACACACATCTTATATAAATACTTAAATACTTATGTTACTAGATACATACATGTATATATATTCATTCTTGTGTGAAATTCTACACTTGCACTCATACATGCCTAAACACATCAACTCACATACTTTCTAATTTATACTTATCCCTTTATAATATCGCTTCTAAGCTATTACATCCATTACATACATAATATGTTACTTGTGTAATCACACACTCATTATGGTTATATCTATTACATAAACATTCTAGCTATTTCCAACATTCTTGATTTTACACACAACCTAGTTGATTCGTAGTATGTCTATCATTGATAACTCTAATCCCATTCCATAGGGTGTAGTTTCTACATCCCCCATACCTAAGTCTTATTAAGTTATATTCATGAATAAAGCATTATTCAAATGTTCATTCTATATATAATATATAATATATATATATATATATATATATATATATATATAATATATATATATATATATATATTATTGATCTGTACTTACATATGTATCTCTTTACTTCAGTATGCTACTGTCTATCTTTAACTTATATCTCCACTTATAATTGTTTGCTCTTATTTATATTTGTGTACCAATTCATTAGCTTCTTTCTTCTACGATCATCTTTATATATATATACTAGTTTCATACATATGATTATATATAATCTTTATTATAGTACTACTTTCGTACAATGATAACTTCTTAAGTAATCAAACCATGAGTTACATACCTGGCTAAACGAATGCCCGCGATCCGGGTCCAATCTGCCAAAATAAATCACAACATACGTCAGAACCGCTATTTACGGAACTCACAACTTATCCACACTAAACTACGGACTTTCCCTGGAACACCCGAATCGACTCTGATACTGCAATCTAAACTTTATTACTCTAATACATGCTCACTTGCTATTCTGAAATAACTAGATACCTCAGATTTTCATTTTACACGTTTACGGTAAAATATACGGAAAAGTTTCCGCAAACGCTACGGAAGGGTCTCGAACCCTCCGAACTATCCCGTAATCGCTCAAATACCCTCGCAATACTATATTTACATCATAACTATGATTACGATCATCTACACTCAGTCGCGCGAGAAACTCCATTTTACCGGAATCTCGCTAATTCTACCGGATCGATCATATCTCATCTGATTCACCCCGGATTCTACCATATTTATCATTTTAACATATAAAAACATGTCCAATTCATTTTATGCAAATTCGTTACACTACGAAACTACCGGAAACATCCGAATACAAATCGATACACTTTGAAATATGAAATTATGAACGGAAAGTCGTACCGAAATTCCGTGGCCGTATTCAGACTCCCAACGGCCATACGAATGGGCTGGTACGATCGAAATTCCAATCGGAGTTACCGTTCGACATGGGTTTACTGTTCATCGAACCTTTTTCTCTCGATTCGCGAGCCACCTGCCGTTGTTGGGCGAAACCAACCCCGCACATCGTAGTACTCCTCGAGGGCTTTGATTTGGTCGGTGGCTCTGGTCATGGTTGGAAGCGACGAGCCGAGATCGGATGATTCAAGCCGCTCGCCGCATCTTCTCCAATTTTCGCCGTTCGCCGGCGATCTCTGGTCGCCGCCGGCCACCCAAAGATGTAGGGTGGCCGGGCGCTCCTTTCCCGACCGTCGCGCCGGTTGGTGGTGGCCGGGAAGTGGCCAGCGCTACAAGGGGCGAGTTTGGGGGGAGGGGGTCGGGTGAGTGAAGGATTTGGGTTTATGCCATTTTCGCAATTCCTCAAAATTTCAAGGCTTTATATAATGAACTGAAAAATATTAATTTAGTCCCTGTGAAAATTACAATCCAGCCCCTATTCTAAAACCTTTTGGAATATTACAATTTCGGAGCCCTTCTGATGCGATTCTCGAAAAGGGTTCAACACGAAAGTTGTTCGTCTCGGTAAATCGAGTCTAATGGTCCAAAATTCAGCTTGATCGAAGTTCGTTTGCTCTATTCACGACCAAAACCACAAACTTTACACGTTTTATTACGAAAATCGCGTAACCGACTTTTGATCCCATGCATTTTCCAGCACGACGAAAATTCATAATCTGTTATTCCAACCCATATAACATCACTGAAACTCTTGTTCTTCATCATCATTATGCTCCGAGAATAAAACATCCGTCCGGGAATCTCCTGCAATGGTTCTGAAAATCCGGGATGTTACAAAAATCAAACAAAACTGAGACACAGGGAACCCTTATTTGCGCGTACAGCAGTGGGGTTTTATTGCCCACTGCCGTGACTGACAGAAGGAGAGGAGAAGGGTTTTTCAACTTCACAAGGTCTTCCAAACTATGTCTTGAAACCTACGGAGGGTAGTGTGGGCTACACTCAAAATCAATCTCTAAACGGTTTAGAGATTAATATCACACACCGAATTAATTTCACGTTCTTCAATTCACTTTCTTAACTTTTGAGAACTTGAAGAAAAGATGGAGGCTGGGGTTTTCTAATCTCTAGATCTGAAAAATTAAATCATAATATTTCTTTTATACTTTAGGTAATTTGTTTCATAAAACAAATCAACCATTAGTCTCTCATCCTTACAAAATTCGGCCAGGGTAGGAATTCTAGTTTGATTTTGCTTCCAAAATAAACAAATCATATCCCTTACCATATAGGGAATTTCGTCCATGGCTAAGGTGATTAGGATTTGATTTTGTTTCTTAAACAAACAAATCCTATTCCTTACCAATGAAGGAATTCGGCCAAGGTAGGGTGATTGGGTTTGATTTTGTTTCTCAAACAAACAAATCATAATCCTTATCCAATAAGGAATCCTACCATGGTGATGATTCTTGTTTCCAAAATAATTCTTAGCCTTATTAAATTATATCATATATAATTTAATGTTCTAATTTAATAATTATCATATAATTATTAATACCTTATATTAACTTTTAATATAAAGTCTCAAGTGTGATGTAATTAATATTGTTAATCATATTAATAATATTTATTCTTTGTGAGTATATAATTGGACCGTCCAATTATATTAGCTCCGCTAAAGTATATCGAGCTAGCACGGGGACCAAGTGGAGCTACGGTTCCGAGCTCCAATAATATCGAAATATTAATTAAGCTCTTAATTAATATTCCAAATAATTAACTTCGAATTATTCCACTAAAAATCTGAAGTTGCACTCTCATTGCCGTAGATGAAATATTAAGCTGAACCAAGTCGGTGTCCACCGATATAGTTATTGCATACGAATTGATCCTTCACACTATCTCGTAATTAGAGCCGAGTCAAAATATCTGTATACCCCTCTAAGTATTTTTACCTTAAGTACCATTGATTCTCTAATGAATGATTTATTCATAACTATTATAAAATTAATCTGTCTATTCGTAATAGAAAGACTTGAGCGCTCAAATCGTTCAAGTACCGAATCAACTCTTAAGAGAGATACTCATCTACTTCTCGTAAGAAGGAGTGACTTCCATGTCTATGTAAGACATTCCCAGCTACATGACAAACTGTGCCTCCAAAGCACGTAGTTATTGGTTGGGATTGTTACACCAACCTCACCTTTGTAAATCAAAGGACACAACCCGCCATGCTGGAGTTCGTAGTACACTCAGGATTAAGATCAATCCATATATGACCATCAAGTAGATCGAAATGACTTTCTTTATTTAACGGATATTATAAGAATGTCATTTCTTTCTGGGTCTAGTCCTATATGATCACATCATATAAGGTGCCTCCATTCTCATCTCTCTACATGTACGATCCGGATTAAGATCACCATCCAAATAGAATGGACCTGCAGCTATAGATAAAACACAAACAAAGTACCTGGTCTGTTTGCTCTTTATGGACTATTTAAGATTACTAACTTCAGACTTAAATCCTCTAGTGCATGACACTCATACACCAAGTCTGAAGGTACATAAGTAATCTATGGCATTTATGAAGATATATAATATGCGAAATTAAACAAAGAATTTGATAAATGAATAATGCATCCTTTTATTTCTAAACACATGAAACCGTTTACATCACATGTAGCTCTAGGGCATACATCCCTACAATCTCCCACTTGCACTAGAGCAAATGGGACATGTCATGTATTCCTAGACCATCTAGGTGACCCTCAAACACTTTAGCCGGCAAGGTCTTTGCAAACAGATCAGCAAGGTTCTCTGCAAATGTAATCTTTGTGACGCTAACGTCCCTTCTCTGCACTATCTCTGTGATGAGTGATATTTCCTTTCTATATGCTTTCCCCTCTTGTGGCTTCTTGGTTCTTTGGAGTTTTCCACTGCTCCACTATTGTCGCAATAGAGGGTGAGTGGTTTATCCATGTCCGGAACAACTTCCAGATCTCCCAAGAATTTACGGAGCCAAACTGTTTCTTTAGCTGTTTCACAAGCTGCTACATATTCAGCCTCCATGGTGGAGTCGGCAATGCAAGATTGCTTTATGCTCCGCCATACAATAGCCCCACCACTTAGGGTGAACACTGATCCAGATATTGATTTCCTGGAATCAACATCTGTCTGAAAATTAGAGTCTGTATATCCTCTTAGGATCATATCCTCACTGGAATATACTAGCATATAATCTCTCATTCTCTAAGATATTTGAGAATGTGTTTCACAGCCACCCAGTGATCCAATCCCGGATTTGAGTAAAACCTACTGACTACTCCTACTGTAAACCAGATGTCCGGTCTCGTGCATAACATGGCATACATGAGACTACCAACTGCTGAGGCATATGGGATATGTCTCATTTCCTCAATGCCCTGAGGTGTCTTAGGAGACTGTTCCTTCGACAAATGAATTCCATGCCGATAAGGCAGATTGCCTTTCTTGGAATTCTATATTTTGAATCGCACAAGGATCTTGTCGATGTAGGATGCCTGACACATAGCTAACAATCGTTTCTTGCGATCTCAAAGTATCTGGATCCCAAGAACATAACTCGCCTCTCCCAAATCTTTCATTTGGAATTGCTCAGCTAGCCAGGTTTTTACGTCTGATAATATCCTTACAACATTCCAAATGAGTAAGATGTCATCAACGTATAAGACAAGAAAAACCACCTTCCCGTCAATGACGCTCTTGTATACACAAGGCTCATCAACATTCTACTAAAAATTATAGGACTTGATCGTTGTATCAAATCTTATCTTCCAATATCGAGATGTCTGCTTGAGTCCATAAATGGACCTTTACAGTTTGCAAACTTTTTACTCTTGACCTTGGGCGATGAACCCTTTTGGTTTTATCATATAGATACTTTCATCAAGATTGCCATTCAAGAATGCAGTCTTGACATCCATTTGCCAAATTTCATAGTCATAATATGCGTCTATGGATAGAAGAGTGCGGGTGGATTTTAGCATAGCTACTGGCGAGAAAGTTTCCTCATAGTCAACTCCCTCTTTCTGGGTATAACCCTTGGCCACTATTCTAGCTTTGAAGGTCTGTACCTTCCCATCTGATCCCCTCTTCCTCTTGTAGATCCACTTGCAACCTATGGGTTTCACCCCATCAGGTTGGTCTACAAGTTCCCAGACTGAGTTGGAGTACATGGACTCCATCTCTAGGTTCATGGCTTTGAGTCATTCTTCTTTGTCAGGATCATCCATTGCACTACTGTAGGTCATTGGATCATCTATACCATCGCTGGAGGTGACAACTTGTGCCTCTCCAACCCCAAGGTAGCAATCAGGTTGTCATACAACCCTCCCACTACGTCTAGGTGGTAGATCATTCTGACTGGGAAGTATCTGACTATCAGATGTCGACGGTGCCATGTATTTGTCAACTTTTGTAGACGATGGCGTGCTGGTCGAACCAGTAAGTAACTCCTCGAGTAACATTTTACTACGAGGTTTGAACTCCCTCATATAGTCCTCCTCTAGAAACGTAGCATTTGTCGATACAAATACTTTGTTATTATCAGGACTGTAGAAGAATCCACCCCTAGTTTCCTTCGGATAGCCTACAAATAGGCACACTTGAGAACGTGGTTCCAACTTTGTAGTCTTATTCTTCAGCACATGTGCTGGACACCCCCATATGCGGATATGTCATAAACTAGCTTTACGACCATTCCGCAACTCTAAGGGAGTCTTAGGAGCAGACTTGGATGGAAATATATTAAGGATATACATTGCGGTTTGCAGTGCATATCCCCAGAATGAACTAGGTAGAGAGCTATAACTAAACATAGATCTCATCATGTCTAGTAGGGTTCGATTTCTCCTTTCTGCAACACCATTTTACTGTGATGTTCCAGGTGCTGTGAGTTGGGATACTATCCCATGCTCAACTAAGAATTCCTCGAAGTCTCTGTCGACGTATTCCCCTCTACGATCTGATCGTAGAGTTTTGATTGTCTTACATAATTGGTTCTCAACCTCAGAACGATACTTCTTGAACTTTCCAAAGGTATCTGATTTGTGATGCATTAGGTAGACATACCCATATCTTGAATAATCGTCAATGAATGTGACGAAATATTCATAACCACCTAGGGCTTTTTCATTCATCGGTCCGTAAACGTCCGAATGTATCAGCTCTAGTGGATGACTGGCTCTTATATCTTTTCCAGTAAAAGGTCTCTTGGTCATTTTTCCTTCTAAATAGGATTCACAAACTTGTAAAGTCCCGAGCTTTAACTGGTTTAAAGCCCGTTCTTTATCAATCTATTTATCCGGTCAAGGTTGATATGACCAAGTCTAAGATGCCATAGATATGTGTCATCGCGAGAAATCTTTTGCCATTTCGTTTTTGATTTTTCAACCTTAAACATTTCAGTATTAAGCAGTGACTTATGCGTTAACGGTCTTAACACATTCAAGTTATTTTCTGAGTTTCCTGTGCATATAGTCAATCCATTTCTACCAATAATAACTAAATTGCTATTAAAAGAAATAGAATAACCATCATCCATCAGTCTAGAAACAGAAATCAGATTCCTGCGGAAACTAGGAATGAATAACACATTATTCAAATTTAAATAACTATTATTAATAAAATTTAAACTGGAAACTCCCACTGCTCTTGCTGAAACGACATCCCATGTCCCGACCCTCATGGCGTAATCACCTTCAGTAATGTCCCTCCATGAATCAAGTAGCTGTAAAGAATAACAAACATGGTTAGTGGCCCCGGAATCAATAATCCAAGCTGATTTATCATCCTCCACTAATAGAGATTCAATAATGAGTAAATCATATTTACCTATTTCCTTTTTCTCCTTCAGCTCAGCAAGGTATTTATGATAGTTCCTTTTCCAGTGCCCATTCTTGTCGCAATGGAAACATTTTCCTTTGGGCTTGGTATCCTTGAGCTTTTCTTGTTCTTCTTTTTTCGTGGGCTTACCCTTAGCCTTTCCAGTGCCTTTCTTCTTCTTCTTTGCAGATTTAGAAGATTCGGCAACATTTGCCTCTGCACTGGACTTATGAGGATCCACCAGCATTGATTCGTAATGGGTTAGCTCATTAAGCAGTTGGGTCAAAGTAAAAGACAACTTGTTCATTATATAGTTTCTTTTAAACAACGGGAAACTCTTCGGAAGAGTTTCCATAATCATGGTCACCTAGCTACGCTCGTCAATACGAGCTCCATGGGTTTCAGCAGTATTGAGATAAGTCATCATCCTTAAGACAAGCTCTCAGACTGATGTCCCATCCTTCATCCTAGCAATCATCGCTGAGACCATGGCCTCATGGCGTTGACCCTCCGAAGGCTGCCCAAACATGCCCTGCAATGACTCCATCATTTGTGATGCTAGAGCCACAGGTTCATGCATTGCAGCAAGAACCTCAGACATCCCTACTAGTAAGTAGCAGAGGGCTTTCTCATTTGCTACGACCCATTTCTGATAGGTATCGCGCACAGCTTGGCCAGCATTTCTGGCCGGCTTGGGAGGACGTTCCTCCGTCAGGAAAAATTTTAGGTCTTCACAGACCAGGATAGCGTTCTCCGATCAACTTATCATTTGAGAGAATGGAAATAATTGGAGAAACCATGGCTGAAAATAAACATGCATTTAACATTCATTCATCGCATATTAAAATCCTCAAAGAATTTTGGCATATAATTAAACATGATGCATGAACCATGAATAATGAATTAGAAACCTAAGAGAATTACTATGCCACGGAGATCTATCATCCCACAAGTAAGTGCCACCGTAGGGTAGGTCAAGTACTCGCATGATAGATTGAGACAGTCTAAGTTGTTTTAATATATGCGGGAATAACTCTTATTCCTATATTAAACAACTACCGTTTTGTTTGATCAACGAATTTCATTAATAATTAATTACTCCTTCGTGAGTGTAACCCGCCGTTTCGGGATTCTTTGACTTAACGAGTGAAGTGCCGCCGTAGGGTAGGTCAGTTCACAAGATACATCTAGAATCCCTATCCTCTCGGAATCCAAACTTGATATTGACCCAAAATGGACACCATCCGTAGGGGGACGAAAATAAAGCCGTCTCGAGGCGCCTTTTGAATCTCACTTTTTTGGACTAACAATGGAGATCGTGGGATGTACTATCGTATATCCCTCTCCCACTCACTATTTTAAAACTTAAGGTTTCTATCTAAAATATCTAATATTTTATTCTAACTAGTGTGGATAAACTTATGGCGGCTAAATCATAAATCTTACTTACACTAGTTTTTCATAAGTGAGCTAATCAATTTTAACTATTAAAATTGTGTCACTAATGTTTATTAGTCTCTACTAATATAATTACTCTTATTAAACTAATTTAAATAGAGTGGTCTAAGCGAGCTACAATATTTTAACTCTTAAAATACTAGGCACTTAAAGGTCTAAAATCATGGAATTCTAAATGGTCAAAATTCTATTAAACATTTTAAAAAAAATTTAGTGCGTCATAAAATTCAATGGTACGTGGAATTATGTCCCGAGTGCAGACCATATTTCCATCCATACGGAATCGGCTATGGAATTTATATCCGGGTTTCCATCCAATATACCAATGAAATTTAGTATGCACCAATTAAGTCCAATATATTATAATTCAAGTTTTAGACATAATTCCCATTAATCTAATTAATGATTTCAATGCATATCATATTCTAATTTGAACATTTTAAATTTCAAAAAATCATAATTTTATGTCTAATATGATAATGCATTTATGACATGTTATGGCAAGTAAAATGCACGAGTGGGCACCATAGGCTATATGACACGTTATTCAAACAATAAACATACATATAACATAAGATTTATTTTGCATTGACTGAGCTCTTATTTTTCCTATACTAATTTAATTAGTACAAAAGATATACCAAGGCATTCCTTGGCCTTCAAATCCCGCTCCAAAGTGGTATTGGCTCCTTTTGCAACTTCGGTGCTCCATATTACAAAGAATTGAAATTTTACATTGAAATTAAAATTACAATGAATATAAAAAATGGCCTTATGGCCTTAAAACCCAAAATCAAAACTAGCTACAAAAATAAGAGCCATAAAAATTTACGACCAATGCAAAAACCATTCATCACATGAAATATCAAAACTATTCATCACATGAACTCAATAATGTGCCCACTCGTCTAAACATGCATATCATATTTATAACTCATATAAACATGTTAAAACAGAAACTTTAAATGAAAAGTGAAGGGTAAAGAGCACTTTTCAACCTCGCTCTTGATGCCAATTGTAGGGAACGCTTTCTCTCACGCAGCGGAAGCAGTAAGGCTCACGGACCGAACTTGAAAAAATTTTCTGCTTTCCCTTTGCTTTGGTCGAACCACACTAGTGAGTTTGCTGATGTTTTGCTACTATTTTGGACAAGATATCAGCCCGGAATACCCCTGAAACAGTCCCCGAAGAGCCCCTTGAACTGCAGTGAATTAGTGGATTGTTTTGCACTCGTTACACGCGCGAACTGCACCCGAATTGAACCAGTATTTACTTGTACTGTTGTGTAATTTCAGATCTGATTTTTCAATTAAAATCAATCCTAACACAACCCTTAAAATCCCTAAAAGTGTTTCCCAAAAACCCGAATTAAAATCAAACAAAATCGAGCCCCAGGGACCCTTATTTTTGCGCCACAGTAGTGGGGTTTTATTGCCCACTGCCGTGAATGATAGAAGAGGGGAGAAGGGTTTTTCAACTTCCCAAGGTCTCCCGAACTAAGTCTCGAAACCTACGGAGGGTAGTGGGCTACACTCACAAATTAATCTCTAAACGGTTTAGAGATTAAGATCACACACCGAATTAATTTCAGGTTCTTCAATTCCCTTTCTCAACTTTTGAGAACTTGAAGAAAAGATGGAGGCTAGGGTTTTCTAATCTCTAGATCTAAAAAATTAAATCATAATTTTTCTTTTATACTTTAGGTAATTTGTTTCATAAAACAAATCAACTATTAGTCTCCCATCCTTACAAAATTCGGCCAAGGGTAGGAATTCTAGTTTGATTTTGCTTCCAAAATAAACAAATCCTATCCCTTACCATATAGGGAATTTCGGCCATGGCTAAGGTAATTAGATTTGATTTTGTTTCTTAACCAAACAAATCATATTCCTTACCAATGAAGGAATTCGGCCAAGGTAGGGTGATTGGGTTTGATTTTGTTTCTCAAACAAACAAATCATATTCCTTATACAATAAGGAATCCTACCATGGTGATGATTCTTGTTTCCAAAATAATTCTTAGCCTTATTAAATTATATCATATATAATTTAATGTTCTAATTTAATAATTATCATATAATTATTAATACCTTATATTAACTTTTAATATAAAGTCTCAAGTGTGATGTAATTAATATTATTAATCATATTAATAATATTTATTCTTTGTGAGTATATAATTGGACCGTCCAATTATATTAGCTCCGCTAAAGTATATCGAGCTAGCACGGGGACCAAGTGGACCTACGGTTTCGAGCTCCAATAATATCGAAATATTAATTAAGCTCTTAATTAAATATTTCGAATTATTAACTTCGAATTATTCCACTAAAAATCTAAAGTTGCACTCTCATGTCGTAGATGAAATATTAAGCCGAACCAAGTCGGTGTCCACCGATATAGTCATTGCATACGAATTGATCCTTCACGAATATCTCGTAATTAAAGACGAGTCAAAATTTCCGTTATACCCCTCTAATTATTTTTACCTTAAGTACCATTGATTCTCTAATGAATGATTTATTCATAACTATTATGAATATTAATCTGTCTATTCGTAATAGAAAGACTTGAGCGCTCAAATCGTTCAAGTACCGAATCAACCCTTAAGAGAGATACTCATCTGCTTCTCGCAAGAAGGAGTGAATTCCATGTCTATGTAAGACGTTCCCAGCTACATGACAAACTATGCCCCCAAAGCACATAGTTATTGGTTAGGATTGCTACACCAACCTCACCTTTGTAAATCAAAGGACACAACCCGCCATGCAGGAGTTCGTAGTACACTCAGGATTAAGATCAATCCATAAATGACCATCAAGTAGATCGAAATGACTTTCTTTGTTTAACAGATATTATAAGAATGTCATTTCTATCTGGGTCCAGTCCTATATGGTGCCTCCATTCTCATGTCTCTACATGAACGATCCGGATTAAGATCGCCATCCAAATATAGAATGGACCGCAGCTATAGATAAACAACAAACAAAGTACCCGGTTTATTTGGTCTCTATGGACTATTTAAGATTACTAACTTCAGACTTAAATCCTCTGGTGCATGACACTCATACACCAAGTCTGAAGGTACATAAGTAATCTATGGCATTTATGAAGATATATAATATGCGAAATTAAACAAACAATTTGATAAAAGAATAATGCATCCTTTTATTTCTAAACACATGAAACGGTTTACATCACATGTAGCTCTAGGGCATACATCCCAACAAGCTCGTCAATGTCAATTATCATCTGTGCCACATGGGACTCAACAGACATGCCTTCTGAAATACATGCACGGAAGAACTTCTTCTGCAACTCATATCTCTGCGATCTTCAGTTAGATCGGTGAAGATTGTGCAACCTCGCCAATATTTTATAGGGATCCAAGTCACTTTTCTGTCGACGGAAATGCTGAGTCATAGCAGCAAGCATAATTGACTGAGCAGTATCATTGTCATCGCTGTGAGTCTTCCAAAGCTCTAGCTCAAGTAACTGATCAGGTTTGGGTTTAGGCACAAGAGGTGTCTGTATAGTATATAGCAGCCTCTCGGCTCCAAGGACTATCCTCAGATTCATTTCCCAATCGGTAAAGTTCGTGCCCTTGAAGACATTTTCACCCATGATAATGTCTCGGACATTTCCTTTTCCTATCATCTTAATTACGATAGTCCAACTATCTAATCAACGATATTTGGGTACAGTCTAACTGTTACAAGAAAAATAACATTATATTAGTCCAACTAATAAAATAATTTTGACGAAATAATTTGAAAGCGCTTAAACCTAAGTATCTGAACGAAATTGCAAATTCAATACTAGCCTCCCACTATTTTTTGGCGAGCCTCTAACCCTTTGTCGAGTACTTGGGAAACCCAGTTTCCTAGTGGGCTAGAATCCCGTTAAAGAACACACAACCTTGACTTTGGCCAACAAGTTGTATGATATTTAACTAGGTAGATCTCGAAGATCAATTGGATCTCATCCAATTCCTAGATCCGGTAGGTGGACATCCAAGTTCGAAACATATATACAATATATATGCCAATATATCAAATATATTTGCCTAACCTTTTTCCTCTGAATCAACTATGCTTTGGCTTTGGCACAACAAGCTTAATAATTCTAGTTACGCGGAACCCATTGACATGGAAAGCTTTGTAATCAATGTCGATGGACAAGAAGTGATCTTGACTTTGGCCAACAAATCACAACTTGGACAAGACACCGATGTGAAACAAAGCTTTCATGATTCAAACACATCGGCAATTGACAAAGGCCATGACTTTGGCCAACAAACCAATGCCAACTTTAGATCTTGAGTACGAATCACTCAACGGAAGGAAAAACGCTTAACATGTTTTTAAGGGTTTTTGCGTAAATTGGCAACCAATTTATTATATTTGTTAAGGTCTCATCATTCACCCTTAAGCATGCATTCTAAAAGCATAATAAGGCACCGAAAGTAAATTAATAACGATATGCGGATGGATATTTAACAGATTATTCCTAGAATAAATCACTCATTTTCCTCTCCATTGCTAGCACTATTCTACTTCTACCCAATTACATAATACAATAATAGAAACCTCATTACATTGAGGGGAATTAGGTGAGAATGGAATACAAAGAAATAATGAGAGATAAGGCTGGACACGCAGGTCCAATTTATAATTCCAAATTTATAATAATTTCTAAAATTGCCCTTTCCCTTCTAATATCCATCTGATGTACGTTATTTATTCAACACATCCATATATTCATTCATAGCATGCAATTCAACCAATCTATTCCAATTAATTAGTCTTTAATTATGTGATTATCCAATGTTCAAACAACGATTTGATTTTGCGTGAGTCCAACTCGTTTGAGAATAAGTACTTCAAGTACTCATTCTTGAATTATATCGAACTACTCGTTAAATCTAATTTAATTTGTATTCAATACTAATTCATTTATTTAATTCCAAATTAAATAATTACACACCTTTAATATGCGCTTTAACGACTTAGATTTCAAATCTAATCTTAATGGGTCTCAAAGCCCAACTAACATCCAATGTTTGTTTAATTAAAGTCCGATGGGCTTTTAATTGATTTCATAAGGCATAGGCTTTGGTCAATGTGGGTCAAACCCAATTACCAAGCCCAATTAAGGAATCACCCTCATTTGCCATAAAACCAATTTTAGCCCATAAGGCCCAATTAAACTTTTAAAGCCCATTTGTCATATTTGGACTTAATGGAATGATTTAGGCCCAATTTGGATCCAATCCAATTGGCCTAAACCAACTTTGCCCAACCAAGCCCATTATGCCCAAATACAATAATTTTAAGCCCAATTAACCAAAATTTAAAATTCCCAATTTTATAATCCAATTAATTAAAGTGCTAAGTCACGATTAATCTTTTAAATCAATATTTCCAAAATACTAATCTAACCATTAATCATGATTATCATTATCATCACATGTCCAACATATTTGATTTTGAAAATCAAGTCCTCACATGCTTATTAGCTCACGGCAATGGTGGGTTTTAATGTCTGATTTCATTTTTCAATCCGATTGAATTTAAATCAACATTTCCAATCGTTTCAAGTCATCCAATGATCAACGAAACAAAAAATTACCATGATCCTAGGGTAATATCACATTCGCCCAAGCCATGTTTTCGGTATCAAATTGATCCAATCAATATTTCAAGAAATTGATCCAATACAACCTCAATATATCATCATTCAAGCATACTCAATCAATCAATTTTATCAAATCATGCTCAAATTGATTTTACCCAAATTTTACCCTAATTTATTTCATGCTCATTTGGCTCTGATACCATTGTTGCGTTTCTAGGTTAATTCCCAAGGTCAAATAAGCATAGAAATGTGAATGAATAACAACGAAGAGTGGCGAAAACACACTTACATTGATCGGTTTTGGATGTATTGCTCAACAAAATTTCCTTCCCTTCAAGCTGTGAATTCGGCCAAGGATGATTTGTTGAAGATGTTGAACAAGATCCAAGCTTAAAAGGATCCCAAGCTCTAAGGAAGGTTTCCCTAACACCTTATATGATTCTAGTATGTGCTAGCAAGAGATTTGAAAGAATAACAATTCCTCTTTCAAGAGGAGAAGCTCACGGTTTTTGAAGAATAGGGAGAGAGAGTTTTGTTTCATTGTTTTTCAATTTGTTTTCTAAAAACAATAATGAAAAAACAATTACAAAAGTTGGTATATCTTTACAAAAAGTCAAAGCCAAATTTTGGCTCCAAAATGGCATTAAATGCCCACACCTAACTCCATCATGAATAGTGACTGCATGTCACTCACCAAAAAGGTGACAAGACATCTATCACTAAAGTGACAAGTGATGTAACTCACGATGTGACTTGTGGGACCCACTTGATTCAAAATACGATTGGGCCCGCAAACACTTCCGGGCTCGGTTTCGCTAATTCCGAATTAACGAATTTCCATCTCGATGTAATTAAATAATTATGCCTAACGAAATTACTGTTGGTTATTTTCTAGGTCCCAAGATCAAACAAGCAATGAAAACAATGCGTGAATACATCAACAGAGGTAGCGGAATACTCACATCGATCGGTTGAGTCGATTTGGAGACGAATCAAGGCCAAAAAGCCCACTGCCTTAGGCGTGAACTGCAGCAATCCACTGCCTCCAAAAACAGAATTTTGAGTTGAGAAACGGAGCTCCAACCCTCGTCCGACGGATCCCGACTCATGGGCGAACCTCCCTACCACCTTCGCAAGTCTCGTAGTGTGCTAGCACTTGCGGTTTTTGCCACAAAAACCCAACTCTTGCTTCCCTTATTCACGCCTATTTTGGTTCAAAACCAGTGAGCATTTTCATGCTTTGGGCGTGAACCATTTGAGAGAAATGAGAGAGATGAAAGTTATGTAATTGTTTTTATGATTTGCATTTAAGTATATCTTATATACTTGTGTGAAATTCAAATGAATTTCACTTGAATTTACCTTTAATTTGCATTTAAAAAAGTCAAACAATAAAGGCAAACACTATGCGCATCATGTCCATCACTATTCACATCAACTTTATTAAAGTGACATGTTGTCAAGTCACATCACTCAAAGTGACAAGTGATTTGACGCTTGATGCGACTAATTGATTTGACGCTTGATGCGACTTGCGACGCCGCACTCGAATTCGAAATACGAATGCGCTCGCAATCACACTCGGGTTCGGGTTCGTTAATTCCAAATTAACGATTTTTCCGTCGCGTCGTAATTAAATGATTACGCCTAGCGAATTCACTATTCACGTCGATAACGAATTAATTCTAAATTAATTCGTTCGCCCGAATTAAAATCTAATTTTAATTCCGCGTTGAAATCTAATTTCGTTTAATATATCGAATATATTAATTTACCGATTAATTCCAAATTAATCGTTATCTCTCTTTAGACGATATTTTATCCTAGATAAAATATCTCCGTAATTAATCCAAGATTAATTTTCTCTCTCTTCAATATAATCCCAGATTATTCAAGAGTGCGAGTTATGCGTCATCAGTGGATTATCGGGAAGCCATCCATGAGATCCCCAGATAAGTTGGTAGTAAATATGGTCGTCGGAGTATCCGAATCACGTACGTACCAAGTACTACGTTCTACCGATTTACGAGACAAGGTCGACTCCTAGCAAAGCACCAAGTCTACCCAATTCTCCGGACATATCCATTAAGAATATCTAAGATCTGTATCAAGCGTAGTATACAAATGTATTGTGTATATTAGCCCAGTATCGGATAGTCACGTGCTAGGGCTGGGGCTGGATAAGTGTCTACCCTGTCCGAAGCACATATCGGATGCCTGGTAACTAGTCTCTATAATCGGATATTCATGACCTGGTCATAATATCACGATTGGATGCGCATCACTCAAGAGCACTAGTACCGTATCCTGCGTGACATCATCTTCATTATGACTGAAGTGATACTTCCGTCTCGACATCACACCCAATACACTATGACTCTCTGATAAACCCAGAAGTGGTGTATGCAGAACCGGTTAAAGCCCTGTACCACCAAGACCAAAGTCTACCGATTATCGTAAGTATTAGCGATGTAAGTCTTAGGTTAAGACTATACACACCTACCTTGATTTCGGCCTCCCATAGACATATAGTCATAATACCAATGGGATTCCGAAGGGTCTATCCAGAGCGAAGCTGTTTCCCGTACCATCGGTGAAACGCGACCTCCTATCGCACTTGCATAAGTATCCAATACTTATATATATGAGAACTATGCCGTTGTGCCCTCACAACGCACACAAGTGCAATACTAGCCTATTCCTCATTATCGATGTCCAGTCTCGATAATACTCCGGCTAGGGATATTAATGATTAATCCTTCGGGGACTGATACTATCTCATACCATTCTCAGTCCAAGAACTAATCATGGGGACCTCTCTCATTTATATATCTATGGCGATCTAATCACAAATGATGAGAGTGCAATTTCCTTGTCACATAGTTAATTTGCTACAACAACACAATGATCTGTGCAAATAGTGACGCTATGGGTCATTTTATCTAATAATTACTATTCACGTCGCTAATGAATAATTCTAAATTAACTCGTTTGCCTGAATTAAAATCTAATTTTAATTCCGCGTCGAAATCCAATTTCATTTAATATATCAAATATATTATTTTGTCGATTAATTCCAAATTAATATTTCTCTCTCTTCAAATAGTACTTTATCCAAGATAAAGTCTCTCCGTAATTAATCCAAGATTAATTAAGCTCGAATCATACGTCATCGGTGTATCCTCGGGAAGTGACCCAAGAGTTCCTAGATATGTTGGCACTAAATCCGATTGTCGGACTATTCGAACACGTATGTACGTACTATGTTTTTACTGATTTACGAGACAAGGTTGGCTTCTAGCAAAGCGCCATGCCTACCCAATTCTCCAGAATATTCTTAATGGAATAACGATCTATATCAGACGTAGTATACCGCAGTATTATGTTTTGCGATCCAGTATCTAATGTCATGTGCAAGGCCCGGGGCTGGAATAGTGTCTGCCCCGTATGAAGCACATATCGGAAATCAAGCAACTAGTCTCTTGAATCGGATAATCCCGACCATGTCATATTATCTCGATGGTTGCAACACAATAGAGAACCAGTTCTGAATCCCTGCGTGATCATCATCTCCATATGTCTAAAGTGATACTTCCGTCTTGACATCACATCCAATACATTACGATTCTCAATAAACCCAGAAGAGGCGTACTCAGAACTTGTTAAAGTCCTGGACGACCAAAACCAAAGCATATCGATTTTCGCAAGTACTAGCGATGCAAGTCTCAAGTTCAGACCAAATACACCTAACCTAAAGCAGACTCCCATAGACACATATACATACTACCAATGGGATTCCGCGGGGTCTATCCAGAGCGAAGCTGTTTTCCATACCATCGGTAAAGCACAACCTCCTATCGTACTTGCATAAGAATCCAATACTTAAGTATATGAGAACTATGTCGTTATGCCCTCACAAAGCGCACAAGTTCCATACTAGTCTATTCCGCATTATCGCTGTCCAATCTCGATAATACTACGACTAGGGATTTTAATGATTAAACCTTTATGGATTGATATTGTCTCATATCATCTCAATCCGGAACTAATCATAAGGACTTTTACCATTTATATATCAAAGTAAATAAATTACAAAATGGTAAAAGGCAATTTTATTACTACATAGTTAATTTTGTATAAAAACACAATGTCTTTTACAAAACTGACGCTATGGGTCATAACTTTCCAACACTTCCCTTGAAATTGAAAGATCCTGGCAGTTTCACAGTCTCATGCACCATTGGAGACATTATATCGGTAAGGCTTTATATGATTTAGGTGCTAGTGTTAACTTAATGCATTTTTCTATTTACAGAAAACTGTAAATTGGAGAAGAAATGCTTACCTCAGTCTCACTACAACTTGCTGATCGAACGCTCACATTTCCGAGAGGAGTCGTTGAAGATGTGCTGGTCAAAGTTGACAAACTTATTCTCCCAGTAGATTTCATCATCATTGACATGGAAGAAGACAAAGATGTGCCTATCATCCTTGGGAGACCATTTTGGCGACAAGTCGAACTATGTTTGATGTACAAAAAGGAGAACTAACCATGAAAGTTCAGGACCAAGAAGTTACATTCAATGTTTTCAAAGCTATGAAATTCCCGAGTGAAGAAAATGAGGAAGAATATTTCAGAATTGATGTTGTTGATAGTATCATCCAAAATACTGATACAATTGCCACGGACAAACTTTGAAGCTTGCATCACCAACATGACTGACAGCGAGCTTGATACTGAAATTCTGGAATGTATCAATATCTTGACAAGCCGTTCCATTTCAAATCGACAACACCAGTGAAAGTCTGGAAACTCCAAAGAAAGATCGAATCAAGCTTCGATTGAAGAACCACACAATTGGAGCTGAAGGTACTTCCAACCATCTCAGGTATGCATTTCTTGGAAAACTCTTCTGAATACCTTTTATTTTTTTTTTTTTACAAATGGAAACATGAAGAAAAGTATTTAGAGTGTTACGAGAGCACAAGAAAGCTATTGGCTGGACTATATCTGACATTCAAGGCATTAGTCCATCATTTTACATGCACAAGATCTTGATGAATGCCGAGTACAAACTCACAGTGGAGCATCAATGGAGACTCAATCCAATCATGAAGGAAGTTGTAAAGAAAGAAATAATCAACTGGTTGGATGCTGGCATCATTTACCCCATCTCAGATAGCAGTTGGGTGAGTCCTATGTAGTGTGTGCCGAAAAAAGGAGGAATTACTGTGGTCACCAATGAAAAGAACGAGTTGATTCCAACAAGAAAGGTGACTGGATGGAGAGTATGCATGATTACCGGAAACTGAACAAACCCACGAGAAAATACCATTTTTCTGCTTCCTTTCATTGATCAGATGCTGGACAGACTAGCGGGACATGAGTTTTATTGCTTTCTGGATGGATATTAGGGTACAATCAGATTGCTATCGCCACCCTAGAAGATAAGGAGAAAACCACATTTACATGTTCGTATGGTACTTTTGCTTTTCGCATGATGGCCATTTGGATTATGTAATGCCCCAGCCACATTTCAGCGTCGCATGATGGCCATCTTCTCATATATATTGGAGCAGAGTATGGAGGTATTCATGGATGACTTCTCTATATTTGGAGATTCTTTTGACCATTGCTTGTAAAATTTGGAACATGTATTACAAAGGTGTGAAGATACAAACAAGGTACTCAATTGGGAGAAATGCCACTTCATGGTGCAAGAAGGCATTGTTCTTGGACATCGGATCTCAAAAAATGGAATCAAGGTAGACAAAGCAAAGATCGAGATAATTGAAAAACTACCTCCACCAACATATGTAAAAGGGATTCAGAGCTTTCTCGGACATGCTGGTTTTACAGAAAGATTATCAAAGACTTTTCCAAGATTGCAAAACCTCTTTGCAATCTTCTGGAGAATGATGTGCCTTTCAATTTTTCCAAAGAATGCCACGAAGCTTTTGAAATCTTGAAACAGAAGCTGGTCTCTGCTCCCATCATAGTAGCACCACACGGGACTCTTCCATTTGAGGTGATGTGACGAGTGCTAGATGAGTGATTTTGCTGTAGGTGCAGTTTTGGGACAAGTAAGCAAAAGATTTTCCACACTATTTATTACTCCAGCAGAACTTTGAATGAAGCTCAACTCAACTACACAACCACTAAAAAGTAGCGTGCTTCCAGTTCTGTTTTGCTTTTGACAAATTTCGCTCTTATCTGCTGGGTCTTAAAGTGGTGGTCTACACAGTGTTGGTTTTTATTATAGGTCGGTCCCAAGATCATCAAACAAACATGAATAATAAGTGTGAATACATCAAAGGAGATAACAGAATACTCACATCGATCGGGTTGTTGACGAGGTAAAAGAGAACAAATGATTTTCTCCTTCAAAGTGGCGCCAATAGCAGTGCAGTCCACTGCTCACTGTTTCAGTTTTGGTCCATGAATTTGAGCCTCAAACTTGCGTCAAAGGATTCCCGGCTCGTGGGTGAGTTTCCCCAACACCTTCGATACCTCTTAGGAGTGTGCTAGCACTTGGATTTTGCCACAAAAACCCTCAAAAATGCATCATCATTTTCGGCCAACATGGCAGTCCACTGCCTTGGACGTGACTTTTAGAGAGGGAAGAGAGATGGAGAAATGAATTAGGTTAAGGGAAAAGGTGTCCACATTTCACTTATATATTTTCCAAAAATACTAAAGCATTTACCATTTATTTATGCTTTCAAAAAACAATAAAACAAATGTAATTACTTATTTAATTCTATTTACCCTTGGTAAAAGGTGAAAAGGAAAAGCCTTTCACTTTTCCAAAAAGTTAAAATCTTTTCCCCCAAAAATTTCCCTCCAAATCTTAAAGGTTTCAAAGAGTCAAAGTTACTCTCCAAAAAGTGATTTGACTTTTATGACTTGCAATGTGATTTGCGATGTGACTTACGGCACGTGATTCAAAATTGACGTAATTTCGCAAACACATTCCGAGCTCGGTTTCGATAATTCTAAATTAATTATTTTCTCAATGCCTCGTTGAATAAATCCAATTTACTAATCACGTCGCTCGAGAATTAATTCTAAATTAATTCAAGTGCCGAATTAAAATTCAAATTTTAATTCCTAATCGAAATCCAATTTCGTTTAATATATCGAATATATTATTTACCGATTAATTCCAATAATCATTCTCTCTCTTAAATTGATATTTTATCCTAGATAAAATATCTCCGCAATTAGCCCGATATTGTTTTTCTCCTCATTCATCAATTAATATAATGCGAGAGTTACAATCTCATACGGTGTATCATTGGGAAGCGCCACATGAGATCTCGGATATATTGGGGCAGTAAATTCGGTCGTCAGGACTATCCGAATACGTAAGTACCAAGTATTAAGTTTTACCGATTAACAAGACAAGGTTGGCCTCTAGCAAAGCGCCATGCCTACCAAATATCTGGAAATATCCTTCAGGAATAGCGAGCGTCTAGTATCAGGACGTAGTATACGTAGTGTAGCTAGTATTGCGTATTGTCGATCTAGTAGCGGATGATCACGTGCTAGGCTTGGGGCTGGATATGTGTCTGCCCCGTACGAAGACATGTCGGAAGTCGGGTAACTAGTCTCTATAATCGGATATACATGACTGAGTGACATAATATCCGATAACCGCTCAGCATATATAAGAGCACTAATACCGTATCCTACGTGACCATCATCTCCATATGACTGGAGTGACACTTCCGTCTTGACATCACACACCCAATACACTATGATTCTCAATATACCCAGCATTGGCGTACACAGAACCTGTTAAAGCCCCGGACGACTCAACTAAAGTATATTTGATTGTCGCCAAGTATTAGCGTGTGCAAGTCTCAAGTATAGACCAAATACCACCTACCCTGATTGCAGACTCCCACAGACACAAAGTCATACTACCAATGGGATTCTGCGGTGATCTAATCTAGAGCGAAGCGTGTTCCGTACCATCGTGAAAAAACACAACCTCCTATTACATTTGCCCTGGGTATCCTATACACCAGATATATATGAGAACTATGTCGTTATGTCTCACACAAACACGCACAGTGTAATACTAGTCTTTTTACGCATCTATCGATGTCCAATCTCGACAATGCTCCGACTAGGGATGTTTAATGATTTATCCTTCGTTGATTGATACTGTCTCATATCATTCTCAATCTAGGAACAAATCATAAGGACCTCCTATCATTTATATATCTAAGGTGATCTAATCAAAATGATAAGAGTGCAATCTCCTTTGTCACATAGTTTAATTTGTACAACAACACTATGATCTGTACAAATAGTGACGCTATGGGTCATAACTGTCCAACAATCTCCCACTTGGCCTTTAGCCAGTCACTCGAGTGTCTAACACCCGAACTATGTACGGTTGGCTCAAACTGCTTGAGAAACTGCTTTCGTCAAGGATTTATATGATTACCGTCTGACGCGGATTTATTCGATCATCACATCACCATGATGTATGATCCGAACGAATCAGATGAATAGTCGAAGTATGTATCTGGATCGTTGATGAGACCATTAATTCTTTAGCCTGTGCTGATGCCCAGCTCAGTCGCTAACAAAACTATATCTAATCCAATTAGATTTATTTATTGACCCAGATGGCTTCTATTGCTGCCTCAGCTGCAGCAATAATCCACATTTTTATTTATTCGGTAACAGTATCTTGCTTGGAAGATTTCCAGCTCACTGTACCGTTATTCAAACTGTACAGTACCATTTGAGACTTTTAGTTGTTTTTATCGGTTCAGGAAACTTGCTACAGTGATCCCAGTCACTTCAAGTTCTCATTCTCCATAGTTTAAGACATCATCCTTAGTTCTCTAAGATACTAACGGATATTCTTAACATCAATCCAGTGACTATCACTTGGATTGACCTGATTGTGACTCCATATGCTCAAAGCGTATGAGACACCAGGTCGCGTACATTTTAATGTACAATTTCCCAGAGAGTGTTAACAACTTAAATCTATCCTAGTAGATCTTTATTCCCAGAATAAAGGTTGTTTCTCCCGAGAATTCTACGGAGAATTTTCTCGAAAGCCAAGCTTTCGCCGATTGTTATTATGGGAATTTCATTTCCAAGAAATGATATATGTTATCATTATTTATACAGGATAGCCACTGTCTGTGCGCTCCCACTAACCCTCTCATATACACAAGAATCATTCTGTTTTGAATCAAATCATTGACTATCATGATTACATCAAAATGATAGTTCCAAGAACTTTATGCTTGCTCCAATCCAAACATGGATCGAACAACACGCAAACCTAGTTTGCTGGTTTAGGTACGACAAAATCATCAGGATGTTATAAACATCCTCCAAAAGGTTTCCATTTAAGGAAAGCGATTTTGATCTTTAACTGACACATTTCATAAATGAAACGTGCAGCTACAGCAAGCATTATCCAAATGGATTTACCGTGGCAACAGGTAAAAGGTTGAACCATAATCAACACAATGTTGATAACGATACCTTTCCGCTACAAGTCTAGCTTTGTACGTTGGTATGTTGCCTTCCATGTATGTCTTCCTTGAAGACTTATACAGTACCTATAGGCACAATGCCTTATGGTACATCAACTAGTATCTTAACATAGTTGTTTACATGGAATCCATTTCGGACTCATGGCACTTTGCCATAAAAGGGAGTCGATACCTTGTATCACTTCTCTCTTCGTAGTCGGTTTGTCTTCCTCAATAAGATTGACATCTTTATGAGGTGAGATCAGAAACCTACCCCCAGGTTGTTTTCTGATTCTCCCGATCTACGCGGTTCTTGTGTATACGAAGATTAATGGTATAGTTTCATCCTTGATGAACTATTGTGTTCCATTAAGGACTTCATGCCTTGACAAGTATCACTCACTCGATTTTCATCGAGTTTTACTGTCCTCCCACTTACCACTGCATATCGGTATTCCTCTAAGGAAGACCGCATGGTGAGCAACAATTACAATTGTTCTCTAGTGAGTTGTATAAGTACTATACTTATGGTTTTCCCTAGGATAACCTACATTTGGCACTTATCCGATTTAGGTTTTAGTTTGGTATCATCCAAACATATGCCCAGCATACCCAAATCTACAGGAATATGAAACCCAGTTTCTTCCCGTTCATATCCAATATGAATTCTGTCATATTGATTTTCATGGAACCTTATTCTAAATAAGTTTTGCACTGTTAATGCATATCCGTTGAAGGAAACGATAGCTCAGAGCGACTCATGATAAACCTTATCATGTCCAACAAAATTCGGTTTCTCCGTACGGACACACCGTCAAACTGACATGTCTCAGGAGGAGTCCTCATTTGAAAGAATACTATACTCTTTCAAGTATATGTGAAACTTATTGCTTAAGTATTTTCCATTTCGGTCTTACCGTGATGGTGTAATACTTTAGCCGATCTGTTTGTCTATTTCGTGTCGAAATTTTAAAAGTTTCTGATTTGTGTTCTTCAAAAGTAACACATAACCATAATGTGATGCCACACCCGTTAAGGTCACGAAATATTCATATCCATATTTAGCCTAGCCAGATATGGGCCCACTTACTTCACTATGAATAGGGCTTACAGATCGATGGCATTTTTCACTATTACCAAGTAAATAGTATTTTAGGTACTTTACCTAAAGAACTAGATTCGTAGACTTTATTTGAATAATCAAATCAGTCCTAGTACCCACTCTTCAAAAGTGTGGATATACGAGTCTTGTTTATTGTGTCCTAGACAACAATGCCACATTTAAGTCTCTTCTGATCAAATCAGTTAGAGCTATTTATTTGTCATATAATATGTTTGAGATTTATTTATATTCAAAATATAAATACTGTAATTCACATCTAATGTGTTTATCTCAATATCATCTTTATATAATGAAACACTTTAGTGTTCTAGAATATAAAGGTTTATCCGCAACGGATTAAACACTGATATAGAGATAATGTTCCTAGTCTAGCTAGTTACATTATAACAGTTTCCTAATTTAAGTACATACCCCAAGGGTAGTTCCTAAACTTAGGTATCTACGGTCGAAACAGCGACTTTCGTCCTGTTTCCGATTCGCAGATTAATCTCATATTAAAGTCAGTATCCTGCTCACAGCAGATTCTGAGCATCAATACATATATTTTATGTACCACACTAAGTATTTAAAATCCAATTTTAATACTAGTAGTGAACATAATAATGACGAATATTTAAAGTCAGAGCCTTTCTCTTTCTTTAATTCCTTAATGTCTGCCATATCCAAACGGCAGTCATTTTGGGATATATTCTTTATCTTCCCAGAAGATCTTAATGCTTTAGCCTTTACCCTTTTCAATATTTTAGAAGCCTTCGGCCAAGCCTTGGGTTTCTAGAATATTGAAGTAAGGTGCGCCTTGCGCTATTAGCCTAATTGCAAAGTTTGACTTTATCTCCTTGAGAATAGTCATTAACTCTCCCAGAGTTATTAATTGCAATTTTATACTTCTTAAATCTAAACATAGATTTATGACAAGTATGTTGGATTAAGCACTAAAGTTATCATTGCATAAACTTTCCAAAGATTATGCTTTACTTATTTGCTTAATTCTGGGCTTAGGCTTAACAAGTTATTTTATCAAATAAAGTAACTTATTATTTATTTCCAGGACCATCCTGAAATTATTCCCAATTTGAAAATTAAACCATTTTAACATTTTAATCCAGATTATGTTTTAAATGTCCAATCTTTCAATATATCTTGATTTTAATAGTCCACTATTTAATCAATAATTAAGGTACTAATAATTATAATGATTACAATAGTCTAACTATTTAATCAACTATAATTTAATAGATTAAAATCAATTATATTGATTACTATAATCCAATTATAAATCAACTATAATTGAATAGTTTGAATATATAGTCCAACTATTTAATAAAACAACGATTTAAAATATTAGTCTAACTGACATTTAAATTATAACGACGAATGATATTTGATTGAGCGGGTATGGCAAGTAATTGAACGAGTATTGCAAATTCAATTCTTGCCTCCCACTATTTTTCGGCGAGCCTCTAACCCTCTGTCGAGTACTCGGGAAACCGTGTTTCCTAGTGGGCTAGGATCCTGTTAAATATCACACAATCTTGACTTTGGCCAACAAATTGTATGATAATTAACTAGGTAGATCTCTAAGATCAATTGGATCCAATCCAATTCCTAGATCCAGTAGGCGGATATCCAAATCCTTAACATATATCTTATATATACAATACATCAATGTATTGCCTAACCTTTTTCCTCTGAATCAACTAAGCCTTGGCTTTGGCACAACAAGCTTAATGATCCCAGTCAAGCGTGACCCATTGACCATGGAAAGCTTCGTAATCATGTCGATGGACAAGATGGTCTTGACTTTGGCTAATAAACCACAACTTGGACAAGACACCAATATAGAACAAAACTCTCGTGATTCAAAACATCTTCGACGGACAAAGGGCTTGACTTTGGCCACAACCCAATGCCAATCTCGGATCTTGAGTAAGAATCACTCAATGGAAGGAAAAACGCATGATATTTAATGATGGTTTTTCGCGTGCAAATTGGCTACCAATTTATTATCTTTGTTAAGGTCTCACATCATACACCCTTAAACATGCATCTAAATACATAATAAAGCGCATATGAAAATAAACAATAATGATATGCAGATGGATACTTAACACATTGATCTTAGATCAAATCTCTCTTTAACTCTCATGCTAGCACTTGTACTTCACTTCTACCCGTTACACTACACTTCTAAAGAAACCTCATATACATTGAGGGGAATAGATGAGAAGAGAATACAAATAGAATAGAGGTGATAAGGCTGGACACGCAGGTCCAATTTAATAAATCAAATTTATTACAACAATTTCCAAAATTACCCCCCCACCCGACTAATATCCATCGATATACCTATTCATTCATCACAACCAGTATTCACACAAGCATGTTATCAATCAATCTAATCAAATTAATTAATCTGATAATTAATGATCATCCAATGTTCAAACAACGATTTGATTTTGATCGAGTCAAACTCGTTTTGCGAATAAGTACTCAAAGTACGAATTCTTGAATTAAATTAAACTACGTCATTAAATCCAATTTAATATGCATTCAATTCTAATTCGTTATTTAATTCCAAATTAAATATTACACTTTAATAATAAACCTTTTACGACTTAAATTCCAAATTTAATCGCAACGCGTCTCAAAGACCGATTAACGTCCAACGTCAATTCAATTAAAGTCCAATGGGCTTTTAATTGATTTCTTAAGGCGTGGACTTTTGGTCAACTCGGGTCAAACCGAATAACTAAAATCCAATTCGGGATTTACCTCATAAGCCCATAAATCAATCTTGGCCCATTAGGCCCCAATTAAACTTTAAAGGTTCATTAAGTCGCATTTGCGCTTTATGGAAGCGGTTTTGGGCCCAATTGGATCCAATCCATTTGCCTGCCTAAACCCAACTTTGTACAACAAAGCCCAACAAGCCCAATGACAACTTTAAAAGCCCAAATCAAATTTTAAGGCCCCATTAATTAAATACAAAAATCCAATTTCACATTCAATTAACCTAAAGTGTATTACATGATTAATTACCCAAATTAACATTTCTAAAACATTAATTTATACAATTAATCATGCACAATTTCATTATCACATGTCCAACCATTTAATGAAAAATCAAACCCATTTTCATGCTTCAAAGTCTTGGCAATTTGGGGATTTTATGTCGATTCAAATTCAATCCATCAATTACACAATCGATATTAATCATATACCTAAATGATTTCCAATTCATCTATGACCAAATCAAATTCCAAAACACAAGCAAAAATCCAATGATCCCAATCATAAGGGCGATCTATCTTCCTTGGCCTATATACATGCAATTGGGGAAAAATCAACATTTTCATGAAATTGATCCAATCAATCTTCAATTCACCATATTTAAGCATACTTAATCATCCAATTTCATAAAATCATGCTCAAATTCAAAATACACAATTTATCATTTTAGGCCACATTAAATTTGGGGAAAAAATGTTTCAAACATTAATTCATGAAATTGACCCAATCAATATTCAATTAAACATGTATTAACACACATAAACCCAATTTATTCAAATCATGCTCAAATACAAAATACCCAAATTTTAAGCCCTAACCTTTCATGCTTGAACCTAGGCTCTTGATGCCATTGTTGGTTTTATTCTAGGTCCCAAGATCATCAAACAAGCATGAATAATAAGTGTGAATACATCAAAGGAGATAGCGGAATTCTCACATCAATCGGTTGTGAACGATTTGAAGAAGAACAAAGGGATTTTCTCCTTCAAAGTGGCGCCAATAGCAGTGCAGTCCACTGCTCACTGTTTTAGTTTGGTCCATGAATTTGAGCCTCGAACTTGCGTCAAACGATTCCTGGCTCGTGGGTGAGTTTTCCTCCCTAACCCTTCGTATACCTCTTAGGAGTGTGCTAGCACTTGGATTTTGCCACAAAACCCTCAAAATGCATCATCATTTTCGGCCAACATGGGCAGTCCACTGCCTTGGGCGTGACTTTTAGAGAGGGAAGAGAGATGGAGAAATGGATTAGGTTAAGGGAAAAGGTGTCCAACATTTCACTTATATATTTTCCAAAAATACTAAAGCATTACCATTTATTTTATGCTTTCAAAAATAATAAAACAAATGTAATTACTTTATTTAATTCTTTTACCCTTGGTAAAAGGTGAAAAGAAAAGCCTTTCATTTTTCCAAAAAGTTAAAATCTTTTCCCCCCAAAATTTCCCTCCAAATCTTAAAGGTCAAAGTCAAAGAGTCAAAGTTACTCTTCCAAAAAGTGATTTGACTTTTATGACTTGCAATGTGATTTGCGATGTGACTTGCGGCACATGATTCAAAATCGACGTAACTTCGCAAACACATTTCGAGCTCGGTTTCGATAATTCAAAATTAACGATTTTTCTCGATGCCTCGTTAATAAATCCAATTTACTAATCACGTCGCTCGAGAATTAATTCTAAATTAATTCAAGTGCCCGAATTAAAATCTAATTTTAATTCCTAATCGAAATCCAATTTCGTTTAATATATCGAATATATTATTTATCGATTAATTCCAAATTAATCGTTCTCTCTCTTTAAATTGATATTTTATCCTAGATAAAATATCTCCGTAATTAATCCCAGATTAATTTTCTCTCTCTTCAAATTAATCTCAGATTAATATATATGCGAGTCATACATCATCGGTGTATCATTGGGAAGCGACCCATGAGATCTCCGGATATGTTGGCAGTAAATTCGGTCGTCGGACTATCCGAACACGTACGTACCAAATATTACATTTTACCGATTTATAAGACAAGGTTGGCCTCTAGCAAAGCGCCATGCCTACCCAATTCTCCGAAATATCCTTACAGGATATGTGATCTATATCAGGTGTAGTATACGTAGTATTGCATATTTCGATCCAGTATCGGATGATCACGTGCTAGGCCTGCTGTTGGGTATGTGTCTGCCCCATACGAAGCCCATGTCAGACGTCTGGTAACTAGTCTCTATAATCGGATATACATGACCGAGTCATAATATCCTGATAGTCGCGCAGCATATAAGAGCACTAATACCGTATCCTACGTGACCATCATCTCCCTATGACTGGAGTGACACTTCCGTCTTGACATCCCACCCAATACACTACGATTCTCAATTTACCCAGCATTAGCGTACACAGAACCTGTTAAAGCCCTGGACGACCTCAACTAAAGAATATTGATTGTCGCAAGTATTAGCGGTGCAAGTCTCAGGTTAAGACCAAATACACCTACCCTGATTACAGACTCCCACAGACACAAAGTCATACTACCAATGGGATTCTGCGGTGGTCTAATCCAGAGCGAAGCTGTTTCCCGTACCATCGGTGAAACACAACCTCCTATTATACTTTCCTGAGTATCCTATACCCAGATATACGAGAACTATGCCGTTATGTCTCACATAACACGCACAAGTGTAATACTAGTCTTTTACGCATCTATCGATGTCCAATCTCGACAATGCTCTGACTAGGGATGTTTAATGATTTATCCTTCGTTGATTGATAATGTCTCATATCATTCTCAATCTATGAACAAATCATAAGGACCTCATATCATTTATATATCTAAGGTGATCTAATCACAAATGATAAAAGGGCAATCTCCTTTGTCACATAGTTAATTTGTACAACAACACTATGATCTGTACAAATAGTGACGCTATGGGTCATAACTGTCCAACACACAGATCATTCAGCAATCAAATATCTGATCATGAAGAAAAAAACTAAACCCAGATTGATTCGTTGGATACTTCTTCTGCAAGAATTCGATGTGAAAATTTGAGACAGAAAATGGACAGAAAACCAAGTGACAGATCATTTATCGAGGCTCGAAAATAGAGAAACAGCTGGCAAAGAACTTTCAATCAAAGAAACTTTTCCAGATGAACAGCTGTTTGCCATGAAACAACAGGAAGTCCCTTGGTATGCTGACTATGTCAACTACATTGTGTCAGGAAAATGGCCGTTGGAATGGACAACTCAGTAATGGAAGAAGTTTTTCAAAGAAGTCAAGCACTATGTTTGGGATGAGCCGTACCTGTGTAAACGCTGTGCTGACCAATTATTGAGATGATGCGTTCCACATGAGGAGGTCAATATTGTTTTGCAGCACTGTCATTCATCACCATATGGCGGACACTTCAGCGAGAACAAAACTACAGCAAAAGTCCTACAATCAAGTTTGTTCTGGCCCACTCTTTTTAAAGATGCTTACTTGTTTTCTCTTCAATGTGACAGGTGCCTGAGAATGGGGAATATTTCAAGGAGAAATGAAGGACCATTCCAAAATATTCTGGAAGTGGAGATATTTGATGTGTGAGGAATTGATTTCTTAGAACCCCCATCATTCGGAAATATGTACATCCTGGTTGCTATAGACTACATCTCCAAATGGGTTGAAGCAATTGCACTGCCATCCAATGATTCAAAAGTGGTTATCAAATTCCTAAAAAAGAACATTTTCACTCGGTTTGGAACACCTCGTGCAATTATCAGTGATGGTGGCACACATTTCTGCAACAGATATTTTGATGCACTCCTATCAAAATACGGAGTTACTCACAAGGTTGCCACTGCTTACCATCCACAGTCAAATGGACAAGTGGAAGTTTCAAATAGGGAAATCAAAAGAATCTTGGAGAGAACCGTTGGATCAAAAATGAGGGACTGGTCTACAAAACTCGATGATGCATTATGGGCTTACCGGACAACTTACAAGTCACCCATTGGTATGTCACCATATCGATTGATGTTTGGGAAAGCATGCCATCTGCCAGTTGAACTTGAACACAAGTCATACTGGGCACTGAAGAAGTTGAATCTTGATCCATAAGCTGCAGAAGAGAAAAGACTCCACCAACTCAATAAATTAGAGGAATTTCGCCTGAAGGCCTATGAGAATGCCAAATTGTACAAAGAAAAGACCAAGAAATGGCATGACCGTAAAATAGTGCACAGAAAGTTAGAACCAAGGCAGTAGGTGTTGTTGTACAACTCGAGGTTGAAACTTTTCCCTGGAAAATTGAAATCAAGGTGGTCAGGTCCATTTGTGATCACTCAGGTTCTACAATATGGAGTTGTTGAGTTACTGGATCCCAATACTAAAAACACATTCAAAGTTAACAGTCAGCGTGTCAAACACTACTGGGGAGAATCATTTGAGCGACAAAAAGAAAATTCACACTTTCAAATCCAGCATAACGTTCGGGCAGTCACGTCTAGCTGACGACTTTAAACTTAGCGCTAGCAGGGAGGCAACCCATGCATTCTTTGTGTATAAATTTTAATTTGGTGTGATTTAATTTTGTGTGTTTAGTGTTTGCAGATTAAGTCATTTTAGGATGGAAGATGTTCTCGCAAATCTTCACAATCAATTTCCTTCTTTCCCTCAAAAATCTCTGATGAAAGTTTACAAAGCTCGCTTGGAACGGATGAGACTATTGATGATTAAAGGTATTCCTACTGATGTTCGTTGGATTATTGAAGCACGAGTCCGATTGGTAGGTGAATCCTCTGATCCTTTTATTTCACGTCCGACTGGTTTAAGAAGAAGTACCTATGCTAAAAAAAGAGCCAAAAGAATGTGCGTTTGTTACAAATGTGCTCGCATGTTTTGTAGTACTCGTTGTCATTCTTTAGGAATGGTGTCTGATAACCGGGAAGATAAGATTAATTTCATTAGAGATGGCTTGAGTAAGGAGTCTTTGGATGACATATCTAAAACTCTTGAGACGCATCCCAGTGGATATGTGTATCATGAAATTCGTGTGTTATATGCACAATTCCAAGAGGAAAGACAACAGTTAAGTCTCGGAAATCTGACTCAAAATACTCTTTGCCAATTTAAAAGAAAATTGGATGGGAAGCTTGTCCCTGTCGCATAGACGTCAATCAAGCCGTTAAGTTTCTTGTACATATTATATCTCTTTAACTTTTACTAATAATTGTGATTTGTTTTGTTGTTTCCTTTTATTTTCTCCGACAAGATCCAGACCTTTTTTACTATCACGATTTATTTTACTATTTGATTAATAATTATCATTTGGCAGTTACTAGTGCTATTATTTTTACTCACCTTTTTCAGGTGTTATAAATTCAACTCATCATTGCACTTTTGAAGACATCCAGAGTAAAACATGGAAGCCACTTCAAGAAGACGGGTTGAAAATATATGTGTGTTTTGCGGTACTAGTGTTACTGTTAAACCACAATACGTAGAAGCAGCACAGGAATTGGGTCGAGTCTTAGCTGTAAGGAATATGCACTTAGTATATGGCGGAGCAATCTTGGACTTATGGGGTTCGTTTCAAAGGTCGTACAAGAATGAGGCAGTCAAGTCTTGGAAATCATTCCAAAACCTTTGCAGAGGAAAATATTATTGGACCATCAAACGGAGAAGAACTAATTGTGCCAAGTATGTCTGAATGACTGGTAGAAATGATTAACTGTGCTGATGCTTTCATTGCTTTGCTAGGTGGTTGGGTACATTGGAGGAAATTTTTACAGTGTTATCTTGGGCAAACTTGAACATACACTAGAAACCACTAGAACTATACAATGTTGAGGGATTTTATGATTTTCATTGTGTATTTCCTGATGATTCCCGAAGAAATGGGTTCGTAACAAAACCTATAAAAGAGCTCATCTTTACTTCCAGAAATGCTCCGGATCTAATTTACCAAATCTTAGCCTATGAAGCACAAATTGACCCTATCATTTCAAAGTTAAATTGGTCTGAGAACGATCGTGGTAAGAGGCGTCAGATTAATCTGGATCTTAACCTTTAATTTTTGTAGAATTTCAGCTAACCAGATATTATCTTCTAAACTCTTCTTCTACTGTTTAAGACATTGGGGACAATGTCTCATTTAGGTTTGGGGGAGGGAATTAGTTGATTAGTATCTTATATTTAGTTGTGTGTTGTTTTTATTTTTAGTCCAAAATTTTTCAAAAAAAAAAAAAATTTGAAAAATTTTCAAAAATTACAAAAATATTTTTCATTTTTGTGTTTCTATTTTGACTAAAAATGTGAAATTGGTAAGAGATAGCTGTGTAAGGAGTTTCTACTCCTGAAACATATTTCAACCCATTTTCGAAACAAGTTAATTTTTATTTATTTCCTTTTGAATTATTTAATTTGTAAATTCTCCATAAAACTGACTAAGATGGATCTTCATATGCTCAGTTGGCAAGTATTATTAACATGTATAGTAAAATACGAACATGAGCTGTAATTGAAAAGTTTGTAATATTCAGTACTCTAGTTTAATTGGAGGAAGCATCTTAAAAAGTGATGGAGTAAAAAAAACAAAAAAAACAAAAAAAACAACGTCTGAGATCCGAGTTATTAAGTCTGTAAGGGTGTTTTAACACTTAGTGCCCTAAAACCAACTGATTTGGGAGTCAATGGCCAAAAGCTTGCTACATGGATCAAGGATGTTGCAAAAATATATATATCTGAAGTCTGAGTAATTAAGTCTGTAGGGGTGCCTTAACATCCAGTGCCCTAAAGCCAACTAGTTTGGGAGCCACCGACCTAAAGCTCGTTACATAGATGGAAGGTATTGTATATAAATAAAATTTCAAAATTCAAAAATCAAAGAAAAAATCAGAAAAATCAGAAAAATTATTCCATTAATACAAAAAGGTGTGAATTCTAATAAAACTTTAGGAAAAAAATATTAATCTCTTATCAACTACACTTATGACTGTTGTGGGCAAAAATGAGTTGATTAATGTTCTGTTCGCTGTGTATAATGAGAATGGTAAAAATAATCAGAGAATTTACTTATTCGGTAATTTAGAAAGAAAGAAAACAAATACTAACTTGGAGTAGAAGTTTCACCTGAGTAGTCACTAACTTCTTTATTATCTTTTCGCTTGTCTTTTTATTTTTGTGTGCATTAGTTTTATAACATTTTTACTTTTGTAAAATGTTTGTGGGTATCATTGCTGTAAACCCACACGAGACTAAAACTCATCCACTAGGGACACATAGGGGTTTAAAGGCTTGTTACATATGCAAAATGCAACTGTGATCCCTACGAAAGTGGTTTAGATTTGTCTATGTTATTTTGTGTTTTGCTAGAGGACTAGCAAAATGTTAGGTATGGGGGTGTGATGAGTGGTAAATGTATCACTATTTCCAACATATTTAACCAAATATTTAGTATAGTTTCTTGAGTTTTGTGAATATTTTGATGTGTTTTGTGTTATTTTGTAGATAAATAAAGTTTCAGGACATTTTGGAGGTGATTTGGAGCAAAACAGGAAAAATTTGGAAAAAGGGCATTTTCGTAATTTTAGAGCATCGCGACGCCTAATGTGCGCCGAGTCCATGCTATCGTGCGCCAGGTCAACGATTCAGAATCTTAGAAGTTTGACTTTGCTAACGTGCGCCTGCCACGTGTCAACATCATAACATATCCACTAACGTGCGCCTTGCCACTTGTCATCATCATATGGTGCTGACAATCCACATCGCCACGTCATTGCCACATCATCACCATGTCATAATAATCATTGAGTTGTAGCTGCCTTGCCACGTGTCACCTTATCAACTTATCCAAAATGCCACGTGTCATCACTCAATAAGCCATGCAGCATGACAAGCGCGTCGCGACGCAAAGACCCCATCGACGCCTATAAATTCAGCTTGACATTTCAGTTTCAGATGTACCATTCTCTCTAAATTCTCTGATGTAAATAGGGAGTTCTCTTCTTAGTTTCTTTAAGTTTCAGTTTTGTAATTAATTTTTAATTACGTTCTGTAATAATAACTTACTTTCTTTACTTTTTCAGTTTTTATTATTCAACTATGATAAGGTAACTTCCCTCTATTATGGTGAAAGGTAATTCTTTTACTATTGCTGTTTAGATTAGTCTCCCGTAATTATAATATATTCACTATGTAAAATTTGACTTAATAAGGATACCGCTATATTGGATGGTTGGTAATTCATTTTAATCTGGTTAAACCTGACTAAGTAAGGATATCGCTAGATTGGTTGGTTAGTAATTCAATTTTCTTACCTCCTATATGGCAGGTTTATTTTGGTTCCGCCTATATGGCTGGATTATGGACAAATATTATTACCGCCTTAATGGCTGGTTGGACTTAATTTGACTTAATTAGGTTACCGCCTATATGGCTGGTTGGTAAATTATCACAGGTTTATATGTTATATTATGGGAGATATCTAAAATAGTAGTAGTAAAAGTAATTCCTTTTACCTTAGCATTTTATTGGAATTTTACTTTTCAGTATTTATTTTACAGCATTTACTTTTCAGCAATTTTACTTTATGTCTTTTATTTTTAAAGTTTTCACTAGCCTCAGTTATGTGTCGTAACTAAGTTAGATATCTGGGGTTGTGATGAATTCTAATATTACCAGTTTATAAGGGGTTAAATTATAGTTTGGGTGATATAAAGATTTATTTATTGAGTCTTAATCTTAATGCTTTTTATTAAGTGGCCATTAATAAAATTGATTAGGTAAACTTAAAATGAACTTGGAAAAGGGATTTTAGGTTAAAGACCTTAGACTCAATAGTACACGATCTTCCTTGAGGATAGATAACCCTTTAATAGATTTCCTTACAGGATAGAAAAAACCTATCGGGCGGGGGTAGCTATAATTGGAACTTAATCTTAATGAATCCAGATAATTTGGTTGAAATAAACATATAATTCAATTAGGTTATACTGGGTATTTGTAGTTGACCATCGGAAGAGGCTTTTACATCATTTAGTGTTCCAAGTTAATAAATCAATATATTACCCAACTTTATGATAACCACTTCATCTTTTAATAGATATTAGAAAGATTCACAACCCTGGATAGTTTATTAATGTTGAACTTTCCAAAACCTACTTTCGCGTAATTTTATTTACTTGTTTTTAAGTTTAAAATCAATCACCATTTCAAATCAATCAATCAATCTGTTAGATACTAGTAATCATTTGGCCTCATAAAATTAATAGATTAGGTATCAAGTCCTCGTGGGATCGATACATTTTATACTACTTGAATGATACGTGTGCTTGCGTTATACATGTGTGTAAGCACCGGTCAGGTTTCCCTAGGATAACCTACAAATAGGCATTTATCCGATTTGGGTCATAGTTTAGTACCTTTCAAACGTTTAATGTATGCCCAGTATCCCCAAATCTTCAGGAATGAGAAACCCGATTTCTTTCCTGTCCATATCTCATGCGGAGTATGTTGAACAGACTTTGATGGAACCTTATTCAAAATAAGTATTGCACTGTTCAATGCATATCCCTAGAAGGAAATAGGTAGCTCTGTGCGACTCATCATAGTCCTTACCATATCTAATATAGTTCGGTTTCTCTGTTCGGACACACCATTTAACTGAGGTGTTCTGGGAGGAGTCCATTATGAAAGAATACTATACTCATTCAAGTAATCAAGAAACTCATTGCTCAAGTATTCTCTACCACGGTCCAACTGTAATGTCTTAATACTTTTTCCGGTCTGTTTTTATACTTCGTGTCGAAACTCTTGGACTTTCTCAAAGGTTTTTGACTTGTGTATCATAAGATACATATAACCATAACGTGATGCATCATCCGTAAAGGTTACGAAGTATTCATATCCACCACTAGCCTGGCTAGACATGGGCCTACATACGTCACTATGAACGAGGGCTAACAGTTTGGTGCACGTACACCTTTACCGCTAAAAGGTAATTTATGCATTTTGCCTAATAAGTAAGATTCGTAAAAGTCATATGAATTTGGATCAAATCCATCCAAGTACCCACTCTTCGAAAGTGTGGATATACCAGTCTTGTTAATATATCCTAGACGACAATGCCACATATAAGTTTCATCTTTGTTAATTAGTTTAAGCCTTTTTTTTTGTTATATTATATGTTTGAGATTTATTTATATTCAAAATATAAAGACCATTATTAGCATCAACAGAACGTATCTCAAAATTATCTTTATAAACAAAACACCCAGTGTTTCGGAATATAAAAGTGTACCCGCATTGGGTCAAACAAGATACAGAGATAATATTCATAGTCAAACTAGGTATATAATAACAGTCTGAACGTTAAGTACATGCCCTAAGGGCAGTTCTATAAAAAAAAGTGACAACGGCCAAAACGGTGACTCGTGTCTTATTTCCAACGCATAGATCAATCTCTCTTGAGGCCAGTCTCCTACTAATCTACAGATCCTGCACAACAGTACATATATGAGTACCACAACCAGAAACAAAAATCCAATTTTAAAACTAGTAGTAGACATGTTTATTTCTATAATAAACATACCTGAAGCCGGTGTCTTGCCCGCTTTGATTTCCTTCATGTGTGCCTTGTACTCACGGAAGTCAAACTTCCAGTGACCTCGCTTCCTTGGTATTTGTCCTTACCCTTTATAGTAGGTTTTAATGATTTGGTCTTGCCCACCTCCAGTCTCCTTGGGCCAAGCCCTCGAGACTGAGATGTTGAAGTAAAGTACGCCTCGTGCTTCTTGCCCTTTAAGAGCTCATTTTCTGCTTCACGCAGTATGGACATTAACTCTCCTAGAGTATCGTCTTGGTTCATCATATTGTAGTTCATGATGAACCCACTCCAAGTCTCGGGCAGAGACTATAAGATCAAATCTATAGAAATCTCAGCCT
Source organism: Zanthoxylum bungeanum (assembly GCA_019454045.1). Lineage (NCBI taxonomy): Eukaryota > Viridiplantae > Streptophyta > Magnoliopsida > Sapindales > Rutaceae > Zanthoxylum > Zanthoxylum bungeanum. The sequence goes on from SKCR01028363.1 coordinate 147,529, forward strand.
TGAAGACAATGCCCATCTGCCCCAGCTATTCGATGTCAGTAATCATCTGTGACATATGGTGCTCGACAGATGTACCCTCTCATATGCGAGCGCGAAAGAGCTTCTTCTCTAACTTATATATCTGCAATCTAATATTAGATCGATGAAGATCATTTAACTTCGCAATCATCTCATAGGGATCCAATCCCCCCTTTTCTGACGACAGAATTGTTGAGTCATAGCAGCAAGCATTATAGATTGAGCAATCGAGTTGTCATCGCTATGAGTCTTCCAAAGCTCTAGCTCAACTATCTAATCAGATCTAGGCTTAGGCCCAAGAGGTCTCTCTATAGTGTAAAGTAACTTCTCGGATCCCTGGATAATCTTGAGATTCATTTCCCAGTCAGAAAGGTTCGCACTGTTGAAGACATTATCACCTATGATGATGTCTCGGACACTGTTCTTTCCTGTCATTTAAATTGCAATAGTCAAACTACTCAATTAACGATGTATGGGTATAGTCTAACTGTTACAAGAAAAATAATAAAATATTAGTCCAACTAATAAATATTTATAATTGACGAAATAATTTGAAAGCGCGTATTTGGCAAGTATTTGAACAAAATTGTGAATTCAATACTAGCCTCCCACTATTTTTCGGCGAGCCTCTAACCCACTGTTGAGTACTCAGGAATCCTAGTTTCACGTTAAATAACACAACCTTGACTTTGGCCAACAAGCTATATGATATTTAATTAGGTAGATATCTAAGATCAATTGGATCTCATCCAATTCCTAAATCTGGTAGGTGGACCTCCAAGTCCAAAACATATATACAATATATATGCCAATACATCTAATATATTTGCCTAACCTTTTCCTCTGAATCAACTAAGCCTTGGCTTTGGCACAATAAGCTTAATTATTCCAGTCAAGCGGGACCCATTGACTTTGGAAAGCTTCGTAATCCATGTCGATGAACAAGAAGTGATCTTGACTTTGGCCAACGAATCACAACTTCCCCAAGGCATGCGACATGAAACAAAGCCTTCATGATTCAAACACATCCTCGATGGATAAAGGTCTTGACTTTGGCCAACAAACCAATGCTAATCTTGGATCTTGAGAATGAATCACTCAATGGAAGGAAAACGCTTAATATTTGTTGAGGGTTTTTCGCGTAATTGGCAACCAATTAATTATCTTTAATTAGGTCTCATCATACACCCTTAAGCATGCATTCTAAAAGCATAATAAGGCACGATAAATAAATTAATAATGATATGTGGATGAATATCTCACAAATTGTTCCTATAACAAATCACTCTCTCTCCTCTCCCCGGCTAGAACTATTCTAACTTCTACCCAATTACATAATACAATTAAGGAAACCTCATTAATATTTAGGGGAATTGGTGAGAATAGAATTACAAAGAATAAGAAGATAATATGCTGGACACGAAGGCCTAATTTAATAAATTCTAAATTTATTACAATTTCCAAAATTTCCCTCACCCTTCTAATATCCATCAAATATACATTATTCATACAACACATTCAAGTATTCACATATAGCATGTTATTTAATCAATAAAATCCAATTAATTAATCTTTGAATTAATGACCATCCAATGTTGAAACAACGATTTGATTTGAGCGAGTCCAACTCGTTTAAGAATAAATACTTTAAGTACATATTCTTGAATTATATCGAACTAAAACTTTAAATCTAATTTATTTGTATTCAATACTAATTACGATTTTATTCTAAATAAAACATTTACACTTATTTATATGCCTTAAAGACTTGAATTCCAAATCCAATCTTGATGGGTCTCAAAGGCCCAATAACATCAAATGCCATTTTAATTAAAGTCCAATGGGCTTTTAATTGATTCTTAAGGATTAGGCTTTTGCCATAATGGATCAAACCTAAAATGCCAAAGCCCAATAGGAATCACCCTATTGCCAACAAATCAATTTAGGCCCATTAGGCCCAATTAAATTCTTTAACGGCCCAAGTGATGTATTTGGTCATTATGGAATTGGTTTTGGGCCCAATTGGATCCAATCCAAAAGTCCAAACCAAACATGGTCTAACCAGGACCATTAAGCCCAAATACACACTTTTAGCCCAATTAAAATTTAAAGGCTAATAATTATAATTTTAATATTCCAAATATCATAATTATTATCATTAAAGTGTATTAGCAATGATTAATTAATCAAAGTTAATATTTCTTAAACACCAATTAATCAATTAATCATGCTAAATTAATCAATTAATCATGCTAAATTAATCAATTTATGCTCAACATAAATTGAAGCAAAACATATCATTCCATGCACAACATCCTCTTTGAATTTAACATAAACATTATTGACTTTGATTCCAATCTAATCAAACCAACAATCAAAATTTTTTTCATGCATTTAAACACATCCAATATTGTTAAAAAAAAATTTCAAAGTGCAGTCCACTTCCAATGAGGGTTCGGCCAAGCAAAAAATTTTGTGATTTTTGATCCAATCTATTTATCTCAAATCTAATCATGCATAACTCTAAGTTAACATAATCTAAGCATGCTCAAACCATCAATTTGAAGAAATCATGCTCAAAACACAAAAGCCCCAAATTAAAGCCTCAAAAACCCTAAAATATTCAATCTTAAAATTGGCTTTGATACCATTGTTAGTGTTCCTAGAACATGCCAATGATCTAGTAAGCAAGAAAGTGTGTGAATATATTCATTATTAGTTGCGGAATAATTTACAATGAACGTGTAGGACACATAACTTGACGACGCATGCTTTTCTAGACTCAGGGCCTGGTTGAGAGTACGGAGTAGTCCGCGGGGAACTAAACCGGAGAATAATGGAGTCGCCATCCAGTATGAACCGGGACAAAGATTTAAGGCCGCACTCACCCCTCGCAAGGGAAGACCTCAAACCGTTGGGTTCAGAATGGTCCCTTACTTATGTCGTTGTGATGATATAATTTGTGCACTAAATCAACCGCATCTATCCAATAATCATTTCAAAGGTCACTTAGATCTAACATGCATTCGCTAACTAAGTCCTAATCTAAGTTTGCATGCTTGAAAGTAAGTCTTTAGACAATAAACACGCGATACCATATATCGAACATATTAAGCCATCAAACCAACAAAATAAATAATTGCTCAAACATGAACACAAATTAAACTAGATATCATGCATAAGGAATAAGAAATAACATGCCTCAATAATATAATCATGCTTTAAAATTAAATAACAAAACCAAAATAAATCGTGCTTAAAATAATAAATACATCCTATAAACTACAACATGCTCAAACACAAATTTGGATGGGACAAGACATATATTTCTTAAGTGGTACGTGGCATTGTATCCCGAGTACAGACCGCACTACTGTCCATTCGGATTCGGCTACGGAATTTACGTCCGGGTTTCCATCCTATATACCACAAAAGGGAACACATGTCCCGCCCATCCAACAATCAAATCATGCCTCAAACGACTCTCATGCAATTATATTTCAAAATAAATAAAATAAAGAATAAAGAAGATAAGTAAAAGGTACCCTCAGGTCTAACCTCTTTTGTCCATCTTTGGAAGCGCGTTCCAAGTCCGTTGGAAGGGCGAATGATCCGAAAATTTTCAAAATTGTTTGCTCACTGTTTTCCTTGCTATTTTGATGTTTGGGCTGCTGCTCTACCTTCGTTTCACCGCCGTTTGGTCGCTGCGTTTCAGGTCGCTGTTTTGGGCGTTTAGTGGACTATTTTGGGTGTTGGTGGTCTCGGGAGGTGCGTTTGTAAAGATTTTTTGGGGAACCTTTTCGGGGATTTTTGGGATGGTTTTAAGATGGTTTTAGGACAGTTTTGATGGGCTAGGGACGCACAGAACCTGACCAGAACAGCGGCTAAAATGCAGCAGTTCACCAGTGCAGTGAAGCCGATATTATGGGCTATTTTGGCGCTAATGTGGGCTGCTTTGGGGCTGCTTTTTGCGGCACTTCAGGGGCTGGGAATAAGGTTTATTTTAGGGTAATTTAGGGCTGTGAATGGTGGTTGGAAGTTGGCAAAGGAAGGGTGTGATTGTGGCTTGGGCGTGAGAAGTATAAAGGAGAAGGGGATATGAGGCCTTAGGTGGTTTCTTGACTTCAGGAATGCGGCAATGGGAGGTCTTGGGTGCTTGGGCGTGCAAGGAGGGCTTCACAAGGTGCTTGAGTGATGTATATGAGCTAGGGTTGTGAATGGGTGTGAAGGCCTCTTTTTATAGGCAAAGGGAAAAGGCTTTCCTTTTTAGATTAGGAAGGAATCTCCTAATTGGTTTCTAATAAGGAATGCATCTCCTAATTAGGATTTGGGATTGGATTTGATTTGGTAATGATTTTATTTGATTTCTTTTATTTAGGTAAGGATTTAACAAGATTTTAGCATGTGATTAATGTGCAATTACCTAAATAAGGGCAATGGGCGTGAATTGCTTCTAATGGGCATGGGTTTGGTTTGACTTGGATTGACTTGGTTTGACTTAGGTTGACTTGGGTATTTGGGCTTGGTTTGGATTAGGTATGTGGTCTAGGGGAGTTTTGGGCCTAAGGTGAGCTTAGAAACGGAGGTATAGCAAGCAACCGAAGCGAAACAACTCGGAGAAATCCATCAAAAATAGTGTTTTCCAACTTTACCCTTCCAACGTTCTTTTCCCGCGACTTTCATGACTAAGAGGGAATTGTCTCCATATAAGACTCCTCATCGGGTGTTATGCAAATATGCAATACCTACAGTCGCCCCCTTTGATGGGACTTGTGCAGTGTGTGACAATGACAATTCCTATCAAAGTACGTGCAATGTATTTTTACTTACCTGGCTCGCCAGCTGCCACTTGACTTGCCATGCTGTGTTGAGTTGATAGTGTTAACCCCGTACCTAGGGCATCCTGGTTGTGTCTTCGTACCTAGAGTGTCGCGGTGGCGACTCCGTACCTAGAGTGCCATAAATTCTGAATGCTAACCTCGTACCTAGGGTGTCGCAGTGACGACTCCGTACCTAGAGTGCCACAAATGTCTGAATGCTAACCCCATACCTAGGTGTCGTAGTGACGCCTCCGTACCTAGAGTGCCACAAATGTCTGAATGCTAACCTCGTACCTAGGGTGTCGCAGTGACGCCTCCGTACCTAGAGTGCCACAAATGTCTGAGTGCTAAACCTGTACCTAGGGTGTCGCGGTGACGTCTCCGTACCTAGAGAGCCACAAATGTTTGAATGCTAACCCCGTACATAGGGTGTCGCAGTGACGCCTCCGTACCTAGAGTGCCACAAATGTCTGAGTGCTAACCCCGTACCTATGGTGTCACAGTGATGTATCCATAGTCTGATCTGAGTTGAGTTGTGCTGTGGGTCTTGTTCCCAATATGAGTTTGTTATGCTGTGGGTTTTTTTCCCGATCTGAGTTGAGATGAGGGTCTTGTTCCCTGAATTATGTTGAGTTGAGGGTCTTGTTCCCTGAATGGTGGGTCTTGTTCCCGTGGGTCTTATTCCCGAAGTGAGCTGAGGGTCTTGAACCCGAAGTGAGCTGAGGGTCTTGTTCCCTGAATTATGGGTCTTGTTCCCGTGGGTCTTGTTCCCGAAGTGAGCTGAGGGTCTTGTTCCCGTGGTGAGCTGAGGGTCTTGTTCCCTGAATTATGGGTCTTGTTCCTGTGGGTCTTGTTCCCGAAGTGAGCTGAGGGTCTTGTTCCCGTTGTGAGCTGAGGGTCTTGTTCCCTGAATTGTGGGTCTTGTTCCCGTGGGTCTTGTTCCCGTGGGTCTTGTTCCCGAAGTGAGCTGAGGGTCTTGTTCCCTGAATTGTGGGTCTTGTTCCCGAAGTGAGCTGAGGGTCTTGTTCCCTGAATTGTGGGTCTTGTTCCCGTGGGTCTTGTTCCCGAAGTGAGCTGAGGGTCTTGTTCCCTGAATTGTGGGTCTTGTTCCCGAAGTGAGCTGAGGGTCTTGTTCCCTGAATTGTGTTGACTGTGGGCTTTATTCCCGAGCTGTTTTGAAAGTGGGCTTTGTTCCCGTTGTGCTGATTGTGGGCTTTGTTCCCATACTGTGTTGAATGTGGGCTTTATTCCCGAACTGATCTCCATTCCCAGAGTGTTGCTGTGATGTGATTTGATGAAGTCCATTCCCGAAATGTCACCGTGTCGTGGTCCATTCCCGAACCGATCTCCATTCCCGGAGTGTTGCTGTGATGTGATGTGATGAAGTCCATTCCCGAACTGTCACCGTGTTGAGGTCCATTCTCGAACCGATCTCCATTCTCGGAGTGCCATTCCCAGCGTGCTCATTCCCGAGCTGTCCATTCCCGGACTTGTCCATTCTCGGACTATATCTCCATTCTCGGAGTGCCATTCCCGGCGTGCCATTCTCGGCGTGTCCATTCCCGGCATGCCATTCTGGCCGCGTGTCCATTCCCGGACTATATCTCCATTCTCGGAGTGCCATTCCCGGCGTGCTCATTCCCAAGCTGTCTATTCCCGGACTGTCCATTCTCGGACTATAACTCCATTCTCGGAGTGTCATTCCCGAGCTGTCCATTCCCGGACTGTTCATTCTCGGACTATATCTCCATTCTCAGAGTGTCCATTCCCGACAGAAACTTTTCTGATATAATATGGGCCTCGCCCCCAGAATGCCATACCCAACAAACTGATAGTGAACCAATGTGGGCCTCGCCCCCAGAATGCCATACCCGGCAACGCTAATACTGATGCTAATGTGGGCCTCGCCCCCAAAACGCCATACCCGGCAGAAACTAATCTGATGTAATATGGGCCTCGCCCCCAGAATTCCATACCCGGCAAAAATGATTCTGATAATGATGTGGGCCTCGCCCCCAGAGTGTCATACCTGGCAAGACTGATTCTGATAAAGATGTGGGCCTCGCCCCCAGAGTGCCATACCCTGCAAGACTGATACTGATAAAGATGTGGGCCTCGCCCTCATGGTGCCATACCCAGTAAGACTAATACTGATGCTAATACGGGCCTCGCCCCAAACTGATGCTGATGTGGGCCTTGCCCTAACCTGATGCTGATGTGGGCCTCGGCCCTCGGATTCATTCTCTGGATTCATTCCAAATTCTGACGACGTGGGCCTCGGCCCTGGGATTCTTTCCCTGGATTCATTCCAAATTCTGACGTCGTGGGCCTCGGCCCTGGGATTCATTCCCTGGATTCATTCCAAATTCTGACGACGTGGGCCTCGGCCCTGGGAATCATTCCCTGGATTCATTCCAAATTCTGACATTGTGGGCCTCAGCCTTGGGATTCATTCCTTGGATTCATTCCAAATTCTAAAGTCGTGGGCCTCGGCCCTGGGATTCATTCCAAAATTCTGCTAATATAGGCCTCGGCCCTGAGATTCATTCCAAAACTCTGACAACGCGGGCCTCGGCCCTAGGATTCATTCCCAATGCTGCTGATAATATTGGTCTCGACCTTAATCTGATACTGATGTGGGCCTCGCCCCAAAACTGATACTGATATGGGCCTCGGCCCCAAACTGATACTGATGTGGGCCTCGACCCCAAACCGATACGGATGTGGGCCTCGCCTCCAAGTTGATACTGACGTGGGCCTCGCCCTCAGACTGAAACTGATTCATTTCTGAAACTGATGACATTGTACTATTGCTGTTTCTGATTTGATGGCCTTTTGCCACTTTTTTTTTTCTTCATTGAAACCTGTGAGTACAAAACAAAACAACACACAAAAAAGAATGCAAACTATGTTACGTGTATGCATGCATGCATGAATGAATTTCCTATTCCGCTGGGTTAGGTCTTCTGCCAGTTCTCCAGGTGATTGCTCAGTCTTCTCTCTGGTCTCATGACTCAATTTCTTGTTATGTCCCGGATTCACGAGGTGGTAGACTGGTCGTTCCCAATCTTGATTTAGCTTTCTGCTCCCTGCTGTTTACACTTGGTCAAGATGAACCACATGGCGGGGCCTTCCATATCAGCATACTATATCACATGCTACGAGATAGTCCCAATAGTTATACATATTATCGTCCTCAAGGAATGCCCAGTAATGAAACCAGAACATTCAAAACACTAAATGCAACTCAAATCTGAGTTTTTGAATAAATGATCTATGCCAGACTCAAAGTGTGTGTGTGCAAAGGTTCTTTCACAGCTTAATCCTTAGTAAGCCAACTCAATGATTTCGTTTCAAAAATCAGGATCGGTGGGTCAAACCAACCTAGATGTCTTAATTATGCATGCAGTTGCTTTTCCATGCTCAATTTGGTATGATTTTTATTTTTCTTTTGTCTTTTTTTTTTGAACTTCATCTTTTTTTTCTTTTCTCAACACACCTACCCTTTAAGGTAGCATTTCTCCTCATGGTGGTCCTAATACTCGCCCACGGGTAGCTTCACGCTTATCGGTTATATGTGGTTCAATTCTTTTCTTTAGAGACTTTTCTTTCATTTTCAACCATACCACACATCATAACATAAGCAACTCAAGATAGACATCTAAGCAAACAGTCATTCACCGACCTACAATTTCTTCAACTAGTCACTTTGCTAACTACTCAGGTTTTAACTGCTAAAAACATAATCAAGTGCTTACGAGTCTAACATAGATCAATTACTCAAAGCATCAGATAAAAGCACGTCAAGGGTTTATCATTTCTAAAGTTTCACTCTAAAGCAATCAATTTCATCATCAGACTTATGTCTAACCATCAAGGACTAAAAACAAACAATCTTTTTTTTTATTTTTTTATTTTTTCTTTTTTAATTTTTTCTTTTTTTTTCTCTCTTTTTTTTTCTTTTTTCGAAGGCCCCCCCAATGGTCTTTCTATCCTTGCCGTAAGGTTTTCTGTTTCTTGATTCACGTTTACTAAACTCTTCTTGACAAGTCTTCTCTCACCCCTAACCCAACGGTTATCTATGATGGCTTTTAAGACACAAGGGTTAACATGATGCATGTATGCATGAGATGCACGTGATGTATGAGATAAAATATGCATGTGGTTATCAAAAGCATAAAAGAGGTGGCTCCTACAAGATATACAACTATGGTTCACATGCGGGTTTACGGGAGTGCGGACAAAGGCTCTCGCTGACGAAGGATTGCCCACAACTAGGACTCCCCACTCAAGGGTTCAAGCGACCAAGTGAGCGCACCTTTTTTATACCTTACGGTACGTGCCAACGAGTTATGGTGTGTGACTGACTGTCGAATGGACTTCCCGTTGTAGATTCCCCAGAGGGAGGGTGGAGCGAGGCTCTCTTAAGTACCCTAGCCTCTTAGGCTCTTATCGCTTTGTGACAGGAATAAACAGAGTCCTCCAAACTAGTCTATCACAACAAGCTACGGGTAATGATCATCTAGGTGCCTTCACAACTTTTCCTCGAAAGGCAGTGAATGAAGGAAGACACCCAACCATCACCTAGCTCTAACTAAGCCTTTGATTAACCCCCTCAACCCACTACAGACACGGTCAACTAATGCATAAATTATACACAACACAATACATGATTTCGAGGCCGATTCTCTATCCCCAGTGGAGTCACCAGACTGTAGGACACAGAACTTGACGACGCATGCTGTTCTAGACTCAGGGCCTGGTTGAGAGTACGGAGTAGTCCGTGGGGAACTAAACCGGAGAATAATGGAGTCGCCACCCAGTATGAACCGGGACAAAGATTTAAGGCCGCACTCACCCCTCGCAAGGGAAGACCTCAAACCGTTGGGTTCAGAATGGTCCCTTACTTATGTCGTTGTGATGATATAATTTGTGCACTAAATCAACCGCATCTATCCAATAATCATTTCAAAGGTCACTTAGATCTAACATGCATTCGCTAACTAAGTCCTAATCTAAGTTTGCATGCTTGAAAGTAAGTCTTTAGACAATAAACACGCGATACCATATATCGAACATATTAAGCCATCAAACCAACAAAATAAATAATTGCTCAAACATGAACACAAATTAAACTAGATATCATGCATAAGGAATAAGGAAATAACATGCCCCAATAACATAATCATGCTTTAAAATTAAATAACAAAACCAAAATAAATATGCTTAAAATAATAAATAAACATCCTATAAACTACAACATGCTCAAACACAAATTTGGATGGGACAAGACATATATTTCTTAAGTGGTACGTGGCGTTGTATCCCGAGTACAGACCGCACTACTGTCCATTCGGATTCGGCTACGGAATTTACGTCCGGGTTTCCATCCTATATACCACAAAAGGGAACACATGTCCCACCCATCCAACAATCAAATCATGCCTCAAACGACTCTCATGTAATTATATATCAAAATAAATAAAATAAAGATTAAAGAAGATAAGTAAAAGGTACCCTCAGGTCTAACCTTTTTTTTCCATCTTTGGAAGCGCGTTCCAAGTCCGTTGGAAGGGCGAATGATCCGAAACTTTTCAAAATTGTTTGCTCACTGTTTTCCTTGCTGTTTTGATGTTTGGGCAGCTGCTCTACCTTCGTTTCACCGCCGTTTGGTCGCTGCGTTTCAGGTCGCTGTTTTGGGCGTTTAGTGGACTGTTTTGGGTGGTTTTGGTGGTCTCGGGAGGTGCGTTTGTAAAGATTTTTTGGGGAAAATTTCGGGGATTTTTGGGATGGTTTTAAGATGGTTTTAGGACGGTTTTGATGGGCTAGGGACGCACAGAACCTGACCAGAATAGCGGCTAAAACGCAGCAGTTCACCAGTGCAGTGAAGCAGATATTAGGGGCTATTTTGGCGCTAATGTGGGCTGCTTTGGGGCTGCTTTTTGCGGCACTTCAGGGGCTGGGAATAAGGTTTTTTAGGGTAATTTAGGGCTGTGAATGGTGGTTGGAAGTTGGCAAAGGAAGGGTGTGATTGTGGCTTGGGCGTGAGAGGTATGAAGGAGAAGGGGATATGCGGCCTTAGGTGGTTTCTTGACTTCAGGAATGCGGCAATGGGAGGTCTTGGGTGCTTGGGCGTGCAAGGAGGGTTCACAAGGTGCTTGAGTGATGTATATGAGCTAGGGTTGTGAATGGGTGTGAAGGCCTCTTTTTATAGGCAAAAGGAAAAGCTTTCCTTTTTAGATTAGGAAGGAATCTCCTAATTGGTTTCTAATAAGGAATGCATCTCCTAATTAGGATTTGGGATTGGATTTGATTTGGTAATGATTTTATTTGATTTCTTTTATTTAGGTAAGGATTTAACAAGATTTTAGCATGTGATTAATGTGCAATTACCTAAATAAAGGGCAATGGGCGTGAATTGCTTCTAATGGGCATGGGTTTGGTTTGACTTGGATTGACTTGGGTTGACTTGGGTTGACTTGGGTATTTGGGCTTGGTTTGGATTAGGTATGTGGTCTAGGGGAGTTTTGGGCCTAAGGTGAGCTTAGAAACGGAGGTATAGCAAGCAACCGAAGCGAAACAACTCGGAGAAATCCATCAAAAATAGTGTTTTCCAACTTTACCCTTCCAACGTTCTTTTCCCGCGAATTTCATGACTAAGAGGGAATTGTCTCCATATAAGACTCCTCATCTGGTGTTATGAAAATATGCAATGCCTACAGAGCGGTTTGAAAAAATTTCAAAAACTTGAGTTGAGATCTTCAAGCTCCAAGCTTTGAGTGTTGATTCCAAGCTTTGAGTGAGTTTCCTTATCTCCTTTGAAGACTCCTTTAAGTGCTAGATTGTTTGATATTTCCACAAAATCAAAAAGAGGAAGAGGAGAGGCTCACGCCCATTTGATGGTTCTAGGGTTTGTTTTTTGTGTTGTGTGTTGAAATGAGAGGGAGATAGGTTTTAGTAAAAAGCCATTTACCCTTTTCACCTAAACAAGATCGTTGGTTTTTGGTTTTACCAAAACCAAAACCAAGTGGTTGGAAAGTGGGTGGTTTGGCATAAATGCCAACCACTCTCCCAACTACCAAATGTGAAGTGGGCCCCACTTTTGAATTCAAAATTCAAATGGTTTCTATAAAGTTTGTCGTGGCTCGGATCCTTTTAATCCGATTAAATGAATTTTCATCGCTAAATAATAAAATCTAATTTAATTAAATAACGATCCCTCGTAAAAATATATTATGAATGTCGTTTACGAATTAATTCTAATTAATCCATTCGAACGTATTAAAGTCCGACTTTAATTTCTTATTGAAATCTAATTCCAATTAATATATCTGATATATTAATTTTAGCCCATATGAATAAATTAAATAGAAAAAATAAAATTTAACTATAAATTTTAATTTATTTTATCAATTAATTCCAAATTAATCGCATTCTCTCTTTCGAATAAATTTAATCCCAGATTAAATAATGCCTCAATTAATCCTAGATTATTTTTCTCTCTCTTAATTAATCCCAGATCAATTCTAATTCGAGTCAACTTCCATCAGTGAATCTTTGGGAAGCGACCCGAGAGACCCCTGTATATGTTGGCAGTAAATCTGGTTATCAGACCATCCGATTAAATACTTACCTCGTACCACGTGCTTACCGATTTACATGACATGGTTGGCTTCTAATAAAGCACCGTGCCTACCCAATTCTCCAGAATTATTCGTAATGGAATATACAATCTTCGTCAGGCGTAGTATACGTAGTATTGCGTATTGCGATCCAGTATCAGATGTCACATGCAAGGCCTAGGGCTAGAGTATTGTCTGCCCTGTACGAAGAATATATCGGATCACAAACAACTAGTCTCTTTAATCGGATAATAATGACGTTGTCACATTATCCCGATTATTGCAACACATTAGAGTACCAGTTTTGTATCCATACGTGATTATCATCTTCATATGACTGAAGTGATACTTCCATCTTGACGTCACATCCAATACTCTATGATTCTCAATAAGCCCAGAAGAGGCGTACACAGAACCTGTTAAAGTCCAGGATGACCAAAACTAATGTGTAATGACTGTCGCAAGTATTAGCGATACAAGTCTCAGGTTAAGACCAAATACACATACCCTGAATCGGATTCCCATAGTCACATTGTCATAGAACCAATGGGATTTTGGAGGGTCTATCTGGAGCGAAGCTGTTTTCGTACCATCAGTAAACACAACCTCCTATCACACCTGCATAAGCATCAAATACTTAAATATATGAGAACTATATCGTTATTCTCCCACAACGCGCACAAGTGCAATACTAGTCTATTCCACATTATCGATGTCCAATCTCGATATACTACGAATATGGATGTTTAATGATGAATCCTTAGTGGATTAATATTGTCTCATATCTTATAATTTGGAACTAATCATAAGGACTTTTATCACTTTATATTTAAGTAATCCAATTATAAAATGATAAAATAGCAATTTCCATAGTCACATAGTTAATTTGTACAAAAACCATAATGTCTTTTACAAATAGTGACGTTATGGGGCATAATTGTCTAACAGTATTAACGATGCAAGTCTCAGGTTAAGACCAAATACACCTAACCTGAATTAGATTCCCATAGACACATAGTGACACTACCAATGGGATTCTGAAGGGTCTATCCGGAGTGAAACTGCTCTCATACCGTCGGTAAACACAACCTCCTATCACACTTGCATAAGTATCAAATAATTAAATATATGAGAACTATGTCGTTATGCTCCCATAACGCGCATAAGTGCAATATTAGTCTATTCCGCATTATCAATGTCCAGTCTCGATAATACTAGGACTAGGGATATTTAATGATCAAACCTTATATGTTGATACTGTCTCATATCTTATAATCCGGAACTAATCACAATGACTTTTATCATTTATATATTCAAGTAATCTAATTACAAAATGATAAAATATAAATTTCCATTGTCACATAGTTAATTCGTACAAAAAACCACAATGTCTTTTACAAACAGTGACGCTATAGGTCATAATTGTCTAACATGGGCTTTGTTCCCGATCTTTACTGAGAGTGGGCTTTGTTCCCAAACTGTGTTGAGTGTGATGGCGAGGTGCTTTTGACCCCTGGGCTTTGTTTCCAAATTGAGATAATTATGGGCTTTATTCTCGAGCTGTGGAAACAGTTGGCTTTGTTCCCGAACTGCATTGAGTGTTATGGTGAGGTGTTTTTGACCCTTGAGCTTTGTTCCCGAACCAGCTATGGGCTTTGTTCTCGAGCTGTGTAGAGAGTGGGCTTTCTTCCTGAACTATGTTGAGTGTGATGGCGAGGTGCTTTTGATCCCTGGGCTTTATTCCCGAACCACTTGTGGGCTTTGTTCCCGATTTGAGCTAACTAAGGGCTTTATTCTTGAGCTGTGTAGTGAGTGGGCTTTGCTCCCTGGGCTTTGTTCCCACACCACCTATGGGCTTTGTTCCCGAATTGAGCTAACTGTGGACTTTGTTCCCGAGCTATGTAGAGAGTGGGCTTTATTCCTGAAACTGCTGATAATGTGGGCCTCATCCCTATGATTCATTCCCGAAACTATGAATAGTGTAGGCCTAAACCCTGTGATTCATTCCCGAAGCTACTAATAATATGGGCCTCGACCTTGGGATTCATTCTCAAAACTGCTGATAATGTGGGTCTCGACCCTGAGATTCATTCCCAATGATGGTGATGATGTGGGCCTCGACTCTGGGATTCATTCCCAATGATGTTGATGATGTGGGCCTCAACCCTGAGATTCATTCCCGAAACTGCTGATAATGTGGGCCTCGACCTTGGGATTCATTCCCGAAGACTGTTGATAATATGGGCCTCAACCCTGGGATTCATTCCTGAAACTGCTTATCTTTGTCGCTTTTTCCTTTTCTTCAAAACCTGTAAATAGAAACAAAAATACGTGTATGTGACGTGTATTCATGTATGCATGGATGTGTTTCCTATTCCGCTGGGTTAGGCTTTCTTTGTGCTCTCGGGCGCCCTTCGCCTACTAATGTCTTAGGTCGCCTCCTGGGCATGCTTACAGTTTCCTTTTGCCAGTTCTCTTCTGGTGATTGCTCCGTTCTCCTTTGTCTCATAGCTCAAGTTCTCATTGTATCCCTTATTCGCGGGGTGGTAGACTAGTCACTCTCAGTCTTGGTTTAGGTCAAAATAGATCATGTGAAGTGACGTTCCCATACCAACATACTATATTGCCTCTTACGAAATAGTCCCAATGGTTATACATATTGTTGCTCTTAAAGGATGCCCAGTGTCGAAACCGGAGAACCTTCAAAGTACTTGATGTAACTTAAATTCGACTGTTTGAATAAATGATCTGAGCCAGACTCAAAGTGTGTGTGTGCTAAGGTTCTTTCACCGCTCGATCCTTGGATAAGCCAACTCAATGATTTTGTTTCAAAGAATGGGATTGAGGGGTCAAACCAACCTAGATTTCTTGATCATGCTCTGTAATTACTTAACCGTACTCAATGTGATATGATTTTCTTTTCCTTTTCTTTCGTCTCTTTTTCGTCTTCTTTTTTTTTCACATCTACCCTTTAAGGTAGCATTTCTCCTCATGGTGGTCCTAATACTCGCCCATGGATAGCTTCACGTTTATCGGTTATAGGTGGTTTATATTTTTTTCTTTAGAGACTTTTCTTTTGTTTCTAACCATACCACATATCGTAACACAAGTATGCCAGGATGGACATCTAAGCGGTCATTCATCAATCTGCACTCTCTTCAACTAGTCACCTTTCCGACTACCCAGGATTTCACCGCTAAGATCCTATAATTAAGTGCTCGCGACTAACTTAGATCAATTACTTAAAATACCACATCTCGCACTTATCATTTCTAAGATTTCACCTTGAAGCAAACAATTTCAACATCGTACTTATTCTTAACTATTGAGGAAAAGACTCGAACAAGTTGGCAAAATCAATGTCTTTATTAAAAAATACAGGATTGTAATCATATAAACCAGGGAAAACATCTTCATCGTCTACAAACATCGCCTTCTACCTTGGCCTATGGTTCTTTACTGCTGTCATCCTCTATCTCTATACAAAATGGTTGATGGTTGAGAGTTTGGAGGACAAAATTTTCGGGTAGGCCGGAGTTGATCATGTAGGTGAGTGGTGGGACAAAGTGGTAGTTAGGTAGAGGATTTCTATGTGTGCTGGGTTGTTCTTTTTCTGTGTCGGGTATTTAATGAGTGTCAATGAGGTTTTGGATGTCATGCCTAAGGCGGGTGCATTTGTCAATTTCGTGGCCTTTCTACTGGTGGAAGAGGCAGTATTGGTTTAAGTCAAAGTAGTGTGGCACAGGGTCTAGAATTGGTATAGGTTCTAAAGGTTTTATGAGTCCTTATCCTTTCAACTTCTCAAGGACTTTTGAAAGAGGCTTATCGAGGTTGGAAAATCGCTCAGCAATAGTGGGCATTATTCCCGATGGTCCTCTAACGGTCCTCCTATTCATGGCATAAAACTTCCTATTCTCAGCTTCCTCCTCCTCACTGTCCATGACAGTCTCCCTCAACTGTTGAAAATCACCAATCATAGAGGTCATCCTCCTCAGCTTGCCATAAATAGAGGGCTTGGTACCATTGATGATCATCTTAATCTGGTCCTTCTCCTAGGGCCGAGTCTGCATCTTCAGAAGCTGGCTCCTCCAACTATCTACATAATCCTTAAAGCTCTCCTCCTCCTTCTGTTTGGTATTCTATAAGTCGCAAAGCAACAAGTCGATTTTCAGATCTGTGACATACTGATTCAGAAAGGCCTCAGCCAATGCCCTCTAACCATCTTTGACTTTCCTCTCAAGGCCATGACACCATACTACGTGTGCCTCTTCAAGTGACATCCCAAACATCTTCTTAACATGACGCTTCGACAAACCCACTGAACTCATCACAGAATCATACTGTCGGTGATGGACCCTCGGATCCCCATTCTCATTGAACTTGGCTATGTCAGGCATCTTGAATTGAGCCGGCAGCTGCTCCTTGAAAGTCGTCACCTCATAGTCTAGAAAATCTTCATGCTTACGCCTCATCTTGCGGGTAAATGACTCTACCTGATCCTTGAGTTTCTACAACTCTGCCTGAGATCCGGCTATCCTTCCCGCGGCATACTCAGTAACGTCATCATCAAAAACAAGGATCTCATCACTCAACCCATTCGAAAGTTCTTCACGCCTCATATTCTTAGAGTCTCCTCCGGTGCGGGGCACTACCATAATGGCCACAGTAGTAGTTAACGCTTGCTACTGCTCGGTAATCTTAGCAAGGTTAGTCTCTAGCTGATCCATACGAGATCTCTCGTTCTCTGACTCGCTCATGTTCACTAACGGCCTTTTGACGAGTCTTCCCTCTTCCCTAACCTAACGGGTATCTATGGTGTCTTTTAAAACCACAAGTTAGCTTGTATGCGTGGGATGCATGGAATATACAAGCCCATCAAGGTTTTCATATGAGTCGGTCCATTATCATTTCGAAGCATTCAATCATACTATTGCGAGGTGTAAACTTGTCCCAGTTGAAAAAATCCCAATTGGTTTACACTTTCGCGATAATGTGGCTAAATAGCTTCAAATGATACGGGGCCTAAACACAAAGCGGCCCATTGGCATTTTAGAAACTTTTGGCCCAATCGTCATAAGATACAAACTCTTCCCAGTTTAAATGGCCCAACAAGTTTGCACCTCATAACAAAAAGTCCAAATGAATCCAAATGATGATGGTCCCATAATCACAAGCATAAAAGGGTGGTTTCTATAAGTCATACAACTATGGTTCACATACGGGTTCATAGGAGTATAGACAAAGGCTCTCACCGGTGAAGGGTTGACCACAACTAGGTCTCCATTCTTAAGAGTTCAGATGACTTAGTGAGCTCATCATTTTTATACGCTAAGGTACTTGCCAACGAGTGATGATACATGAATGACTGTCAAATGGATTTGTTATTGAAGATTCCCTAGAGGGAGGGTGGAGCGAACTCTCTTAAATAACCTTGCCTCTTAGGCTCTTATCGCCTTGGTGACAGGAATAAACCATAGGTCCTCCAAATTATTCCATCATGGTAAGCTTAAAGTAAATGATTATCTAGGTGCCTTCACAGCTTTTCCTTTCATCAATAGAAAGGCAGTGAATGAAAGAAGGCACCAAACCATTACTTAGCTCTAATAATGCCTTTGACCTAACCCACTTGTAGACACAATTAACTAAAGCGAAAATCTCGAACATTACAAGACATTATTTCGGGGCCGATTCTATATCCCAGTGGAGTCGCCAAACTGTAGGTACACAGAAATCGGCGATATTGTTCCAGGCTCGCGGCCCGATCAAGAGTACGGAGTAGCCAGCGGGGGACTAAATCGGAGAATAAAGGAGTCACCACCAGCGTGAATTGGGAAATAATTTAAGGTCGCCTTCACCCCTCGAAAGGGAAGACCTTAAACCGTTGGGTTCAAAATGGTCCCTTACTTATGCCACTTGTAAAGAATGGATTCGCGCAATAATATAAATATGTCTACGTAACATACACATACAATAATATCCTATTTCCAAGTTTGTATCCAACCTATATCTAAGTTTGCATACGACTTATATCTAAGTTTGTATGCATAGAAGTAAATAAAATAAAAACAAGTATGCAATCTCAAGAGAAAATTGAGTTGATAAATGCGGAAACATAAATAAATAATAACGGTAAAAGCATAAATATTAAAGAGAGATGATTAAATTACTAATGTGAAAGAAATAACTAAAGAGGCGATCATGCTTGAAAATAAACGTTATTGCGAAACAAAAAATGAATAACAAAAACGAAAAGATGCGACCAAGGCCAACATCTATATAAGATCTTGAATGCCCGATTGAACATATCTCACGTTCAACCAACATACTATGTCCGGTGCGGTAAAATCATCATGGTAAAGGTAGCCCTTAGGCTTTTCATCCCTCAAACAGAGGACCTTTTCCAACGTGATTTGCCCATACGCATTACATTATCACGACATAAACAC